>CM035783.1:9224484-9824484 GCA_020466265.1 Siphamia tubifer
GACGTTTTTGTGTTTGTTACAGAAATTAGGGATCGCATTAAAATTCGGAAACAATGCTCATGTGAAAATAGAACATGGCAATAAGATATTCAGGCGTTTTGAAGATTAATCTGAGCCATCCATGAGACCTGACAATAGGAAGAGGAAAACAGATTAGAGCAATCCATCAGCTAATGTCAGAGTTTTTCCCATCAGCAGTCGTTACTGACAGCAGTGTATTAACAGTGATCTTAACGTGATGAAACCTGGAGGCATGGTCTAATCAATAACTGCAACAGGCCACAACCAGAAAGACCCAGTCAGTGGGAGATTCCCACTGCATGGCTTCAGCTCCTTAAGCTGTAGGATAATCCTGTTTTCGCCAGGGGAGCTATTGAACAATGCTCTGCCATGTTGATGCTTGTTATGTCATCATTACCATCGATATTCTGTGTCGAGGTTTGATTTTCCGTCCAGTTCTGTTTGCAACCTATGAATATGGTAATTCCATGCTGGAACCTTGATCGTCCAATTATACGGAGGGGTGAGAAATTAAAAGGAAACGGGATTAAAGTTGTCTCTTTGAGGATGACGCTTTCCCCATCCATAGGACACATGACTGATGTTATGTTACGTTCATCATGTTCTATGGCCGTCACTGTGGAATGATAAAAACCCACATTACACCAATGGGAGTGTTTGGGACAACGTCTTAGTCTCCAACGCCATCATCAAAACCTCTATAGTTCACAGGTTTGTACAGTAAACAAATTAATATGACTGATGTAACCACACATATCAATTATACTGACTTGGAATATATGATTAACAGGAAGGAAAACCCTTAACATTTCTACACAATTGCAACTATTATTGTGAAATATGGACAAAGCCTTTTTTTTTATGTTCTACAACCTGTGGCTTCATCTGACCAACACAAACAAATACAAATGATTTTATTTTGTTTATTGCGAATGGTGTTGGGCACAACAAACCCCATCCCTCACACATATTCTAACTTATCTTTGCATCAATCCAGCTTATGTCATCATGTGGATGTGAGTGTGCATCTTTATATGTGTTAAATTTGATGCAAATTGAGATTCTTTTCATGATTGTGAATATTACACATTATAAGTAAATGGGTGGAAAAAAATATGTAAAAATTCATAGAAAGTTTTTACTTTGACCTACTCTGCCCAAAGTGTAACAACATCAATTTCGCATTACAGGCAATTTATAAACCCACTGTTGCATGAAGTCAATTAAGAGTTTTGCTGCTGTAGACATTTGAAATGTTCCCATTGTAAGTAAATGGGAGGGATAAAAAAAAAAAATGATGAAAAATGTAAGCTTTGACCTACTGTTCCCAAAATATAAACACCTCCATTCTGAGTCACTGGCAATATATAAAATACATTTGGTATGAATTCAACCAATATTTTTACTGCTGGAGAGAGAAGGGTTAGAATACTTAAATGACTTAAGATTGATTCTTAATGCAAAATATAACGCATACATCACTGTAGTTTAGACAGTGTAAAGAAGACCATGTGCATTTTCCAATAAAGATATTTATACAACACAGTTTTTTTTTTTTTTTTACTGTTGTTTATGACAAACAGCTTCTTGCCTGTTCATAGTATAAACTACAATGGACACAAATCAAAGGTATATAGAGATGCACTGACTAAAGAATATCCCACATTTTTTATTAAATTGCACCAAAAAATTTTGAAAGACTTGAATATCAACAGGCAAAGTTATTTCAATTTCGACCTTTTTAACAAGGTAGCTCCACAAAACAAAAACGGAGTCAGTGTTAACGTGGTCCTCCGCTAGTGGAAAATTCTATGCTAATTGGGGTATATTTTGACTGCATGCAAACAAGAATATTGATAATAAACAGCTTATAAGGAGGACAAAAGGACAAAATATAAACACACTGTAAGCCGAGGCACACTGAGGTTGTCCTTGTGGCATGTGAAGCCTGAAACACAACACATTTTACTTCTTTTTTTCTTTTTTTTCTTCCCTTTTATTTGTCACGCATTTATACAGTATGTGCTGCTGTGTTTGGCACTCTCCCTTTTGGCTTCTTTGTTAATTTCCTGTGAGTCGGTGCCTGTATCCCAGAGGTATTGGTCATCATCTCTTTTCACAAAAGAATTGCAGCTGGCCCTAGGATGCAATCAAACCATCTCAAGCTGGCATTTATATTATTTGTGTCACTTTTCCACTGTCCCTAAAAGGAACAGAGATAAACAAATGGAAATCCACGCACCAGGCTTTTTATTTACAAAAGACGGCCCCGAACCCCCCTTCCAGGCTTAGAGGAGTCAACTCATAGGTCCATTATCTTCCACAAAATGCATGGATTGGTTATAGTGTTTGTTTGACATTTTGCACCAAATGTTTCCTTAGCAAATTGCCACGGTGATAAGCTTAGCTCTAAGACTAAAACAGTGTCAGCATTCCCACTAAGAGCCGGAATAGCTGCTGTGAAGGTGCTACATGGCAAGAAGTAGCAGAATTCTTGTCATGTTTTTCAGATATGACACTAAGTGGATTACACAAGATTAAGTATGACAAAAGAGAAAGCAAAAGAGGAATAAGACTCGATGCATGGCACCATGATTCCCCACTCTGAACAAGCAGACTCCGTATGGTAATATGATATATAGAGTAGCATAAATCCTTAATTATGTCATGTGCCCATGGGGGCTTAGTCATATCACTTGAGATGTCCCATAATGCCGTTTTGTCCATGATTCATGTATCATCTTCATTTTTCCAGGATATGAACAACGCAAGTGCGTGATTCAAATTGCAAGACATCTGATCTTTTCTTATCCCATTTCGTCCCTAATGTGGATACTACCGCATCTGTGAAACAGATTTCATTAGTCATGGGATGATTAATGCTCAGTATGCATTCTGAGGGCAAATCTGGACCTGGGTATCTAGTAAGGAAATGATTATATGATGGCCTTAAGCTCCATGACATACTGTGAATCTATACATGATAATATTTATGAAATGTGCTTTAATGTGGATTCAGGAAGTTTCCATTTAAAGTATATTGCCAGCAAATACAATACATTTACAGTCCGCAACCTCAGTATGAACCTCAGTAAGTATTGGATTTAATAATTAACATATTTTTGTATTTAATGAGACCAACATTACTTTGTTTGGAGAAAATGTTGAACTTTTTCGATATGAAATACACGACAAAAAAGCCTGTACAAAAATATAAAAATTAAAGTCATTATTTTTTCAAACATGTTATACTGCCAGTCCAGCAAGAAAACTGTATTTATCAAAATACCATCCAAATATTAGAGAATGTTGTCCGTCAAAACCAATGTGTTAACATAAGAGATGTTAACAGAAAGCTAACACAAGAGGAAGATACATATTCCAAGTCCGATATTCCTTTTTTGCAGTGTATAATAATATTATTAATAATAAGTCTTTTGTCTGTCTATACTTAACCTCTTCTC
Source organism: Siphamia tubifer (assembly GCA_020466265.1). Taxonomy (NCBI): domain Eukaryota; kingdom Metazoa; phylum Chordata; class Actinopteri; order Kurtiformes; family Apogonidae; genus Siphamia; species Siphamia tubifer. Next base: position 9,227,970 of record CM035783.1, read on the forward strand.
TTCCACTCCAACAGCCGCAGGGGTGGAACAGCAAGTGGGTTTAAACATAAAGTGAAATGACACGGCACTTCTTATTCATCAGTCCAAAGCCTTATACTCTTACATGTTATGAAATTTAAATAATTTTTTTCTCCTCAGTAAATATTCACTTATATATAAAAATTTAAAAGTGCAGTAAAGCGGTGTGTCGTTCTCCAATGAGCACACAGACACTCATCCTACAATATAATTTGTCTGTTAGAACATGAGTATTTCGGTCATTACTTGTTTTATTTTTCAGTCATAGGTTACATGTATGCCTTTATATATAAAATTATATGAAGTCAGTAATGTAAGGTACAGCAATATATAAAACAACCTCAAGAAAGAGGAAAAGCAAACAATACCTTGACATTAAAGTTTGATGTACAGTAAGACCTATAGTTTATAGCAGGGGTCTCAAACTCATTTTCTTTCAGGGGCCACATTCAGTCTCCAATGGGCCAGACCAGTAAAATACTAGCACAATAACCTATAAATAATGAGAACTTCACATTTTTGTCTTTGTTTTAGTACAAAATCCCCCCTAAATTATGAAAATACTGAGTGTCCAAATGCAAAATATGTGAATAACCTGAAAAAGAGTGACATTTAATAAGAAAAATAAGGGCAATTTTAACAATATTCTGGCCTGAAGTTATCATTTGTCCATGTAGATATGGATCAAATCTACAAAGACACTAAACTCTTAGTAACAGAAGCAGAAAATGTAAAAAAATAAATATGCTTAATTTTCTTAAGACATTTCAGGTTGTTCTGATTTGTTCAAATTATTCACATTGTATTGTTACAGGACATTAGTTTGTAAATGTATATGAATATGTAAATGTGAAATGTTCATAATGTAATGTTTGTTTTTCCACAAAACCAAAGAAATTGGAATTTGTCATCCTTTATAGACAGAGAAAATATATATATTTTTAGGTTATTATGTTCTTTAGCCCAGAGACTGCATTGGAATGTTTTGGTGGGCCGTATTTTTGGCCTCCGGGCTGCATGTTTGGGACCCCTAGTTTATAGTTTGCAAACGCGTACTGCAAAATTGTGCTTCCCTGAGATAGGATTTAAAAACAAAAACAAACAAAAAAAAAAAACAGAAAGAAACAAAAAAGCCTAGACCTTTACTTGAGTCATCTTTGTCTACTTTTGTATTTATGAGCAACAGTAGGTAAGATACTGTTCTGTTCATAAGAGCTGGATCAACAGACATCCTACCTTAGAAGACCTGGATACATGTACGCACAGAATAAGGCCATAATTTTCAATTATTCCTTCTCTCTTTTTCACTGATGGAGAGACCCTCTCTAGCCATCTTTTGTCTCTTAAAATTTATCATCCATAGAGCTACTGTAATGGGTGGTGAGGAGAGCACATAGAAGTCCCTTGGCAGCTTATTTCAAAGTAAAAATTGACTCATTGTACCCACTGATGGATATTTTTTTTAAAAAAAGGGATCTTAAACTCAGCACTGAGAAGCCCCAGTCCAACAGATAGATTAAAAATGCACAGGCCAACAAAATAAAAATGTAGCCACAGTGGAAATCTTTTCACCCGCTGTGCTATTGGGGGTTAATGTGTTTTTGATAAGCTGCTGAGAAACAGTTGAGAAGGAAAAAGGCAGCTGAACCAAAACTCAGTCAAATCAAAATAAAATTGCAGGTTAAATATAAAATGTTTGATATTGATTTCCTTTTCAGTTAAAACAAACTTGTTGGAACATCTGTGGAAATAACTTAATTTATTCCTGTTCCAGGTTTCAGACTGTACTAAGTAGCGTATTTTAACCCTTTATTACCAGAGACATTTTATTTCAGGTAAAGACGCGTCTGTTTCAGTGTGGTAAAAGCTGCTGTGAGTATGTGCTCATGTTGCTTTTTTTTCCAGTGCTGTTGTTTTACTGTCAAAACAGGATGGAATAGCAGAAAAAGACAAAGAAAGGAAATTAAGTTTGACAGTTGTTTTTTTTTCTTTACAAAATAAGGCACTCAGAATGTACTGTACATCAATAAGAGATTTAGGATGTTGAACATAAACTGTGAACTGGAACATACTGAACAACACGGATTTGAACTTTGGTTGTTGTTTTGTTTTTATTTGTTTTTTTCTTTATTTGTTTTTTTAATACATCAGTCCAGTGACTTTTTTGGCACCTGGTTGAACTCTTAAAAGCAGTAACATGGTCAAAACTCACAGTTTTTGGGGTTTTTTTTAACACAGACCGAGGTTGTTTTTGTTTCATTCATTTCATTATTTTGGATGTAGCATTGGCTTCTATAAAAATCTACATGGGCGTCGCACCCATGGGGGATGGGGATGGGGGTGTTGCGACACCCCCACTTCTTCAACCACATGATTTCATACCCCCCACTTTTTCCTGAGTTTATATATTGTATCGTTACTGGATCCAGGAAACGGACAGAGTTGGTCTCACCTACTTTTTATTTCAGGATAAACAGTTACTGTCGTCACAATCACACCAAACAAACATCAATAACATTTTGGGGCTGTTACAATATCTATGGTTTAAACTGTTTACCCGCCTGGGCGGCACAACAGCATATATAAATGAAGCGCACCTCAGTTCACCGGACGAAATGTAAACAGTTCTTCTTCGCCATGTTAACAAACAGTCATCAACCAGTAAGTAATGAGAAATGTTGTTAAACTAAGTTAACTAAACTATGTCTTGTTCTGTGACATTTACCCTAAGACAGTGGTTCTCAAACTTTTTTCAGTGATGTTCCCCCTGAGGAACATATTTTTAGTCGTCTCCCCTGACATGGACAAAACATTTTTGTAAGAAAAAAGAGGTACAAAAATCAGTGTCAGATCTTTTATCTCATATTTTTTCTACTTTTTATCTAATAATTTTGACTCATGAATTGAATAAATGTTTAATTGAGGAAAAACAATTTTTTTTTAAATTATTTTTGGCCATATATTACTTTTTTAATATAAAAAATTTCATCATTAATGGATAATTGTCAACTTTCCCATGATAGAATTAGGAAAATTTTGCTCATGTGCCACAACCTAGAACACCCCCATATTTTAAATAGCTGTGACGCCTCTGAAAATCTAGAATATGAAACAAGAAATATATGGCAAGATTTTCTTATGTTAACAGAGAAAGATCTGATGTTTTTATATCAGTCTGAACCTCTGGAATGTGAAGTAATTAATGGCTTCAAAAGTCGACGGATCAATAAATATTCAGGACAGATTCCACACTCCTCCCACTGGAGGTCTTTGCACTACAAGCAAAGTGTTTTGATCCACAAAAGCTTTTGATTCACAGCCAAAAGCTTGATGAAGGAAAAAAAAAAAAAAAACTTTACATTCAGACCAAATCTGAATCTAACCAGGAATAAAAAAATAAAAAAATTAAATCAAAAAGCCAAATGAAAAACATTTCAAGACATTTCTTGAATTACAACAAAAATCTTGTAATTGTAAACAATCGCAGTTTGACCTTAGATGTTTGCTTTTCATTTGATTTTGATGGAGTATAGCTTCTTGCTTCAAGTGCATTTTCATGTGACTGCAGTACTAAAGTTTAGTCCTGTGATCAATTTGAATTGACTGTCAATGTAAAAAAAAAAGAAAGAAAGAAAAGGAATTTAACCTCAACACTGTGCCAAACACAAAAACTCCAATTTCAATAATAACTTTTGTTAAAAACAAATAAGAGCACTTTAGAAGAGATTCCAAAACGATTTCCTTTTCACATTAAAGCATTCCTCCACAAGAAGTCTGCCCAAATCCATATTATTAGTTTTATAGATTTGACCACAAGTATAGCAGTGCTTCCTCAAAGCTTAGATTGATTGGAAATATTGACTATTCTTTCGCTTCCACACTCAACCTGTTCACCGTCAGCACTGCTAATACACCAAACCAGGGGTGTAACTCTTTTCCTGTGGCTCATCAATTCAACGACCTCTTTATAAAAGGGTAAATTAAACCACATCCCAGAGCCATTTTAGCTCACCGACAGCAGGTTAATGGCTCATCAAGAGTCTGTTCTCCATCCTGAAACTGATCTTCTCATTCTCGTACCTGCTCGTCCTTATACAACTCTATCGATGTCACTGTGGTGTGTGTGTCTTTTCAACACACGTTTTTTTTTTGTATGCGCCTGGATAAAAATCTAGTTTGTAAATTAAGTGTAATCTGTCGAGAGCCTGGAAGCTGACAGACAAGATTTTGGTGTAGGGGTTTAACCCTTTAACCCCTGAAACATTAGCTCTTTTTTCACAACATATCTGTTATGGGAATATTTCATCTTTATTCCGGAAAAATGGTGGAATAATTTGGTCCCTCCTATAAAACACAAACAGAGCTGTAATTAAAGGTGGACTGCAAAAATATTAATCTTAGCAAGTGTATTTTTGTCATTTCTAGTCAAAAATCTATCATCACATTTTAAATAAGACACTAAAATAATATTTTTTCAGTGAGATATAAGAGATGATTTTTAGATAATTGATCTTGAAAAATGTGATTTCAAGAAAAGATCATTTTTTTTGTTTTTTTTATTTTATTTTTATTGATGTGTATAGACAAGTTGTTATGCTGGTCACTTCCTTTTTGGCAGCCTCTGGTTCACTTTACATGTTAACACCGAATGATTTAGTCAGAAAAATTATGGACAACGACAAGCGGAAAAGTGGTTCGGGAACTATGTGTGCTATCGTTGGATGTAGAAGCTCAAGAAAACAGCTGAACGAGTGGTTAGTAGAGATTGTTTTAACCACAAACAGGCCATGTCCATGCCCTCCTTTGTTATCATTTTTTCGCAAACCGACTCTGGATTAGGATTCGCCATAGTGTCCTGTATTTACCCTCACGGAGTTGACACCCTATCCGTGTGTGTATGAGAGAGAGTACAATTTATTATTATATATTAGTGCTTAAATGCAGATACTGATCCACCTCAGAGGCTGTCAGATGGTTCATAGCTTTCCTGTCTATTGCAATGGAGTCCATGAAATACGCACAAATCCTGCCGTACGTTACGTTGGGCCACGTCGTCATATTATCCTCCAGGTCTGCACTACATTCGGGCAGCACCCAGGGTTTGTGGCGTGAACTTGTCTATACAAAAGTACAGACAATATATCCAAGCACACTGGTGTCAGCTTTACATGTTTGCATACACCCATGCAGAACCAATAAGAAGAAAAATTTTTTTATAAATAAATCATATATATATATATATATATATATATATATATATATATATATATATGTGTGTGTGTGTGTGTGTGTGTGTATAATAGTAATAACAATAATATAAACTTTAGAAAATATAGGGGAGGGGTTACGTATTGCATTATCCAAAGAAATCCACGAATGATCGCCATTTATTATACAATTTGTTCAAGTTTCCCATTCTTGTGTATCTCATTTTCTTGACTTTTAAAAAGGACATAATCTCTTAAATCCACTGTGGACTGTGGTAGGAGCTGTTGTGGAATTCCAGCTAAGCCAAAAATACCAATGTGTGGCGACATGTGAAAAGTCTTTGACAGGACCGTAGACAAAGTATTAAAGTAGATTTGCCAAAAGTTCACCAGAGCTGGACAAGAGAATAATATATTAGTAACATCTGTCACAGACATCTACTGTATTGGGGAAAATCTGTGGCAACATTGTCTTCGAATAATGACATCTAAATACAACTTTTAAAAAAAAGCTAATTTTGACTTGTTTCATCGGCATATTTTTTTTCTTGCATTTAGCAACAGAAAAATGTGAATGGAACAAGTGAAAATTCTCTTGGTAAAATGTCTTGAAACAAGATTTCCAGATCTATTGCCTAAAAATAAGTTCTTATATCTCACTGAGAAGTTACACTTTCGGCAATTATGTCTTACTTTAAGTGTGATGAGATATTTTGACTAGAAATGGGAGAAATACCCTCGGTAAGATTTAAATGTTTTCAGTGTACATGTTCAGCACTTGTATAAACACAGTTAAAAAAAAAAGAAAAGACAGAACATAAATTACAACACAGTGTTATAATTGCTAAACAGTCTTTTCTACCAGCATATTTTGAAAGTTTTCCTGTTGAGCAAACGCTTGAATTTTTATATATATATAAAAAAATACAATCATACATTCTGAACACTCACCACAGACACGTCAGGGGTTAAAGGGTTAAAACCTGAGGCAGATAAAAGAGAGGCTATAGAGAGTGGAGAGCTGCAAAACAAAGAAGTGTGTTTTTCTGGCTTCATCATCGCTGAACTGTCCAGTGGTTGCTGTGGGAGGTGTGGGATTATCGGAGGTTGGTGCAGCAGTAATGAAGGCCGTCTCCCAGAAGGCAGGCCCAGCCATATGCTCTTGATAGACCGGAGGAATTGGCTCCAGCACATGACTGAAAACAGAAGAGAGAAAAGCAGAGATCACTCCATCCTCAAAGCCAAGCCAAGACCACAGCCGTACATTAACACATGCCCTCTGCGCAAGCTTTAAAAAAAAAAAAAAAAAAAAAAAAAAACAACCTTCAGTCTATGTCGAAGTGGAAATGCACCGGGATTTGAGCAAGAACGACACGAGATAAGAATAAATTGTATTTAGCTCAAAGCAACACAAGTATTTTTTTCTCTCCATGAAATATGAAATAATTTGTGATTTTAAAATACAAATGTTTTGTTTTTGAGTCAACATTTTAGATTTTTTTTTTTTCCATTTATTTTCGTGGAATGAGTGAATGAATGTTACTGAAACAGAATGATTGCAGTTTTAACATTTTTATTTTTAGTGTGAATTTTGATAAAGCACTTGAAGAGTGTAAAGTTTTTTTTTCTTTTCTTTTTTGTTGTTTTAGTTTCTTAGTTTCCTATAAGGAGGCTTTTATGTATATTGTACATAATGTAAACCTAGTTTGAGGTAAATCTCTGATATTGTTAGAAGTAGAGAAAACTGAAAAGTGTTCCATAGAAAGGTTCAGATATATAGAAGCTGAAAAGGATGGATGGATGGATGGATGGATGGATGGATGGATGGATGGATGGATGGATGGATGGATGGATGGATATGCTGAAATGTAAGGAGTAAAAGTAAAAAGTTGTCAGAAAAATGAATACCATATTTTCTGAACTATAAGCCACACCCACCCCATCTACAGCATCTCATCATCCAATCAGTTATGCTAAGCGTACATGCAGCAGCACGTCTGTTTCCTTCTTCAACAGTTGGATCATTACTGTGTGAAACTTAAAATCAAATTACCTGCGTCATTGTTTGAGCTGCAAGTTCACTGTGTCGGGGGGGGGGAGTTGCACCTTACGATCCGGAAAATAAATAATGAATATACCTAAAAATATCTACTTGAGTATGGTAATGAAGTACTTATACTGCGTTACATCCCATGTGTGGTTGTGAACACATCCCCTGGAGTGATATTTAGGCCCATTACTGTAATCAATGTGTGTTTGCTTTTGTTAATCTCATGACTGGGCACCATGTTTGATTATCAATCGTTCCTGTTTGTTTGACCACAGTTGATTTTTTTGTCTCAGTACTTGTATTTGAAACTAGAATCTTCTTCTGTGATACGACTATGAAAAAAATGAACTCCTTCCAAGATGGATTGCAAATGCGGAAGTGAAACAAATCTCAGAGGAGCTGCTCCACAGCCTCGTCTCTCCTTCCCTGAGGTAGAAAGCCCTAGTTTGAGTGTTCACTTACATCATCAAAGGGCCCCTCTGTCTCATGTAATATTAACATGTGCTAAATCAGTGGCAAACAGCAGCAGCAATGTTTACACAGCATTAGCACAGGCTTGCAAAGCCACATAGAGAAGGGCTGTCTTTGTGTTCAAAGATTAGGTAGCTCTGACACCCATGGGAGGCAACAAGATTAGAGAATATATGGGCTCACTGTTTCACAAGGTGACTAATTCAGGCATGCGGCATCTGTCCTCAACAGGAGCTGCTGTTAGCATCCTCTGCAGATTACAGCATAAATGTTTGTCTGGTGAAAAACTTTAGAGACGTGCAGAGGAAAGGAGATTTTTGTTCTAGCTTCCACATACATATGTATATATATTTAATTTTTTTTATCATTTTCATATTGACTCGGGTGTAAGACAACCCTTGTTTTTTCAAGACCAATCTTCACGAAAAGAGTCTGCTAACCAAAATGTACTCTGTCCTTCCCAATATATTCTGTATATACTGTTAAATACTGTTTATAAACCTGTACATAAGATCAGTACTGTATACTCAACCATTGCACATAACCATATTGGCACTCTCATATGTTATTTGTTGTTATTTATCTTATATAAATTATGTCTTGTTATGTCTAGTCTGTTTCTCTTATTATTGGTACGTGTGGGCACCACTGGTAACCGGAAGCAAATTCCTGTATGTGTACACGTACATGGCAATAAAGCCAATTCTGACTTTTAGTTTATCAAAAATATTTGTATTGAAATTATGAAGGACAAAAAAATTATTGAAATAATAATTACACACTGCTCTCATTTTTTTGACTGTCAGAACTTTGCTCATAAGTTGCGTGAACAAAAGTGTGCATGAGGTTTGTACTCAGACGCACTCTGCCTCCCACTCATGCTTTGGTCCCATCTCCTCCCACAGAACCTCATCCTCGCTGTCGTCCAATGCATTTGATACGCAGCACTTTTCAAAGAGCGAACGCTTTGAGATCTTTTCTCTTACTGTTAGCAGTTATCAGACTCCAAATTAAAACTCCAGTTGTTCTTCAACCATTTGGAGTACAGATAAAAGGATCAGCTCTTTGTTAAGGTAACACCCTGTAGTTTGGTCTGAGACACTCACTTTTGCTGTTTATCCCTTTGTTGGTCACAATAAAAAAAAAAAAAAAATGTTTAGTTTTTTCCACCTCACAGGGACTATTATAACATAAAACATAGATTTTTTTTTATACTTATCCTAAATTTAACTAAAGTATGAAAACTCAAACATTACTCCTTCACCAAACTTATCAACATAATTTTTGTCAATTAGATGTATTAACTCTTTGTGTTTGTATTATTAGTGATTATGCTAATCACTAATAATACAAACACATGCAATTAGCATTAGCATGATCCTTTACTATCATCTCTCTCGTTTGGTTCAGCATGTTTTCAAAAAATTCTTACATGAATAGTTAATACAATGAAAAAAATCGAACTTGTCTGCATTTTTGTGTCCAAAAGAAAAAATCATAGCAGAGGTGTTGTCACAGTTATGATTTTCTTCCTTGGTGGTATACTAGCATGAGCTGAATATATCATTGACAGTGCCAACCAGTGGTGTTTTTGTGCATTACATGATTCTTACAAAAGGGGGAGACTGCCCAAGAAGTTTGGTGTCAAAGGACTTAAATTTAGATTAGATATCAGGTTAAAACGTTACCTCTACCAAACGGTTGAGCTGACCAACAAAGGGTTATCTGACAGGTAAAAAGCTATAGAGTTAGAAACACAAAATGTAAAAAATAATTTTTTTTTTTGTCGTTTTTTTTCTTTTTTGGGGGTGAAAACCAGGGTATATTTGTCGGCATTTGGTAAGTACAGACTGAAAGACCATTTATCAACAAATGCAATTCAAAGTTGAGAAATGTATTTGTAAAAATGTCAGTTTTAGCTAATTTTTTTCTATAGTTATGTGTTTCACAGAGGGGGAAATTTAGAGAATTTTTCCAAAGTGGCTACATTTGGACATTTTTGAAAAGAATGAAGGACTGTTAAATGCTTTAAATAGACCTTTTTTTTTTTTTTAGCAAAAAATGAATGAAAAAAAGCATTTGGTGGAAAATGGGAATTAAAAAAATAATCTACATAAATCTGAGGTTGGACAAATATTCCTGCAGTTTCTGTGCCTTTGTGGATCTGACGTGCGTACTTTACTGGATTAAGTTCACTGGAGTGTTACAAAGAAAACACCACCACATTTGCTGGGATCGATAGATGATCGATCGGATGACAGCCTTCAAAATAACATAAGCCAAATTTGTCATATTTGACTTTTCCAGAAAACAACCTTTTGTGTATGTGCTGTTACTGTTGTTGTTCTTCCAAATGGTTTATATATTCAGAAAGATGAGTTTGTTCACTTTCATTTGATGTGTGACAATTGGAGGTGTATTACTGTAATGTGGGAGCTGCATATATATAGGTGTTTTATGGGTGTATAAAATAATGTAATCTACATGCCAGGTCTGGGATATAAGGCCTGTTAGAGGTGAATCTGAATACTGTCTCCAAGAAAAGGACAGGTAGAGAGTGTAGGTGAGAGGACGGGGAGGGACATTTATCTCTAAAATGTTTGACTCTTTGACACAGGCTTAAATCTAATAATCAGAAAGCTTTCGAAGTGAAGTGGACTGTCACCGCGAAGTCAAATCTGCTGGAAATTAAGTCCATTAATCACACAGTGCTTCATTTAGTTCTTTTTCTACATACGGCTCTGATGTGCATCTATGTGAGCCACTACTAGAGAATAGGGGGCTTCAGCTGTAAAGAGTGAGAGAAAAAGAGAAAATGTTCAGCAATGCAGAAGAAAAACCATCAATTCTCATTATGGAAAATAGATCATCTCTCCTAATTAGAGCCACGGCTTTTTACCACAGTACAAATGCAGAATAACGCAAGCTACCGATGGCAGGCACCACCCACCACTGATTAATTAGGTGAATGAATAAAAAGCCATAACGATCCTGAGATTTTGCCCCAGATAGTTTATTAAAGGTAAAGCACAATATATTACAGGTCAGGTCCTTTGGGAAAATATATGTACCATTGCTAGTAATGATGGGATGTGCTGCTTATAAAACATATCCACCTTTGTGAGTTACATTTATACTTATTTGTGTTACTTGAATGTTGAGCAACGGTGGAGCCATTCCGTAGTGTCCTCGATTGAGTTGCGTAATAATTTCAAGTGTGTTGCATCAAGCTATGCATTATGCAAGTCTCCCGTGACACTCCGTCCTTATCTCTGCCCTAATCACCATATAGCAATTTGAAGATATCAGATATCACGCATTGGCATTTGTTCAATAATCATGAGACAATAGAGTAGATGGGTGGGGAGGGATTTGTTCCTTGTCAAATGTGGAGTGACAGGTTGGGAAAGGAAGTGAAGTTTGGCACCAACAGGGAGGTATTGCTGGAACGAAGAGCACTATAGATAATTGGGATCTTCCTTTTTAGATGATTAATATGGCGTTACAAATTTTAGGGAAACAAAGCAGCAGGGGAGGGGGGGTCATTAAGGTAAAAAAAAAAAAAAGTTATTTCCGTATCCTTATTATTAAATATTCAAAGTGGAATGGCTTCATCTACCAGCTAGTCTTGGAAACTCAGATAGAAGGCACCTTGTGTGATGACAACCCAGTCTCCAGAATAAAATATTGCCAGTGTACATTTCTGCAAACTGCTGATACGTATAATCTCAACATCATTTGTAAATAAAGGCTCCGGCCTTTTCTCTTTTCTGCCTTTACATCATTAGGTACGGTGTAGGTGCGGTTGATAGTGGACGCACAAAATCTAGGACTATGCAGTTTGCATCTTGACTGCTGTACATTTTTAGTTCCAGGCAGTAAAAGGTGAAGAAAATATTGCAGACTGGGTCAAATATTAATATATACATTTTAGGGTTTATTTTTATGAAGCTTAGGAAATATAAGCGGATGATTCAGTGGAGCAAATAGTGATGTTTTCATTTAACCCTTTACAGGGCACTTATAATAATACTCTGAAATTCAAAATGTCAGCCTTAGTGTGTTATTACGGAGATTTTATTACTTTTTGATTTTATTTTTAAATTTTTTTATTGTTATGTAGAAAGCAAGTTTAATGAATTTACCATATTTGGTCACTTACCCATAAGTCGCAAAAAAATAAAAATAAATAAAATAAACATTCCGAGACATAAAAATCAAAGAAAAACATATATAAGTTTTTTTTTTTTTTTTTTTTTTAGAACAGTAGAGCATCATGTGTAGAACATTACAACAACATGAGTGTTGACATATGATGGTAGATGTGTTTCTTTATTAATCAAAAGGGAATATGCATTAACTATTTAACAACAACTATTAACAATTTCACTTTATTAAAAAAAAACAAAAACATTTTCAATTAAAGAAAAAGTGTTTGACTCCCTGATGAAGGCTTGGATGCCGAAACGTGTTGGGGTCTTTTATAGGTTTTTGTAACCTAGCCAATGTAATAAAGGGTTTTTAAATTTTCACATATAAGAGAGTGCCTTGGAGTTTTCTCTTTTTTTTTTAGTTTTCCCATCCAAAGAGCACCTCTAATTATTACTTATTGTAAGTCCAAGTAGTGCTGCTGAAGCAAACTTTTTAAAGAAAAAGTGTGTTGAAAAGGAATTTTTTTTTTTTGTTTGTTTCAATGCAACACTTTTTATTGAAAATATTTTTGTGATCAAAGTGATAGTTGGGCGGGTGAATAATAAAGGCACAAATATCGTACCCCTAATAATGGCCAAATGTAAAAAAATATATAACTTTAATTTAAAGCTAACAACAACAATAATAATAATAATAATAATAATAATAATAATAATAATAATCATAATATTAATAATAATAATTGAATGAGAAAATAACTCACTTCAATTAAAAAAAGAAATTAAATCACATAAAGTGTTCACATGCATGTTTTGTTTAAATGTAATTCATTTTATTTTTGCGTTCAATCTTCAATTTCTTCTTTCTTTGAAACTTTTTTTGGTCAAGTCAGCATTCCTTTAGATTAAATAATTAAGAACCAAACTTTTCTTCATAATGATCTACTGCCACTGTCTTGTAATGTTGATACCAACTCACTACTTTCAAAATGGTATCAGTTCCTAAACAGTACTTAAATTGGTACTTAAAGAAAAAAAAAAACACACCTATTTTAAATTACAACCAGAGATATCAGCGATTGAACCCATCACATCAAAATGTAACCCATTTATCCGACCAGTGTGCCTGATAAGAGACCACATCCTTTGTTACAACTTATTAACCTAGCACATGTCATGTCACTAGTCGGTGAATTCACATGCACCTATTTCTTAGCATTATTTGCAGCTCACATTAACATGACTCACACTGCCGCTGTCAACATCCAGTATGTTAGAATACTGTAGCTGGGTCCGAAGATTTATGGCTTGAGTCTGACACTCCCACGTTGGGTATTTCCATTTCTGAGATGCTACTTAGCTTATCGCAGAAGCTTTCAACCATGTTACACGCTTTTGCTTTAAGTTAAACACCGTGTGCCACCAAGTGTTGCATTAAATTAGATGTATTCCCACCTTTGCATGCAAATGTCTTTAGAAACCTGTTGCATAAGGAAGACTCTGTATCTTTTCTTCTGAAATATAACCGCACTTTGACCTTTTTTGCATTTTATATATTGACACTGCTGCCTGTCTACAGCTGCTACGTGTGTGCCCTGCCATTAACAGTGGATAGAGGGCGTAGTTAAACAACAGCTGCATATTTCTGTGGTACCAAAATAAGGGACCGAAATTCACATTATATTTCTATCTGGTTACTACCATTAATGTTTGCCCCAGTTCCATATGTATACCAACTTTTGGTACCAAACTCTAAGTAATATGCATGTAATAAATACTGTAGGTAGAAAATAAATATCAAATATAAGGCTTATCAGATGACTTCCAGAATTTAATTAATCCCCAAACACCACTATATTATTACTTAATTTGGAATACTAATTTCACTTGGATGCAATAGAGAAGAGTTTCTCCTACATTATTAAAAATAGGAATATATTAAGATTTAACCCATGAAGGAATTAAAAATGAACAGGATTCAGGGTTTATTCATCAAAAAAGATTGATCTTGGAGATCGGACATGCATATCGATAGCTTTGGATACACAAGAACATTTAGCAGCATTATTTTTTCTCATGTCAAAATTGCTAATCAGGTCTATACTGACATTTTAGTGTGGCATAGTTAAACATAATCAGCAGAAACTGCTGTGACTCAACATGCCATTCATTCAACCACTTGTAATAGTGACTGTTCAGTCATATCCTTTTTTCTCCTTTGGAATTCATGACCACAGCTCCTAACATATCCACGTTCGATGCTGCCACTGCTTTTCTTCTTAAATGAAATAAATAAAGCAGGTACATAAATCCAGTCCAGCACAAACAGGACATATAGCTAATTTCATTTCCTTTCGTCTGTGACCCAGTGTAGTCTTATCTCTGTTCTCAGCACTTTTTGTGCTTTGTTTATTTATTTTCTCCTTTCCATTTCCCAGTTTCTTTTAAGACTTTAAAGGCGATAAGTTGGGGTTTGTTTAGCAAGGGTCACAGGTGACGAGAATATCCTGGATGAAGTGGAACTGAGAGTGGAAATGCGACAGAGAGCTCGGGCCTAAACAGACTCATAATACAAGCACATTCCCTCATGCATATTCACGAAGAAGACGCTGCTCATCACATTATCTTTGATCTGATTCATAGAGTATGCAAATGCATGTATGCACACAGAAGCACACAAGGCATTTCTAAGCCTCTTCCAAGCTGCGTGGATCATTAGACAACAAGAGTTAGCCACACTGGCTTGTTCTTCTGCAAAAATAAATCCAATAAACACTATGCTATGTAATATTTTTAGTCTCAGTACAAGCTTTATTTTGTGCCCAAGTACTGTTATGTGCATTGATGACTTCATACAATGTGATATAATATGTGTTTTATGTGCTTAATGTGTGTTATATTGGGTTCATTTGATCCATATGCATTCATTGGTCTGATATTATTGCATTACAGGAAGCTATGGGGGGTGTGTGGGTCGTTTTACATGTTGTTTAAAGAATATTTCCTTTGGAATTGGAAATTAAGAGTAATTTGTGAAAGCGGTAGGACATGCGACGGCGTACATCTGGCTGTCATACAGCTGTTTTCTGCAGATGTGTCATTAGCTTGGGGCTGATGTAATGTTAAAAGACAATTCCAACTAAAATTCTCTCACACATTAAAACTTCACACATTGTCGTGACAAACTCTCGCATGCAAATAGAAAGCTACGTACATGCATAATGGTGAAATCAAATAATTTACTATGACTCGTTCATGCATGGTTAACTGGGAGGGGGGCAGGCAGGCCACCGGGAAAAGTCCTGGTCCTCCCGATGGCCAGTCCAGACCTGGTTGACTGGACTCTTTCCTAATATTTACTGTGTTTATATTCATTTATACATATGTGGAAGACTCTGGGTTTTGAACAAATGTGTAGTAACTATGTTAACTTTGCATATGTTTTCAGATTACATTTTTAATTTGAGGCTTGTAACATACTTTTTGTAATTATACAGTACTTTAAACCTTACATGACAAATTCACATTAATGTACAATGGAAAAATAGAAAGTTGCTTTCTCTCATTGATGGTGTATTTGACCATTACCATTTCACGTCTTTATCTCCCCTTCAGTTAATTGAAAAGTGATGTAACGACATTGACAGACACGTGCATAAAGTCACAGAAGTGAGATACATTTACAATATATAACAGTATAATAATTACATCACATTTCTGTCAGTATTTCCACAATTTGCTGAACTCTACTTTACGTAGATCGAAGCACATAATTACCTGCAGTAACCAGTGATTGACACAGTGAGGTAAAAATGTTAATCCTGGCATGTCTGTCTCAAAATGCTAAATTATGTTTCATTTTGCTCTTTGTTCGGTCAATAATGAAATACTGTATCAGCCCCTGCCTTTCCTGTCACCATGGCAACAAACATTCCTTTGGGTAATAAAGCCGACAAACATTCAATCAAGACTGAGTCATTGAGGTGGGCATATTTTAGCCCAAAACTCTGCTGAAATGAGCAAGAAGGTGCACTAAGATCCAGCTGCATTTGTAAATATTTGTGCTAAATTTTGGCTTTTTTTTTGGGGGGGGGGGTTCAGGAATAATATTCTAGACCATTTCTTGATACATGGCAGATGTGCTCTGTCAGTTCAAGGAAGGATTAAACAAGCTGTAGCAGAACAGAGCCCACTTCCTATAAACTGTAGTCCTTGCTGGTGGTGTTCTTTGATACATGTGGACATATTAGAGCCATCATGAGCTCTTAATGTGAGTAAGAACATATGGCAGTTTGCTTGACTTGAAGTGTCACACATTTAGTTAAGGAGCCCTGTCTGTTCTTGTAGTGTGGGAGGCATATTTTTCCACACTGACCCCGTGCTATTCTGGGCCAGTAGCTTCGTTCTGTGACAGCCAACTTCTGGTCCCTATTTCCCGAGAGGTTTCACTGAACCAGACATCCCTCCTATGAGACGTAGGCCTAACATACGCAGAGCCTGTGCTCCTGCGGACATCAGCAAGCAACAACACACCACAGAGCAGTAACATTCCCAGAGGTGTCAGATGGATGGGGATGTTTCTACTGCCTACTCCACTGGGCTGAACTAAAAGCACATAATTGCAATCTTAAGCCTGAATGAAACTGGAGGCATCAGCTTCAGTAGCTCTGCTGTAGGTGCATAATTTACCATTCTGGAAAGACCGGACCCATTGGCTGTCATTGCGCTCTTGCAAACCTCAATTTCAGTTCTGCGTATCCATTCTCTCAGAAAAGTAGTAATTATGTAAATTCTTTCACATTCACTTTGTGACAGAGTGGTAACTGTAGCAGCCAAGAGACGGTTTGCACTGGAACAGCTTTCATTACTTGATGATGAAAAGCTAATTTGTCTTCCATAAATGAGGAGATTATGACCTGTTTTTTCAAACAGCCCCTGCTGACCAATCACTGAACTCCTATTGTCCACATATTCAGCTTGGCTGCAAGAAACACTTTCATTTGTGTGTTTGCACTTTACATGCACTGTTAATATTTAATTTCATCATTTTTTTTTTTTATTATTCCTAAAATACTGTTTCAAAATTACGCCATGCATTAATTATTCCGATATCCAATAAATAATCATTATGAATCTTACACAGCCACACTACTTCAGACTTTTCGCCCTGGGTACGTCCGTCCTTTTATCAGCTTTTATTGCCTCTCTGTGACATCCTCAGTAATATCATCTGGCCATTGTTTGCAGTGACTCTGTCTCTCTTTATTTTCTTTTTCTCCCCCTTTGCTGTCATTGCCCCTGTTGCATTCATGCAAAGATGGCATGCTAAGTGAAAGAGGAGCCAATGGGAATCAGCAATGCCTGTTAAGCTGGTCTTAGTCACGGGGCATTGTCATTAGATTAATGGAGCAGAAGGAGCCATCCGTTCTCTCTCTAGAGGGGGAGCTTTACTTTTGGTAGGGAGAGGAGAAAATGAAGGGGAGGATGTGGCTCAGCCTCAAATGGAGGATGATTTGGCACTTTGCACCCCTGTCCCCCCCCCCCCTGCTCATGCCTCCTGCTGATCATGTATAACCACTCTCATGTTGAGTGCAGGATCCTGTGACCCATGCAACACTGTACAGCATTTCCACTGTGGCCCACAGAGAGAAATAATCATTTAATATCTTATTTGACACATTTAATATTGTGCTGAAATAATTTTATAGTCAGCTTTTATATACCTCATTACTGCACATGATAAGTCATCACTGTACATGTTGAAAAGTATTCACTTGTACTCAGATATCTGCTGAGGTGGTACTTTATGGGATGAAGATGCACGACAGCAGATAATAATTGTGTGCACTTGCTTGTCTTTTGTAGAGCAATTAATTCTCTAGTAAGTAGCACAACCTTTGTAATTACTGTGCTTTAAAATAAAGTGCTAGCCAAATGTTCTCATTGTGCAACTTGGTAGCTTTGCCCACAGCATATAAATTTATATCAACACACTTGATTTAGTTTAGAATTCAGTTCATGCTTCAGTGAATTAATTCTGGCAAAAAGGGCAGCAATAAAAAGAAAAACCTGAGGAGACTAAAGTTGCACAACAGTATTGGCAGAAGAGAAGAGACAACTGTTGCCATGGAAAATAATCCGCAAATTCTTTGCTTTACCATTTCCAGCCAATTACCCTGAACCACTGTTTCATCTGGGTGGCAAAGGTTTTTTGGCAGAAGGCTGACTCAGTTCCAATGAGTTCTTCAGTACAAGTTACATCTAACGTTTAAAGGTGTTAGTTGGAGTGATGTTCGTTGTCCTTAGTGCAAGGTGCATTTCTGCAGTTAGTAACACGTACACCGTTGTTCACCTTCAGCTTGGTGAACAGGCTTGTTTTCCTAGTTCACTCACTCAACCAGTGGAATGAGATGATTATCTGCCTGGTTGCTTACACATCCCAGTGATACAAGGCCAGGCCACTGTATCACATATACATTTTTAAATGACTGCATTTTGAATGTGCTTAACAATGTAGCAGTAAGCTGCTCTTCTGTACTGGCCTGTTGTGGTGATTGCTCATCAGGGGCGACTTTAGTTCTCTCCTCACGTAAGAGGAAAATACAACTCTGGGTTCATCCAAAGAGCACAGGGCATGAGGGTATTTGAGACTTCTTTATGAAGGTTGATGGGTCTGGCAGACAGAACTCCAGAGAGAGTTGTGTTCAGACTGAGACATGTTTTGCCAGCTAAGTTAAGACAAACAACAATTAAGCCTAAAACAAACACTAACTATTGTTACTGAGGAAAGATTTAACCTTTCATCATCACTGTGATAAGGAACGCATCAGAAATAGCTGTCTGAAAAATTCTAAATGGGGGAGGAAAAAAAAAATCACGTGCATGTACAGTGGTCATGCAGAGCTTTTTATATTTGGGAACAATTTGCCAAGTACATTTCTGTTGAGTTATATTTTTTATTCTGATTGCTGACATGCTGATGAAACTAAAATTGCCATGCTGATTCCAAATTTTTTTATTTTTCCTAGCACATCAAGATTTTTTTTTCTCTACAGCTTACCCTTCACATGAGCAACATTCTACCAATTAGCTATAGTGATACTTTCCGGCTGATTACGATTGGACTCATTTAATACAGCTACATGGAAACTACTTCATGCAGTTACCATGGAGACAGTGTGGTCAGAGGTGTGTGCACCTCCAAATAGGTCAGTAGAATTACAGTAGACAGTGGTGTTAAATAAACACTGCAGTATTTCATTGTATGTCAATATTTGAATTTTTTTATAATACAAACACATACATTTTCAGTGTTTTCATATGTTTCAAGAAAGCAGGGATCCTATAGATGTATCTTGAGAAAAACATAGATTCTAGCTAAAGTACTTGGAGTGCTTGTGATTGGTGTTTCTATTATCAGTGACCAAAGCAGAGTAACATATAACCTGCCTTTCATCTCGATGTAGCTTTCTGTAACATTGAAGCTGTTGCTCCATAGGCCTGAACCGCTGATATGTGAATGTAACCTTTAAGTAGACTGTGTTTTTCTAACTGCTTCATACGGTGGTAGTAATATATTGACTGATTTGTACCGCTTAGAAAATTGAACCATGTCAGCAGAGGTGGTCAAAGTTCACATTCTGTAATTAAGTAGAAATACAGCTACAGGGGTGAAAAAATACTCCGGTAAAAGTAGAAGTATTGATTCAACTCCTTTACTGAAATAAAACTAAAAAAGTACAACTTCTGAATTGTAATAAAGTAAAAAGGAAAACAGCATTTTTTTTTTTTTTTTTTGCCATGAACGCAATAATACGTTTTTAACCTGTAAAAATTAGAAAATGTTCAAAAGTATCTAAAATAAAGCATTTAAAAGTGATTTACTGTGTAGATAATGTGTTTGATAGGGTCACTGTACTCAGTTTTGTGGGTATGGACAGGACTTTTATGAAAAATGGGGGGGGGGGGGGGGGGGGGTCACAATTGAGCTTAAAAAAAAAGTCATCATGAGATTTAAAAAAATTATAAATGAGATTTTTAAAAATGCACAATTTTAAGAGAAAAAGGCTAAATTCTGACATAAAATGTTAAAATTGTGAAATAAAAAGTCAAAATTATGAGAAAAAAGTCAAAATCATGAGATAATAGTCATGAAGTGACTTATTTTTCATACTGTCACATCTGTTTAGTTTGAAAAGTAATGAGTCTATTCTCAGAATGTAAAGAGTGTAAAGTACAGTTATTTATGAACAAATGTAGGGAGTAAAAGTAAAAAGTTGCCAGAAAAATAAATACTCAAGTAAAGTACAGATACCTAAAAAAAATCTACTCAAGTACAGTAACGAAGTACTTTTACTTAGTTACTTTACACCTCTGTTTGTCAGGCTGGGTTATTTTTGGATTTGACTAGTAAGTAAATCATAGAGTCTTGGATAAGTTGCTATTACATTGAGCGCACACGTAAAAAATACAGGTGTGCGAGATCATCATTTTCACATCCAGTCATGCCAGGACTTGTTTGGACAAACGTACATAAGTTGTCATCAACATTCTTATTTGAACAGTCAGGTGTCAGTGCTTGGATTCATGGAAGAGCTCTTTGAGACTATAATTATCGTCAGCATATGAGCACACAAACATCAGTCAGCATCTGACTCCATACATATGAGAAGCAAAACAGACAGCCTGATGTTTAAGACAAATATCCAATTACAGTGCAGCAACAGCACCCGTGGGACAGCAGCTGTGAATACGCCCTGACGGTGGCTCCCACAGCCTGCCTTATGTTCTTCTGTGGAAATAACCTTAAATGCTACAGGCTGGACCCCAGCTGGTTATAAGGAACCCGTTTCCGAAAATTGCTTGATGACAGCAACATGTTTTAATGAGTCTTTTTTATGAAAGCAGTTTTCAAGGTGGTGATGGAGGGTTTTTTATGATAGAGATGTCCAGACGCTACTCCCCAAGGAACAATTGCCTCAGCAGCCTTCAGTCCCTACCATTTAATTACGCCATTTCTGAAGTAATTGGACTTAAAATTTATGGTTTATCAATGTTATGAAAGGAAAACAATCCAGAATTACGCCCAGACTACATGAGAGAAGTTGTAAATATTGCCTTTTGTCAGACTTCAAATCTTGCATTTTTCGTTAACTTTACTAATGTTAGAGTTACTTACAATTTGACAACTACAAGTTCTCACTTCTGTTAAATTAGTCCCAGTTGGAGTAATTAAACTCTGTATTTAGACTGAGGTGGATTAATGCATTGGACTAATTTTCACAATTGAGGTCACTTTGTTTATTTTATATCAGCATCAGTAACTAACCATACTACATATAAATAATTCAGTATAGTCAGTACGATACTACTATTAATGTTCATAATAGTTTGCATCAAGAGCTGAATAAATGGGATCTATTCCGAATTAATATCCTAGGGCCTCGTCTGAGCATGTGCCATATAGGCTTTTTACGTTGAGTTATTATTAAAGGGTGCAGATTGTTTGAAATAGTGGTAGGGACATTTGAGAGCAAATACAAAACATCAGAAGTTGTCATTCTCATGGTTGTATTGCAAGGGAATTTCAACAATAATGAATTATACATGGTCAAATTTTAACTAATGCCAAGCATTCTGAAAAACAGTTCTGACAAAGGAAGAGAATAAACGAACTTTTAAAGAAAAATCCCCCAAAAAACCAAGATCATCACAGATAAATACACCTCCAAACATCCACCTCCGACCAAAATAATCTATTGGTCTAAAATGTCCAATACCTCTACCTGTACATGTAAATAATTGGCATCAGATACAGTTTATCTCTTAATTTAGAGGCTCCATTGTTACCATGGAAACATCATCATCTTCTACAAACACTGATTTAGCAGTAAAACCCCTGGAGTTGGATCAATGACAGTGGATGGACACCAGTGATGTGCGGGCTGACCCGAAGTGAGTGGGCTCCTGTGGTCATCCACAGTTGCGGGTCATTGAAAAATATTTTTAATGATATTGGGGTTGTGGTCACTCGGGTCCGGTGCATGGTTTAGATGCGGCCCGTTGATAAGTTTTGAATGCTGAAGCAGGACAATATTATTTTCTCAACACTTTGACTTCCAAGCAATTACCTCAAATTTTAACAGAGGAATAAATGCAGGTATGTGAGTAAGGTCATTTGATGTTTATAAAGACTATTGACTACTTTTAAAAATTGCGGGTCAAAAAGCGGGTTGGGTGCGTCCTTTTCAAATATATTTCTTGCGGTCAGTCGGGGGTCGTTTATACATCGATCTGTGCAACACTGATGGATGCACTTGTTTTTACATTCAATTAATGATATATTTTGATGAAAAAGTATTTTTTTATTTTTTTGCTCACTTTTTGATGTAGTAACCCTCAACTATACTCTGAGTTTTTATGAACATCTACATGATTGATTCATTAATTATTGAAAAATACCTGATGTTCACTAAAACCTTCAACATTACAGTAACAAATGGTTCCAGGTACAACAGACCCTGCCCCTCGCATGTATTATAGCTTATTTTGGCATCCAGCTGATATCGTGTCTATGTGTGTGCTCATGTCAACATAGACATAGATGGCAAGACAAATTATGGCCAATAAAAGTAAATGGGAAAGGGGGGGGCTAGTTAAAAATTTCATAAAAAATGTGAACTTTCACCTACTTTTCTCCCAATGTAATGTCTATTCTTGGTCACTGTAATCTACACAACACATTTAATATGGATTATGGATTCAACAAATAGTTTTGCTGCTATAAGCATTTGACATTTCATCCATTATAAGTAAATGTTGGAGAAAAAATGTTTGAAAGATTCAGTTAACACTTTTGCTGCTAGAGCAGGCAAGGCCAAACTATTCCACAAACGGCCGGTGTGGCTGCAGGTTTTTGTTCCAACCAACCAAGGGTGCACAGTTTGACCAATCAACTCTGACTGAGATCAGCTGATTAATTGAATCAAGTCTGGTGTTTTGCTGCTTGGTTGGAACAAAAACCTGCAGCCACACTGGCCCTTTAGGAATGGTTTGCCTGTGCAAGAGTGTTAACGTCGAAAAAAACAAATAAACCAAACCAAAACCAATACCCTTTGCCTCTCCTTTTGGGAGTGGGGTAATAAATGTTGATAAATCAGTCTAGAAAGATTAAATGAAGAGAGATTTCATTGGAAACTTTCACAAAAGTAACATTGGGTCTTTATGGTTTAAACTAATGCACATGGGAACTAACACAACCCAGCTTGTTTTCAATCCCAGTATTTCCAGCATGTGCCCTGGATATACTGTAAAGTTGTCTGTAAAGATCTAAAATTATTTTTGTTGTCTTTGGAAAAGTGTCAGTTGTTGAACTGAAGAGATAAGGAAAAGCTGTTGTCAGGCCAGGAAGATTCTGAAGGACGACTCCTTCGTCTATAAAGGCAGCACTGTTGACGACTACAGAAAGAGCTCCACTTTCATCACTTTCCAACACGGTTATGCTACCCACGGTGAGACCCTTAGTCTCCTGCGCTTCTGGGTCATTTTCTTTGTGATGAAAGGACATGAAATAATCAATACATGAACAGTGAATCATAAGGAAAGGCATTTACCATTATTGTGGCTGACAGCAATATGGTCTCACTCTTAAGAGTTGTGTTAGCTACCACTTTTTTTTTTTTCCACACTGAAGATCTTTTGGTTCACATATTCAGCATTTCCTAACCCTGCAGCGGCACACTTGACAACATTTATACATGGCAACAATGAAATAACCAGAGTTTCAGTGTGTAAGACTCAGGAGGATCTAATTGCAGAGATGGAATATAATATTCATAATTATGCTTTCATGAGTGTATAATGACCTGAAAATAAGAAATGTGTAAAGAGTACATTAGCATGGAACAAACCTTTTCTTCTTTTTTTCTGTTTTACGGCCCATGAAGGTGTTTTTTTTCCAGAGTTAATATCCCTAATCCAAAAGCTCAGAACTGACAACCCAAGCCCTGTAATGAGGGCCTTTTGTTCACCATAACGGAGGGCAAGGCAAAAGATATTTAAGTGTCTGTAACTAGCCATTTTGCATCGACATATTACAACATATCCCAGTACTGATCTTAAAAGGATTTCATTTCATTTCATTAAACATGCCATGATAAAAACAACTCCTGACATTCACTGCCTTAAGGACTTTTAAGGAATCTAAGTCAAAACAGCCTCATCTCCCGCTGATTAACAGATACTTGAAACTGCCAATAAGCTCTCTGTTTGCGGTCCAATGAAACTCTTCTTTGATGTGGTGAAAAATTAGAATACCAAGTGAAAATTCTATGCATTATTGACTACAACAAATATTACTGTTCATGAGAATTATTCAGCGGATGGAAATCACAAACAAAGCAAAAATAATAGTTGTTCAACCCAGTAAGTGTTAAATCTTTTAGCCAGTTGTCTGTGCGTTACTGAAGTATACTTTGATCTGATCTTTTGCTTTACCAAGCCAAATAAAAATCTTTTTCCAACCCCTCCGGTAACTACTTGTAAACTACAGCTCTACGGCAAACTGAAACCCTGCCAGTTCACACCAATACACGTGCAGTGTATTACTTTTATAGTAATGAGTGTTCTTCTGTTCCAACCACAAGCTTCTCATGCATGTTAGATGATGGATATATAATATACTATCTAAAAATTGGAGGATGATGATAATAATAAGGGAGCAATTTGTGGATGTATCAACCCTTCCCCTCTGCTTTTTACATCCATACTGTTGGTTAAATAAATGAAATGGTGTGTGTGTGTGTTTGTGTGTGTGTGTGTGTGTGTGTGTGGGGGGGGGGGGGGTAGGATTTGGGAGCTATAACAAACATCATTTATGGGTCTTTGTGAGTTAAGCAGTCAATGGACTCTATACATTTTAATAGTAAAGAAAGTGTTGCATTTGTAGAGAAGTACATTCCAGTAGTTTTAAATTTTCAAATGTTAGATCAAATTGAAGTTTAACAGAAAATCCGACCATTTCTACTCCAACACTAAACTCCCATAAAGACCTGATACTTCCTCTGGTTGAAGTAAATACAGGCCTATGCTACTATCAGAGCTCCTTCAGAATTTCAAAGAGGTTTTAAATTTTTTTATGCTATGAAAAAAAAGCATCCTAAACTGGATGCTTTCCACTGTGTAATCGATTCCAACGTCCACAATAATTGGCTACTGGGGCAAAATATATAGCTGCTCCTTTAAGTTACAGAGTCCAAACTTTTTATTTTTTTTATTTTCCAAAAATCTTTTTAATTATTAACTGACCACTCTTTTATTGAATTACAATCAGTCAAAAAACTATTAGTTTGTTACATTTTACCTGCTTGCTGGGCGCCGCTAACCTGACTCTTGCCACAACCAATCAGTTTTCAGAGCCTTATCTAAAATCCTTGGGTGTGATTATATGAAGAATCTGTCCATTATCTTGACTGATGCGTCACTTCAGCCACTCACGTTGAACTCGAGCCATGACTCAGAGCGACAGCAGGAAGAAGAGATTGAATTTTAAATTGTACAAAAAACACTCATCAAAACAAACAAATAAAAGAAGCAAAACAAACACACACACACAAAAGCAAAAAAAAATAAAATACAAAAAAATACAAAGTAAAATCCCCCCCCCCCCCCCTTAGATCTCACTCACATACTATCTTTAAGGCACTTGATAATAAACATTATCCTATACTAACAAAACGAAACAGCATTTTTTAAAAGTAGCCATCTGCAGGGCAGGGCAGGCCTCTCCATATCTTAAATCCATGAATATTTTTTATCTTTTTACACTTACCTGATCGGTCGATGGAAGTGATGACAGAGAAGGTGAAATGCTCACCATTTTGACAGGTTGTAGAAGCTAAGTATTTAAACATCATGGAAGTTACAGCCAAAGTACCAGTCATTAGTAAGCGTGACGGCGTAATCGAGAAACTATACTGTGTTTGCATGGATTCATGTATTTGCTGCCACAGAGGGCAGGAGAGTTGCATATTCTACCTTTAACAAAGTAATCATCGAAAGCCCTTGCATCACAGACTTGCACTGATAGTAATTTTGACTTTGTCTGGTCACTGTCTCCTTAGACTGTTTATATTTTAGTGAATATACGCTGCCAAAAAACCCGCCAAGACATTACTATTATCATAACAATAAACACATTCAAAGTCTTTTCTCAAAGCTGACATCAACGATAGATAAATCTGCCATGCCACTAACACTTCCACCACAAAAGGTTTGTCTTCATAAAGCTAACAAAGTGGAAAATGAAATGTTTGCACTGATTTATTTTTTTTGTCCCATTGTGGCCAGAGTTTTTGATATGATGATAAATAAATTATCTGATGACTAAATGGCTCATGGAAAAAGTTTCTTGATCTTCATTTATTACTTTTTCTTAGGCACTCTCTGTTTCTTCACTTTTATCGCTTCACGTCTTTATCTTCCTGCAATGAAAAAAGGGGGAAGAAAAAAAAGGGGGTGGGGGGGGTGTTCATTAAATACATAGTGTACTGCAGTGTACTGTATATCACTGCAAAAAATTACACTTATAAAACTGTTCAAGTATGAGCTCCAGCTTAGTGCACACTACATTATACATGAGGTGTTATTTATTAACACCCTACCAGGAATTATTCCTAGGAATTATTCCTTGTAGAGTAATATCATGCCAGGGACTTTTTAAATGGTGCTGTTACTTCAGCTCACACTCAGTAACATGACGACCTTTCAAATCTTGCCAGATCAGTTTCTTTCCACTCATCGCCGCTTCAATTTAAAGCATAGGAATCAATATGGCATTTCCACTGGCATATTTAGACTTCTGAAAATACGAAAAAAAAAAAAAAATCAGACTGGTCAGATCAAGATGTCCATCTGACGAAGCTGAAACATAATTGACAATCAATGCAGAAATGAATAGTAGAAACACGTTTTCAATGTAAATGGTAACGTCTCTTGCAGTTTTTCTTACTCCTAACCTATCCTGTTTACACTTTCTAGCGTTACTCACATGTTTATATGAGATGGGATGGGTAATTATTGGTTCTTCTAAATCATCAGTGTCACCACCTCCTACCATCACTGCTCATTTCTTTGACGTCTCTTTGACCATCCCCCAATTTAAAGGTTGAGGCATTAAGGGCTGACAACTGCTGACCTTTCCCACTGCATGCATCTATTATCCAACAGGACTAATCATGCTTTTCTTGTGCCTTAGATAGATGTGAGAAGGCAGAGCGATGTGATGTTTAGAAATGTCAAGGTCTTGCCGTGTTCACATTTTGTCTGAGATCGGACTGTGGTGTTATCACTTCAGACAAATCTACTGAGAATATAAAACTGTATGAAATGGGGGTTCTACATTCCCAAATATTATGCAAAACCATAATCACCTGAATCACATAGCAAAAGAGCTTTAAATATTGGAATACCATTATGTATATGTCTTACATTTCACAGAAGCTCTCAACGTTCAAGTTGTTTGAACATATGTTTACTGATAGATCAGCAATTATGTTTTTTGTTCTTTGTGGTGTAAAAAGTTGGGGGGGGGGGGGGGGGGGGGGGTGTCAAACAAAACATTGATATTCAGTTGAAATATTAGTCCAAGCATGACTTCCTTTTCTTATGAGGCTCAAGTTCCCTTTGGTAGCTGTGAGGTGTTGGGGGAATAATGTTAGGTCGACATACAGTTTTATTTATTTATATATTTTTTTCAAACAAGTAATAATAGCATTCTGATTAAACACAGGGGGAAAATTATGATTTGATTTAATTATTATACAATGTACGTCATTCTCATTACGCTGGCCTGGCAGATTCCCACAAACCACACCATAAAATCTTTACTAAGTTGCCACTGCCACAGTACTGCAGGACTAATCTTTTATAATTTATCCATTATTACTGAGCCAATCATCGCTCTATCGTATGTTGACGGGTAACTTGCCACCCTACTGCTGCAGTACTGTGACAATAAACACATGCCATGTGCCTATTAGGTTACAGAAAAAGGCAAGGGGACCAGTTAATGGAGGCTACATTCAGACAATAACACCCATGGTAGTTTTTTTGTTTTTGTTTGTTTGTTTTTTGGCAGATTCAAACATTTTTGTGGACAAACACATCTTGTTTCAAAAAACATCTACATCCAGATGGAAACAGTAAAACTGGGTTAAAATAGTGTAATACTGTAAGTATGTCATGCCTATGTGTGGCGCTGTACACAGACAGAGCTACTGGATACACTAAAATCACAGAAGAATGCAATGAGTCTGTGCATGAGGTGACGTAGCAGTTTTCTTCATCTGGTCACATGATACTATGGTGTTATCATTTCCAAAAAGTGGTGTTTTGCCTATCCATACAGACATGAGATTTTTCTTATCTGAGAACCAGTTTTCTGAAAATACCATGCCAGGGCACTGATGACATCAGTATCATGTGGACAAAAGACTAAAATGTTATTAAGTTTTTGCAGAATGACATAATTTTGTTGCCTTGTGTACAGGCCGTATACACCTACAGTACTGTAGCAACAAGAGGCTGATGAGTTCATGGAACAATTTCCATCATTGGCAACCAAACATCATTACTGCGTATTGTCTCAATACAAATGCTATTATTTAATTGGCTCTGTGGCAATATACAAACTGATATTTTGTGCCATGGTACTGTGGCAGTGGCCATTGCCAATTCTTTAATAATACAGTGAACAAAAGCAGCTTATACTGTAAAGTGAGTTGGTGGGTCCTTTGGCAGAGCAAAATGTGTTGTCTATGAAGAATTTCCACTTCTGTTTTTACCACTTTGAAATTCTGTTTTGTGCCTTCCATTCACTTTATAGTCAAATGTTTTCGCAGTTATAAATTAGTTGCATATGGACATAATTTCTGGGGCGAGTGGGTTGCTGAAAACATATCACTAACACCTTTGGCACAGAAGCCGTTTTGATATTGCAGCTGCTGTATCTCACGTCATGCTGCAGAGTTTAATGTCTTGAAAATGGGCCTGATTTTGGCTGTGTCATTTGGGCTTCACTGGCCATTGAACTGTAAGTTGGGGAGAGTGCAGCAATCACTGTGTGAGTCGAGGCAGTTTGTCATGGCTGGCACACAGTGTAAATTGATGCCAGTGTTTGACAGAAAAGTATCGAGCATTCAAATCAAACCCTGGTTTGATACTCAAACATCTGTCTGTGTGCTAACAATATCTGATGTGAGTGAGACTTCTCGAGGCATATCGCTACAATGTGGCAAAAATAGTTAGGTATATTCTGTGTACCTGACTCAGACATTCCTTGTGCCACCAATAAGGACACCATTCTTTACAGTACGCAGGGTTAAACATTTCAATTCCCTTGAAACAGTTTTTAAATAGCTTCTGTTGAAAAGGGATTGTGGAATGTACAGATAGATTAAAAGAAACAACCCAGAGGTCCATTTTCATAATTATGTTTTGGTGCCAAGCCCAACTGCTTGGCTAGCAGTCTCAGACAAGGAGGGAGAGAGATAGAAAGAAAGAGAAGGAGATAGAGAGCAAAGAGAAATCAATACAGCTCGTGCTGCCTTTTTTAGGGGAAAGAGGAATGGAGAAGAGCTGTTAGAGAGGCAGTTTGGCCCCTGTGGCTACAGTACACAGCTTGAGCAAAAGGCAAAAATGTTGTAAGATGAACAAGGCACTGTACTACCTACCTGTAAGACACCAGTGTTGACTCTATAGGTGGTTCCGACCACCTCACTTGTGCAATAGAGTGCCCGCAGCAACGTGAACAAAAATCAGTCTTGGCAGCCTTTCATTGTGAAGACCGGACCGCAGGAAAGCAGTAAGACATCGAGGCAAACAGGAAGTGTGTAGAGTTGGCCTCTGCCCCAGGGAAGTGCATTGGCCATTTGTTCCCCTCTGCCTTATTCCTTTAATGTCCTGTCATTTATAGCACTGTGAACAAGTTAATCCAATATCCAGCATTGTGGGAGCAGTGAAATGCTCATATATAGCATGTACACACACACACATAAATATATATATCCTTGTCCCAAGTCACTTCTGTCTGGCTAACTTTATGATTTGTTTATATTGCTTTCAATTACCTCTGTGTCCCTTGTTGAGCTCAATAAAATTTTATACTGTGGATATGATTCTCTAGCTGCCCATCCTTTCTTCCTTTGGCCTTCCTCATTTAGGCGTTCAGAATTCAACGTAAATAAATCACACTTTGAAGTCTATGCGAATGTGAAGGAATGCCCGACACCATAAAATTGTGAATAAGCAAAGCACAGGCCTGCGCGAACATCGCTAGCGTCTCATTTTCATATTACATAAGGTTCCTCCGCTCTCTTTCGCAGTCGTCAGTGTGTGTGAATATACGTCTACGGCCGTGTTCTCGTGCCTCTGCTCATCTAAACTGTGTTGTCATCCACCCCCGCTGTCGTCTCATGTTAGATTCTAACTGCTCCCTGCTAGGAGTGCTGGTTCACCTCCCCTGCAGCCCGCAGAAAATTATCATATTTATCGAGAAGCCAGCCATGGTATTAGCAGGAATACCCAAACCTCAGCTGCGGCTCCAGTGAAACGACCACTGTAAATCACACTCTGTCAGGCTTTCATGCAGGCTCAGTCATGGTTGTCAAGGAGACCATGGTGTGATTGTGAAAGCTATTCTGTTTTCTGAAAAGTTCAACCATGTGTGTTGGATTCAGAGTCAAATAGACCTGAAAGAGAACCTTAAAGTCTAAATTAAATTGAACCTGTTTTGGTAAATTTATACAGATTTTGTTTTGTGGATAAATGTAAAAAGGTTAAAACTAAAACAGCACATAAAAATATGTTGTTTACTTCATACTTTCACTTCCACTTGAAAAATTTAATGCAATGGATCATGTTTTTTCTTGCCGCCATTACTTAGAAAATGTGCTATTTTTTTATGTAGACCTGACTGTTACATAGATATATTGTTTTATAAGATATACATACTGTTAATACAGATACATAGTATTTCCTAGATATACATGCAATTGGACCTATTCATATTTTATCCAATATTATTTTATATATTTTTCATTCTACTATGCTCTCTGTTTTACTTTGTCAAATTGTTAACCTTTTTTCATTATTTATTATTTTAGTTTTTGGAATTTTAGATTTACTCTCATTATTTCTTATATTGCCGCACTGACTGGAATAACACTTCTAATTTCATTGTACACACAATGACAAAGTATATTCTATTGCATTCTCTTCTTTAAAAAAAAGCCAATGTTTCTTTTCAGTATATAACATCCTGTTCTCTCTAGTGGCTCAAAAGTATTTTTTTTTTCCTTTTTCATTTTCACCTGACATATTGCGTGTTATTATTAATTCCTCACATTGGTATATCTACTTTTGAACTGATGTTTTTATTTTTCTAAAAACTTAGTTAGGCCTCAAGAGGAGTTAACATAGTCTCATAAAATGAAAATAAGATGAAAATTAGGTCTGCAAATTCTGTGGGTGTTACTGAATTGCCTGACTGAGTACAGTATACCAAAGTTGCCAACTGAATAGCAGATTAGTTAAATTTTTACATCATTTAATTTAGTGCAATAGATTCAGTTAAACTGGAACATCTTTAGTGTTTAAAGTGGGCAGACCTTTGTGTCAGTAGAAGTTTGGATTAAAGAGAATTCCAGCCTGTTTGTTTACCTGTGAAAGTGCAGTGGACATTTTAAACCCTGCACAGAGCACTGATCTAAATGATAAATTCAAAGGATGCAAGACCTTATTTATGCATATCTGAATGGAAAGAAATAAGAGAACCTGAGTGTAGGGGGGCGGTGCTCTCCTTCACTAATGTATCTATTATCTAACACACTGAAGGCCGAACATTTTGGATGTTAATTTATGCTCGTGTATACACATGTATTGAGTAAGAGAGGCTGTTTATTGACTCATCTGTAGATTTTACATCATGTACACTGTTTCACATCTGTATCCATGACCACATCTGTCAAAACCTGCTCACATTCTCACTGTAAAATAAATTTTGCAGTGGAAATGTGTATCAGTCATTTGCTGTGACCTAGAAACAAATTTTTTTAAGGGTTCAAGGACTGAATGGAGTGCCATCAAAGGCCTTTGCAAGATGTTTAGAACTCATCCTTTCGAACACGTCACATTTCAGTTCAGAAAAAAAAAGAATGGAAAAACATGTGCATTAATTAACCCTGAGGATGTTAAAATAGTTGTGAAGAAATATTTTGTACTGCACCTTCAATAAGGAATAGTAATACCTCTGGCCTTTGTGCCTCATGATGTCAAGTAGCATTTTATTCAGTATTAAAACAGCTCTGGTTGTGATGAAAATTTCTGTCTGTTTTATCTTCCAATGCTAAATGTACTTGTATAAAGGTACGAGGCAGTGGTGCAATAAAAATATCACTTTCAGATGTTTTCTCTAGGGTCAGCACAAGCAAGGACATGGTTCTGTTTCTGTATTCAATGGCATCCAACTTTGTACAAATATATTTGTGTGTATTACATAATTCACATGCTATCATATGTTTAATACAAGCATTTATTATACATCACTTCAATTTTTGTCTTAGATATTTGTGTGTGTGTGTGTTTTATCTTGTACTGAACCTCGAAGGAAATATTTTTGTTTGTATTTCTGTGTCATTAACTTTTCATGCTGCAGATTGATTGATTGCTTGATTGTTTAGCAGGAACATTACACATTAATGAACACTGCAAATGTGCCACTGTTAGCCAAAAAGCTATTTTTCAACTGTTGTCCCTGGCAAAGAAGTGCCAACATTCATAAAATTACCTAAAAAAAAAAAAAAAAAAAAGGCTACACCCACACATTACATAGCGTTAGTTCACACACACACACACACACACACACACACACACACACAGAGTTCATCTTTAAGCGTTCACCTAACCTTTCAGCATTTTTGTGATTTGAGTGGACAGAGAGAAAACTGGACCTCTTCCTGTCTCTATTTTCATGCTTTTGAAAATATAGTGTGACGGGATTTTGGTCTCTTCTGAAAGGGAAAAAAGGTGACAGCTGTAATGATCAATCACTAGCCGACAACCTGACAAATTTGCTTTTCCGTAGTGTCTTGAACCAGCATTGCATTGCTTGTCTTCATTGTTTTATATTTACTGAGTATAGAGAAGACAAGGATTCATAAACCTTCCCTGTTTGGATGTTTTCCCATACTATTCCTGACCGTCTTTGTGTTTTTGTTTCGTATTGACATTTCGTATGTGGTGAATATTGCCTTCTTTCCATACAGTCAGATCTTCCCTAATGTCAAATATGTTCACATTATGCAAGAATGCATCACTTATTTCCCAAACACTGATGTTGTCTCGTGAGTGAATGTTACAGTATTATTTTATATTAGAAAGCAGTTAGAAGCCATATATGGCCAAGACTCATTCTGTATGTAGGTGCATGCATCCATGTCCGTATGTATGGAGCTGAGCGGCCTGCAGGGAGATAGTGTGCGGAAAGGGAGAGGATTGGATCCCACTCACCTATATATTAGTGGACCTGTCACTTAGTAAACAGTGACTTAAACTCATTTCCATTCTGAGTTAGGAAGTGTAGGAAGAACTCGTAAGTGCATTAGAGTCACTCGCAATTTAGGTCCACTTTGTCTCTTAGGAAAAGGTAGATAGGGAGGAAGAAAAAAAGCAGTAGACTGAGCAATTAAACCACAATTAGTAATCAAAAAGACTCGCAATGCTATTGCTCAATTTCACTTCAGGTTTTGGCTTTATTGTGTTAAAGGAAAAAAATAGGAATAGGTTAGATTTTTGTCAGACACACTTTAACATTTTGCTTTTAAATATTAGTACATATTAGCTAATTTTATTAGTTTTATAAAATTAGCGCTTTGTTTTTAATGCAGTGACATAATTCAGTCAATGGATGTTTTATTTATTTATTTATTTATTTATTTTTTACAATCTGCACGTTTAAAAATCATCTAATCCAACAAGTTTGCACCTTGGATTTAAGTGTAAAGCACAGACATTAAAGCGCTGAACATGCTTAAAAATCTTTTGCTTTTGTCCTTGTTATTTTCCGCTTTTCTCTTTTCATATACTTCAAGGTCTGCGGAGTCTTTTGATGTAGCTGCTAGGCTGGTGGGCATTCTTCCTGAGGCGATGCGTACTTCGCTCACTAATAGGGATTGATTTCCAAAGGTGTGGCTCATAGTTACTCAGAGCAGGTCGTCAACTCTGGCTGCTTTATTTCCCCTATGGACTTGAACCCCACATAAATGTGAGATCTGGCGTTACCGAGCGCCATGCACCTTAACCTGTTACTGTCACCTCTGGTCCATATGTTGTACATATAGCCATCACCAATGGGAGTTGACGGCTCATGACTAATACAAATAGAAGTGGTCCTGTGAGGCCAGTTTTGTAATTGTTTCACAGTGTGCATACAGGAATCCCCACGTTATATGTTCTGCTCCATCTGTGTTGACAGAGTTATTTATTTACTGTGTGTTTGTATGTGTGTGTGTGTGTGTGTGTGTGTGTGTGTGTGTGTGTGTGTGTTGCAGTGCTAATGTATGGGCAAAAGCTCAATAGATGGACAGATGTGTGTATTTAAAAGGAACACAACTTTTGAGTCCATGTCAACCATTCCTGCAACAAGTGAACATCCAAATGACAGACCTTTAACAGAACAAAGTGCTTCTGTCTTCCATCACACTTGAAATGTCACTTGAACTGATGTGATTCCTGTGCAGCCATTCTGCCTGTTCTCAGTCTGTTCCATGCTTCTCCTGCAGGGTGAACTGCTCTGCCCATGCACCTTGGCTCACGCCAGCTTTGTTAGTCCTTCCCAACAGTAACTGGATGGGTGATTTGTGTGCTGTAGCAACTGAAAATGGGTCTAGGAAAGTGTGGTTTAGGAGGCCATTACCCCAAAACCACCTGGTTTGGCTGTCCTACCCTTTGACACATACAGTACCCTCTATGTATTTAAATGCACCAATAATTATATATATATATATATATATATATATATATATATATGGATGTGGTGCAGGAGCTGTAGCCTAATAATTACGCTACCTTGGTACTTTTGCTAAAAGTAATTACAACACATGAGGCTACATGCTAACAGATGCGAGTACTCACCAGTTAGCAAAACATAGTTAAGCTCTGAGTCCGCTTTGAAGTGCAGTTGAAGTGTGAATGCGTTCGATTCAGGTGTTGTAGCAAATACGGCAGTGCTAGGCTAATGCTAATGCTATTTTGCCGTGCACACACTGTTGTCTGCCTTACGCAGTGTAAAATGGACCCAAACTTCTACTGTTAATTAATTATCTATAGTTTAAAAAGTACAGAAACAGTCCAGACTAGATGCACCAGTTCTGTAGCGTGTTTGCAAGTTTGAAAATGGTTGCTAGTAATTTACCTTACGTGATCGGCTTTTTGATCACCATATTTTTCCGATCAGGCTATTTTTAGGCAATATCAGCCGATTATGATCAGCAGCCGAGTGATCGGTGCAACACGAGTATATACACATACAGTTAGTCAGAATGATAAGTTGGTGTCTCATAGTCGGTCTTAAGTCTTAAGTTTGATATACAATATCTCTTATATTGTATATCAAACTTAACTTACTTCATTATTTTCAAATACTAAGTCAGTACTATGATGTACTGGCTGTTTTTCCCCCAACACATTGGCAGAAAAGGGCTAATAAAACTATCAAATCATGGACATTAAATTATTTTACAGAGGAATTGGTTATTTTTCAGAAAGTTTTCAGTTTCATTCTGGAGCATACAACAAAGGATTTTGTTAGATTACATAGATAGAAACTGATTATGCACATTGTATGCAGACATTGTTAAATAGGAATGAAGAGAGAGTGCTGAGATGCTATTTTAATTTATTACCACTTTCAATGCTTCCTGAAGATGGAGTTTAGCTCCTCAGTAACAATCTCCTGCTCAAAATATGAAAAAAAAAAATGACACTATCAGATCTCTTTTCAGTTACTCAGCTCCATTTAGGTGATTTAGATAGCATACATGAGAATGCCCATCTCTCCAACTGCAGTGGAAACGTTCATCAAATTAGAATTGAAGTGATTATCCAGGGCAGAGCTAAAGGACAAAATCGATAGTTCTTTGTTCAAGACTAAAATGAAGAATGGGCATTCAGCAGGGAGCTCTCTATATTGCTCCCCTTCTCTCTCACACAGAGGGATATAGACACACACACACACACACACACACACACACACACAGACATCTTTGAATTGTGTATTCTATTCCAGCATCCTTGACCGTATCAGCATTAGGCTTGCATGGTGTCGTCTCAAACCTTCTGTCTTGGTTTTTCCTTCCCTTTTTGAAAACAACAAAAAAAAAATCCTCAAAGGACAAGCACTTCCTTAGATAATTGCAATTAGTAGTTTTGGCTGGAAGATGCAACCCTGGCCCTGGCCCAACTCCCTGTGTTGGGTAAGAAGGAGTGGGAGTCGGCCTGTTGGGCATGTTTCCAGGCTTCAGAAGCCCTCTGCCCCTTCGCCTCACATGTGCCCACTGCAGCAGTCAGACGGCCACTGGGCCTGGTAATAAAAATTACAGGGAGGGGGGGGGTCTGCTTTCTGTTAGTCAGGTACTACAATTATACTGTAATAAGGGAAAGTGCAACATGGAAAACACTGTATTTTTTTGGTTTTCCTACTATGATGCCTGCTAGTTTGAGACACAAAAAATTACACAAAAAGTATTTATTATTCTACATCTAGGAAAATGAGCTTGAATACAGTATGTATGAGAG
Source organism: Siphamia tubifer (assembly GCA_020466265.1). Classification (NCBI taxonomy): domain Eukaryota; kingdom Metazoa; phylum Chordata; class Actinopteri; order Kurtiformes; family Apogonidae; genus Siphamia; species Siphamia tubifer. The sequence goes on from CM035783.1 coordinate 9,264,716, forward strand.
CCAACGTACTCAATATATTCTGAAAATAGTGTAGATTTATCTGCGTTTTCAGTACAAATGTCTCTGAATAGACTAGTCACTCATACACATGGAAGTGTTGTGTTTTCCAACCTCTTAAAACAACCCCATTAAATTGAAGTTTAAACAGTAATAGTTTAAGCGTCAACCTTGTTCTCTACTGTGATTATTTCTCAAAAAATGTACATTGTTAATAACTGCTCTGTATGGTATGCAAGGATGTAAAATATTCAGTCAGTGCTGGGAGTAGAAATTATGTTGAGTATGTTTTTCAGATATATCCTCCGCATGCAGTCACTCACATTTATGTGCAACTGCTCTCAATCACACTCTATCTTCCTCTCTCATACACCCAGGCTTTAAACACATGCACACACAGTTTCACATAAAGGACTGCAATCCATCAATGTGCTCATTGCTGTCATGAGTAAAGAGACAGAGCTCTAAGCAAGAGTCCTCTAACACAAATTTGATTTACCTCAATTTGCCTCAAACAGTGACATGTGAGCACTCGAAGTGCTAATACAGACTGGCACCTCTTGCTGCCAACAGGCATGTGTCTGTTTAGCTCAATTTCAAAGACTGGTCTCATCTGAAATCTGATTTAGTGAAGGATGGTATTAAATATGTGGAGTTTGAAGTTATGAAAATTAACGATGAAACAGAGTAATACTATAGAGGACATGATGAGTTTACCTGGTAATAAGGAAGGTATTCCCTATGCCTTTGAATGTGTGTGTGTGTGTGCTCTGTTTAAAAAAAGGTAATCACCATGCTGCCTTCAAGTATTTAAGACATGTCTAAGACCTTCCACGTACTTAAAACTTTAATTATTCTACCCGTTGCTGGGTTATGCTACATACAGATATTCAATTACATCAACCAAATACAATTAATCAAATATAGTTTGCTTTAAAAGTTTGACCCCCCCAGGCTGTAGTAAAATGGAGCAGATCAGTGCTACACCAAAAGAAGTGCCACATAACATTCAAAACATGGCTTGGATCAACTGTCTGATAGAGGGGATAAAGGGAGTGAGAATGTAAATCTAACCAATGGCGTCTGCACATAAGGAACTATCTGACATCTTAATTATACCAATAAAGCACCTCTTTGCACCAGCAAGACTGGTAATGCTTCAAACACACCGGTCATGCATCACAGGAATGCTGGAAGTATCCACTTAATGACTTCTGCATTCTGTATACATATTATGTAAACGCAGCCATTTTGTAACTAAATGAATCCAATTACCTCACTGCAGCTGAGCACCGTGGACTAACCTGTGTTATATGGTCGTGCTATAGAATTGTACATTCATATGAGCATTCAGTCCTCAGGCTGCTGCAGTGTGTTTGTTTGTCTGTAGTGAATGGTAAAACAGAGAAAACAACTGTGAATAATAATGTAATAAGGAGTTGTATGTGTGTGTGTGTGTGTGTATATATATATATATATTTATTTATTTATTTATTTTTTATTTTTTTTTTTTTTTACCAAATCTGGTTATTTGCACAAGAGAATTGTGTGTCGAGGCCCACATTTGGAGTTGCTGTGGTTACAGTACAATTTTTCCCTAGGAGAAAATATGTAAAACTACATGTATAAAAACACTGCTGAATTTTACAAATTGACTAATTTCGAGCTTGTGCACTCTGTTAAATGTTGTTTAAATTTTACAATGAGATAGATAATATAACATCTACATATTATATACACATATAATGTGTACACAGATGTATACATAAATATGTACGATAATTCACTATTGATATATACTCTTAGGAGCCCGAAGGAGAGTTGATCTGATCAATCTGATCAATCTGATCAACTCCCACCCCCAGTTTCACCTTTACATTGTATGGCTGCATTTGCATCAGTGGAATTAGTTGTAAACATGCATTAGTAAGTATTGTCAATGACTTAAGTAAAAGATCAGAGAAATGACTGATGTTTGTTTTTTTTGTGTGTCTCCTTTGCCTCATCTAGGTGGCTAACCTGGCTTGCTCCATCTCCAACAATGAGGAAGGTGTGAAGTTGGTTCGTATGGCTGCCACCCAAATTGACAGCTTATGTCCACAGGTGAGGACTTCAAAGCACTTCACTCCTAATGCAAAAGCTGGCTTTACTATGTAATTTTCAAGATTGCTGTCTTTCAGTGATTACAAATGCTCCCAAATCTCACAGTGGTATTTTAGAGTACTTTTCAAAAAGACAGAAATGAAAGAGTCAAAAAGAGGCAAAAAAAAAATTCACGGTGCACAGATCAGTAGGAAGAGCTTTGAATAATGTGTAGGAGGATCTTGTAGTGCTGTTTCCCAGGATGCGCGCAATGAAGGAGGTTAAAATCGATCCATTATTTCAAAGGTTAAGCGTAGGCCTCATTCACACAGGGCCCAGAGGAACAATGGATAAGAGATACAGGAACAGGAAAGATGAATTCAAGGTGTAATGTGCTCACTACACACCTGCTGAGAATCACAGACTTGGAGAGGATGCATTTTCTGATCCAGAAGATGCTCAACATAGACAGATTAAATGTTATAATAGACTTTGTGACTGGAAAAGGAATAAAGTATTTCCATCTGTTCTGGGAAGTGTTAACACACAACCTCAGCAGCTGCCTTGTCTGGATGATAGCATCTCCTTCGCCTGTGTCAGTTGTTCGACTAAGTAAATATTCAGAGCAAGATGTGTGAAAGAACCAGACAGAAAATAAAATGTAAAAAACAAACACTACTTTTGCTTAAAGCACACATGCCGTCTGTCATAGTGAAAGATTACTGTAATGCTGGCTGTTCTCAAGCACACGTCTGTAGAAGTGAAGAGTCTCAGCAGGATGGTGTTCATCTAAAAACACAGTCATTTGGCCACTTTGAACAGAGCTGTCTTATTGTTATTGTTTCAAAAATCCTGTGAAGTGTGTTGATCTGTTGTGGTTCAAAGACTTTTTTTTTTTTTTTTTTTAATCTTCTTTCATCTCAGATCAGAACCTTGAAGTATTCACCTCACTTGCCTAAAGACGTAAAAAAAAAAAAAAAATAATAACAAAAAGCAGTTTTTTATAGTATATATAATTTTTAAAGTGTTATTAAATAGATTAGTTGCAGGGTTCTGCACAGTTGTACTGCAGTAATACTTTTAGTGTCTTTTAAAATAATGGTTATGGCTATGTTTAAACTGAGACGATTGGGAGAGAAGATGCAAAACTGACGTCTCATATTTAACCTTTTTGTCTGCGTTTACACGAGCATTGTCATTAAGAAATCTCTGTGCATACGGGGACGTAAGAGAGTTTAAATTTGATTGGATATTCATGCCAGGCAGCTAGATGATGCTGAGATAGAATGCTGCCTTATCAACGCACAGATGGAAACGTAACGGTGGATAGTTTTTAACATTTCTACTCTGGAATACGTCTTCAGATTTTTGAATTTTCCATAAAAAACTCAGTTCTCATGGAAACGAAAGGCTCCTCCGATATAATGTTTTGAAGTTTTTAGCTACAATTGTCCTCGTGTAAATGGTCTGAATTATTGTTTTTAGAACTGACCTTTTATTGTGTTTTATGTATCATTTTTTGAAGCGGCTATTGCTACAGTTTTGTGGAACTAACATTCTCATATGTCTACTCGCCCACCAGAGAGGAGCTCATAGATTGTGCGAACCTTTTTCACTTATTCTTCTATTACCACAGAACTACTCAGTGCTCTAGTTCTATCTTTTTTTTTTTATAATTCACATTTTAATTGAATTTTTCCTTTTTTAAAACATGAACAAACATACAAAATAATAAAAATAAAAAAAGCAGGCTTTCGTTGTGGAAACGCATTCGATTATCGAATAATATTTGAATAGTTTCCAGCTAATTTTGAATAGTGTTTTGGACCAAAAGTCATATCCCTAGTCAGGTGTATGGGGTGTATACAGCATATATAAGCACAATACTGTAGTAATGAGAGGACAACGAGGTCATGGAGGAACACTCATATTTTTGGGGGCATTTTGCCCAGGGCCAGAGTTATGTCTTACATGTTGGGTTAAGCAACAACTGGATTCTTACACACATACACAATGCACCCCCTGGGTAATTGTTCCAAAAAATAGGAGTCCCTTCATATAACATTATCAATGTTTTCTCTGTGGCAACACAATGTTGTTGCAGTTTTTTCCTGGTTAAATAAAAGTTAAAATAATAATAATAATAATAATAATAATAATAATAATAATAATAATAATAATAATAATAATAATAATAATAATATGTGGTCCATCATGGAATTAAAGAATGCTTGAAGAAATGAATCCTCATCTGAGTTCTTATTCTCCTGTTTTCCTTGTTGTTCTTTTATGTATTGATGGTTATTTTTTTTTTATTTTTGTATTCTTTTGAGGTACCTATGAGTCCTATTTATACACATCACTAATCACATTTGACCTGATCTTATAATTACATACCGAGTCCCAATTACACTTTGTCTGTTAAAAATAAATCACATTTGCATGATCACTTCATGAGAAGAGGTAAAAAAAATATTTTAATCCAACTTTATGGACAGCGGTATATGATTTATTTTTATTTTTTTAAGATCAGTTACGTTTTTTTTAATATTATTATTTCCTTTTCCAATTGGATAATTTTAATCTTTATGGCAGAATACTTAATGTACTTGCATAACCATGGTATATATTGTTATTCACATAAGGTGAAGTTAAAAGTACACTTATTTCCAATGCACTGAAATAGGGTTCTACTCTTATATAAGTACTCCCTTATAAAACTTAATGAGTATCACTAGCAGGACGTGTACATGCTAACACTGTTGACCCTTCCTCTGTTAAAGGTTATCAATGCTGCGCTCACTCTGGCTGCCCGCCCACAAAGCAAGGTGGCTCAGGACAACATGGATGTTTTCAAAGACCAGTGGGAGAAGCAGGTGCGCATCCTGACCGAGGCTGTGGATGACATCACCTCTGTGGACGACTTCCTGTCTGTATCAGGTACAAGAAAAGGCAACATTGCCCACATTCCTCACAGAGCTGTGATGCTGATACTTTGCAAAGAGGATTTCTCACAAATTCAGCCACAATTCTGTTACGGTGCAATAGCCCTCCTGTGAATAGCAAAATGACTAATTAGATGGTAACAGAAAAACAATCTATAACCAAAAAGTAAAAAAAAAAAAAAAAAAAAAAAAAGAAAGAAAAAACCCAGACAAACCAGAAGATAAAATCAAAGAAATCCAAGGCTGTCGTCTGAAAACAGGCTGAATGTTTGGCTTTGGAATGTAGTTACATCAGTTTTATGATAATGTAAATAGCATTTTTTTTTTTATTTCACTTATTAAATAGATACAGGGCCACAGCAATAAAAACATATTGACACCGGTATGTAAAGATTTTTTTTCTATAAAGACAAGAAACCTCATTCATAATAAAGGCAATCACATGAATTATGATGAATATAAAAGTATTAGTTTAATCGCAATTATACATTTTCATCTATGAATTTGGTGAACACTATTTTGAAAGAAATGGAAATAAAAGAATCTTCTACTGTCACATGAAACAGACCTTCCTTTGCCTTTAATATTAAGTCAGTCCTTGGTAGAATCCAGACCTCATTCCTAACAAATAATAGAAATTCATCTGTTTTTGCCCATCCACATGAGTGCTATTCACTGCCCTCTTCTTTCATCTCTCCCAAGAGAACCACATCCTGGAGGACGTCAACAAATGCGTAATTGCTCTGCAAGAGGGGGATGTGGATACTCTTGACCGAACTGCCGGTGCTATCAGGGGCCGAGCTGCCCGTGTGGTCCACATCATTAATGCTGAGATGGAGAACTACGAACCGGGGGTGTACACTGAGCGAGTGTTGGAGTCCATCAAGCTCCTGTCTGAGACTGGTAAGTTCAAGTTATACAACACCAGTGTGACATGAGGACTGCAGCTGAATATATAGCGTGTTATGTGATTAATATCCCCTTATACTTAGGACCATCACCATGGTTGTAAAAGTTTTTGGCAGGCGAAGCTCCTGCCATCAGAGGTAATCCAGCACATTTACTGCAGGTACATACACACAGCTTAGCATTTTAGCCTCTCAGTTTGGTCAGTGACTTACAGACACACCTTAATTGCCCGGATGCCCAGTCTCCCGTAGCTTCAATCAGTGTCTTGGCTCTGACACAAACTCCGGACGCCACCTGTTCACATTTCTGCCACTTTTTTCCCCCTCATTCATTTTTCAGCTTTTTCCTCACACAATACACTGCAGGTCAGTATAAACCCGATCAGCCCCGTGCAGCACAAAGAATGCATACACTAAGGAAAAACAATCTAAATCTTACCATTATGCCATTAATTACTCCACATTCCCATTCAGACCTCACTAAAAACATCAATTGTAACTGACAAATATGTCTTGTTTCATATTAGAGATATTTATATAACCCGACACGACATCCAAAGTAATGAAATGAATGATAAGAAAACATCGTCTATCCTCAAGTATGTTTTAGCGTTTAGCGTAATATTAGAAGAGCTGAAATGCAAATGACATGCTGAAGGTTAGATGGGGGGGGGGTTACACTGTTGCATAACTGACTTCCTGTGAAATGAATGTGGTCAGAAGAATCATGTTAACACAAATGCTCCAATAGAAAAAAATCTAAGTCTTACCAATTGTATTTTTCTCATCACACTTAAAATAAGACTGTGATATAACAGATTAATTTTAGGTAATAGATCTTGAGAATCTTATTTCCAGAAATCTTACCATGTTAATGTCCACTTGTTCTATTGGCAGATTTGTTTTTTTGTTTTTGTTTTTTTGCTTGTATTAATTCAAATGAATAAATGTTTACTTAAGGCAAAAAAAAAAAATCTGCCAATGGAACACTTGAAAATGAACTTGGTAAGATTTCTGAAAATACAATTTTTTGGATATATGGCCTAAAAATAAACTCTTTATATCTCACTAAACAGTTACACTTTAGGTGATTCTGTCTAAGTGTGTTAAGATATTTGGACTAGAAATGAGAATAATACACTTGGTAAGATTTAGATTTTAGTTTTGAAAAGTGTACATATAGAACAGGGGTCTCAAACATGCGGCCCGGGGGCCAAATGCAGCCCGCCAATGCTTCCAATGTGGCCCTTTGGAATGAAGAGCATAATAACCAATTAAATGACTCCATATTTTCTTCTTACTTTTTTTCTTTGCCTATAAATGATGGCAATTTCCCATTTTGTCATTGTATTAATGCAAAATATAATGTAAAATTATGAAAATATTTACATTTACAAACTATCCTATAACAATAGAAGGTCAATAACCAAAGGAAATTAGACACAATTTGAACCATTTTCTGCTTCTGTTACTAAGAGTTTAGCGTCTTTGTAAAACTGATCCATAATAAAACACATGGACTAATGATGAGGCAGAATATTGTTAAAATTGTCCTGATTTTCCTTGTGAAATGTCCTCGTTTTGCATTTGGATAATTTGTAAAAGTATTTTTTACAATTTAATGGGGTTTTTGTTTTTGCACTAAAACAATGACAAATTTTGGAATTGTCATTATTTATAGGTTATTATGATTTCATTTTACTGTCCCGGCCCATTAGATGTCGAATCAGGCTAAATGTGGCCCCTCAAGAAAATGAGTTTGAGACCTCTGATATAGAAAAAAAGCATTTTGAAGCTGTTTTTCCCATAATTACCTTGCAATTGCTGCGGTCTGTATCTGTTACTGTTGTTATTAATTAAAGTAGGTCATCAGGACATAAAGCAGCAAATTTGTCATCACTGCCTTTCAGCATTCAGCTCTGCGTGCAGTGTAAGTAGTATAGGGATGTTAATTTGGAGTACAGAACTGAAAATCCTTCCTTGTACTTCTGTTTTTCTTTACAGTAGTGTCATCCTGAAAGGTATTAATGTTAGTGTACTTTGTGTTTAGAATCATCCAAGACACAAAGAAAGAGGCTGATGTCTTTATTTCCTGGGAAGCTTTTTTTTGTGTGACGAAGCAGCTCCTAAAACCCCTTAAAAGTAACGTGCTAATGTCATGAAAGGGAGAAAATTCAATAATTCCACAATTCCCTCACTACAAGACATATTCCAGACCACAGCAGTTCCTTTTTACACCACCACCACCACAGCCACCCACACAACTTCAGCTTTTGCCCGTCTTGTCCAGCCTTCCCTCCTTCAGTTCTATCACTCCCATTAGATCCCATTTAGCGAGGCTGTATATCTATTGTTTCTCTTGGTACTTTCATCTGCTGGGATAATTGAGCGACACAATCAGCTCCCCTTCCCGCTCGCTGATAAGTCGCAAACAGCATTAGGTGAGTCACGTGTGTTCACTCAGCCATCTGTCTGAGCTCCTCTTCTGGCTCTCAGCTCCATCATAATGGACTACCTACAGTACCAGTAATATGGTATCTTAAACACATTCTGTTCTATTATTGCATAATTCAGTTTAATTGATTGGGCTAATTAATTGATGAAGTACAGTGGCAATTTAGTATGGACACCTAAGGTCAATTCCTTATGGCCGTAACCTTGTCACACACTGAGACTACATAATTGTGCTGCTGTTCTATTAATCCTCCATGGAGCATGGGGCTTGTTTCGAGAGTCAGCAAGACCTAAAGCATTATGTCAGCACTACTGAGAACAACAAATGGATAACTGTTGATGTTGCAACATCCTATTGATCGTCCTCTTATTTTTCTATATCTTTTAATGACTTATTTTGTAGCAAACATCATTAAGGTTTGAAATGAGAAGCCTGTAATCTGCATTTTATCCCCAGCTGAATGAAGGAAAAAAAAAAAGGGTACACCTTTAGATAGCATCTTTCACTTTCACTTTCATTGTCGTATATTACATATTTTAGCCTCAGTACATCCCAGGAGTCTTGTATTTTTCGGAGATGTTATACAAGGTACTCATGACTCGCATGCAAAATTTAATCTAGTCTAACAAGGCAGTGATTAACTGTTTTTAAATGGCATGAATGATATTGTTAACGGTATTATTAAAGTAACCAGAATAATAAACATCAATAATGAGATGTATAACAGTTATAATAATGCAGTTCATTAGGCAAAGCAAGACAATTAACCCCTCTACATACAAGTATATTAACACAGGCTTCATATGTATGGAATCCTGTCTGCCACTGAAACAAATAAATATCACCATGATAATGCCTCAGTCACAAATACTGCTAGAAATTGCTACAAACAATTTATGGACTATTTCGTACAACCTTCTCAAGGTGGAAATGGAGTGTTCAGAGAACGTTCCAATGTTCATAGCCAGGTGCCAGGTGGATGGATGGTGTTTCTATCGGCACTAGTGTCATTGGTGCAGCATTTGTGGCCTTCTTAGAGGGGGTCATATGCAAATGTTCAACATGGGAATGACTGCACTTAAATACGGCACAGAAGGGAAAGTGTTTACGGAGTGAAAGAAACATGAAGAAGCAAAACCTAGGGGGTAGGGGGTGGTCATGCACAGTCCACAGGGACAAGGATCATTTGGGGTTTGGGACTCTGATGGATAATTAGTGTTTTTAACATTCACTTTCCTCTATTATTCTTGTGTGTCTCTGTTTTATTCTTATACCATGTACATCAAACGTCTTACTTTGATGTGTTTTTATGACTAATTTCTAATAGTGTAGGTCAGTTTTCACACATATTTTACATGTTATACATAATTCAGGATAGCATACATCCCCAAACACTTAAACATACATTCATATTCTAAAGTATTTAATGTAAAAAATCTTAACAGTTTAATATTTGAAAATGGCAGCAATCATCACCAAATGACACTGGGATAGGGTCCAGTGCCTCCTAGACCATCTGGAGAGTAAAGGTGTTCTGAAAATAAATGAATAAATGAAAAAACAAAACAAAAAAATAGGATTAAACTATGTTTATTTTTTTCAGAGGTGAAAGTGGGCATGACTACAGATGTACACAGGAACTTTGCTGATGATTGATCACTGTTCTCGGGCATTAAACTATGTTACGCTCTTTAGAATGTCCCCCTTGTTCTTCTGCTGTCGAACAAAAACAGCAGCCACATCCACTTGATCTTCCTCTTCTTCATTTGCAGGCGTACAAGTTTCAGTCTTCTGCATTGTTACTATCTTTAACACAATGATCACGACACAGGACTTTCAGTACTGTTTCTATAGTGATCTAACTATTCTGAAATACAGCCTAAGGTCTTCCTACTCAACCTGAGAGAGGCCTGAGCTGCTCATAGGAGTCACGTACATTCACCTGATAATAAAATAACTCATACAATGGACACAGGTTTGATGTAGGAAGAGTCCAAGGTACGATGATTGTGACAACTATAGGATGTTTGTATGACACAAACTCACATCATTTTCTTACAGAGGCCGCAAGATGCTCTTACATTTTCCACAACAACCGTAACGACTTCATAAGACGGCCGTAAGAAACTACTGGTCCTTCCGGATCTCATACAAATCTCCCCATCACTCGTAAAAAGTTTGATAAATGAGATAAAAAAGCCAAAATTATGCCCCAATTCTGAGTGGGGATACGTGCCTTAGCATGTAAGTCCATCAGTGACTGATCCAAAAAGAAACAAGTGCTTGAAAAAGATTCCATGGACATCTTGAATATTTTTTGGGAGAATATATACTGTACACTATCCCAGCTGTTGTCATGGTGGAAACAATATGTCAGTAATTCATGCCTGTAGGCATTAAGGGATGAAACAGACAAAAGCACAAGAGAATGAAAGAGCAGGCTTTAACCCCTGGAGGTTCAAAATTGCAGTGTGTTATTTGTTTTAACCCAAACACCCTTACAAATGTAAATAAGATACATAGATTTTGCAAGTTAACAGTCAGTGTTACAGCTGCTTGCCTTTGTAGTTGATATTTACATCGTTTTTTTCTGTTGCTGTACACATTAGCCAGAAAAATGTACATTGTATTTATTTTTTATTTTTTTTTGCTGGAGTAACTTTCTGCAGAATACTGGATAGAGTACAGAGTTCACAATGTTCCAAGTGTCAGTGCCAGATTTTATTTGTCCAAAGCAAAAGAAAAGATGGGATGTGCGATACAGAGGCCAAAGGAAAACAGTAAAGGAAAATTACTAGTGTGGGTTGTCTTCTGCCTTTGGTGCTGAAGATATTTCACCCACAAACTTTACAGATACTGCAGTGCTGCATTAAATATGATTATTGATATAATAGTAAGCGCTTGATAGGTTCCAGTGTTTCTGTATGATGTATAAGTAAACCTATAGTGGGGGAAGATGCATCTCTAGAGTATGTATCATTCAGTTTGAGGGGAACACTTGAAAAAGCATTGTTTGTAAAGCTGTTATTCTATGGTTATTTCATTAATATTACTGTCTTCTCCATTGTTATTGAATACATTGTGTGTGACCTGAGGTCGAAAAACAAAGTTTACGGCTGCTTCCTCATACATGTCCATGAGGCGGTGGCGAGGCGTCTCTGATTGGCTCAGGATGCGTGAAGGAACACTCCCCCCTCCCCTATTGCTCTATGTGCGTGTTTACCTTTACCAGAGTAGCATCCAGCTAGGTTCCGTGCCGTTGGTTGTTCTGAAAACATGCAGGGAAAAAAAACAGGCTTTATTTCCACAGAGAGCACATGAACCAGTTTGATCCGCCATTTTTTTCAAGTTTGTGCAGCAGCTACTGTGGTGCCGTGTTCTCTTGTAGATGCTAATGCTAATGCTACTTCAGATATTCGCTGCAATGGGGGATGGGCGTCACCCAACGTGGGTGACGGGAATGTCCGTCTGACGTCAGATGGACCGACTTTTTCTGGGTCCGTCTTTCCTCCTGTTGTTTTCTGTGAATGTGGTATGCAGCCAGTCGAGGTGACAAACCACTGTCAAAGGCAGCATGTGTTGGTAACTCGGGGTGACCCATCAGATTCCAAAAGGAGCGTGGAAAAGTGGTTTTCAGAGGAATGATGCCTTTAAGGTATAAGGTTAACGTCTTTACTAGGAATGTGATGAATAAACAATAGGAAAGTATACAATAGTTGCCTACAAATGATTTGCATCTAAACTATTCACACCAGCAACAAAAGAAGTTTGTAAGAGTTGTGGCAATATACGAGTGCTGCTATAAAACTGGGTTCATTTTGGTACCTGGCATGTTTCCAGCTTTTTTAGACCCAATAATAAAAGGTAAATGTAGACATATTTCCCCCCAGGATGTGCCTAATTATGAACTCAGATAAATGCAGAAAAATTATACTCTTGCTCTGAGCCATCCTAAAGTTAATGAATTTTTTATTTTTTTTTATCAAAATTGGGGATAAAAATAGGACATAAGGTATCAGTGCATTTGATCGGGAAAACTTGGCTTGCAATGGTGTTATATACTGCTATAAATTAAAAAAACAGTGTAAAATGTGATGATCCTAGTGTTTTTGTTTTCTAATCCAAACATGCAGGTTTTTCATGAATCTCAGGCTCATTGCTGGTTACATGATGAACCTGCCCATTGAATCACATATAAATGACAGGTGATTTTACAATAGTGGCCACTTTTGTGAAACATTCTCCCTTACATAGTTAGGTTCCCAAAATATACCTGTAAGAAAATAAATATTTATATCAGACAAAATAGTATCATATAATTATCATGTCCTTTTTTATCATGTTATGTGTAGTATAGTATAAAAATTGTGTTTTATCTGAAAAATACGTTCTCGTTTATCTCAGGAAGTGTTTATTTTTTAAAATTGACCTTAAGTGCTTCCATACATGATTCATAATATTAGTCTATATCTTGTTTGAATTTTTAGCCAAATGTATTTGTGCCAGATTGTTCGACAGAAATAGATTCATCAACACCTGGATTGTCACCTACAGCCTGTGTTTGATCCAGGCCTCCACATACTGCCCTTCATTATTTTATCATATATGTATTTAATACAAGACGTATGCCTATAGTTGCACTGTGATTAGTCAGAAAAAACAAAGTTGTTTTGATATAATACAATGCTGCTGTGTAATATTCACCTTCTCTGTGGAAACTACCAATGATATAAACTGTGGTTCTGAAGAAAATAATAGGGACATGCAAATTAGTTGTATGAAAAAGATGCACCCAGTGAGTTAATACATGAAATATCGACTCATAGACACATTGAAATAGATTTATTCATATTTGTGACATAAAAACTTTTTTTTTTTTTTTTAAACATGCAAAGGAAAATCTCAAATAAGAAGGAGAATGTAGGAAATGAAAAACAATTTTCAGAGGGACATTCATTCTGAGAGTATATTATTGGAGATTAAATGAAACTAAGGTTTAGATCAGATGAAATCAACAAACTGTTATTTTTAATAGAGTGATTCAGAGAAGGAAATTGCTTTTAGAGCCCAGCTGACATAAGATTAATAACAAATATGTATGTTTACATCTTCAGACAGATTTTAAATGAGTCTGCTTAAAATTCATAATACACAATATAAGAAATGTTAAAAAGTTAACATGAATGTGTGTGTGTGTGTGTGTGTGTGTGTGTGTGTGTGTGTGTGTGTGTGTGTGTGTGTGTAGATGTATATATACTATTAACCTACAAAGATCTTTTCACAGCCAACAGATGTCACTCATTTGGAAGTTCAGAGGCACTACCATGGAAACACCGTCATCTTCTTCAACATTGATTCACAAGTAAAACCAATGGAGTTCGATCAATGACAGTGGATGGACACATTTAGTTTATGTTCAGTTAATAATATCTTTGCTGGAAAAAAAAAATCACTTCTTCTTCAGTTTACTTGATTTGGATATGGTAACCTTTGAATTTACTTTGAGTTTTCATGAGTATCTAAATTAAAAATACGGGAAAAATGTAGATTACAGGGAACAATGCAAAATGCAGAGGATAATAACATAATGAATCATGATAAATTTCTTTTTTATGATAAATTCATGATAAAGATGAAATGGAGAGAAAAAATATTTTAGGAAGTGCCACAAACTACTACTCCAAAAATGCAGGAATGAAGTTGACTGTTTTGACTCCCACAACTCAAATGCTGTAAAGATAAAACTTTAAATGTTTTATGGTACATGTGTTGAAATTAAATGTTCACCTTGCTGATGATAATTAATTGTAAACCTGTTAATTTAGATATGCATTTTGTAGCTATATTTGTATTTAACTAGGAAGAATAGTAACCACTATGCTGTAAGCAAAGGGGGATCTGTAAAAGCAATAAACAAAATTAGCACTGGCTCATCATGGGTTAATAGCCCACCCCCTTTCAAAGTTGGTAGAGCTGACATAAGATCATAAAATTTCTGCAAATATTTCTTTTCATGAAGGAATTCTCATCCGCATTTTAGGTGGTGCGGTTGTTATCCAATTCAGGCGTATGTTAGGAGGGGTTTCCTCATTAATATAGAGAAACACACATCTATCTGTGCTTATAAAACTAAACACAATAATTACCATCAGTCTACCGCATTCGGTACAGTTGAGTTGCAGCTCTGCTCCACGCAATGCTTCTAATTGAAATACTACACAACTTTTAAATGTAAATTCCATCCTATTATTTCATGGCTGGGCTAACATCTGCAGCAAACACTGAAACAGGCCCATAGCTCAGTTTGAAAGAGTTCTTCATGCCGGTGACAAGGTCCCAAATATTATGTAGTCCGTACGGTTGCGGCGTACATACAGGGAAGTCACAGCGACTGAATGGCCTCGGGGAGGATTCCTGTCTTAAATTTTAACGAGCTGTTGTGTCCACTCCATCTTCGGGAACTAATTGAGATGTTAAGGCAGGGAGCCGGCAACTGCGTTAGACTAGCGTTTCATTGGCTCCATATTTCTCTTTGATGAAGAACTGTTGTGTTTCCCGTTCCTGTTTCCCTCTTAGTGGTCGTAGTTGGGTTTTTAAGGGCTACCATGCACATCTGATCTGGACCATAAAGCACTTATTGATCCTTGTGAACTTTTGCCTCCCTCTCCCCCCCCAGTCCTCACAGACCTGATGTCTATGGATTTGAACACAGTCAAGGAGAAATCTATAGCCGGGGGAAAAATGATTAAGTGTAGCTGAACAAAGGAAAAGGATATAGGACCACACACTTTTTAGAGGGTACTGAGTCCAATTAACTAGACTCTACCAAAAAATCAATAGCTGTCACCAAGGATTTCACTAAGCGATTTGAGCAGGGTTTTTAGTGGAATTCATTGATGTGGTCCTCTTTTTCCCTTTCCTTTCTAATGTGCATGTGTAAAGTGTCTATCCCGCACATCCGTATATGTTGTTCTGTGGTTGCACGTGCTTTGAATCGGCCATTCGTGGCTTTATGCGTTTTGCGGCTCAGGTTATCCCCACTGCCGCCGATGCCAAGAGTGTCTATCTGACAGCTGCCACATCTGCACGGGACGCTTATCACAACTACCTGCCCTCTGACCTTGCCTCAATTTAGCCGTCGCTCTTCCTCATATTGACTGCATTGAGATTTACAGCCAGGCCCAATACAGGCAGCCAAGGCACACAACTCTTCTGTGTAAAGCTGAGCCATAGATTCCTGACAGGCAGTCCACACATGGGCCCCGGATTGAAGTGTGTCCTTGAGAGGGAGAAAAATCAATAGCCTAATGGGAAAGTGGTTATGGCTTCTCTCTCTCACTCTCGTTCCCCCTCCTCCACTTCTTTTTTTTCCCCTCCTCAGACACTTTTCTGCCCACTAACTCCCTGTGTTTAAACTAATCTTCTCCTAAAAAAAAAGGGGACAAATTTTAAAGTCGATCATTAATACGGTGCCCGGAGAGGGTAGATTAAAAAACTGATATATGGCCCAAGTCAGCGTGCCATTTAGAGACGTAGGGTGGTGTTGCTCCTTGTTATTACATCGGGGCACAGTAAATGGGATTTAGCCTGGGTTTTGCAGTGAGTAATAACACACATGCTCACACTGCCACCCACATGACATGCCTGTAAATCAGAGGATCAAGTTGCACTAAAAAGAAGTGCAGCAGAGACTGTGGGATAGAAGTAAAGACTCTTCACACTGTCTTCTTTTAAAATAATCACTCTAGGGCCAGACTTGGGCTGACAGTAAAAGCAACATACCATAAATAGTGTGAACTTCTTCTGTCTCTAATCACAGTGCTTATTAGTGGCTTCAGTGGACACTAATATGAAAGTAAAAGCAAAATTTTCGGGAATGTGGGGAATCAGTGCTCCTTTATTACCTTTGGCTCAGTTGTTGAACCCCATTTACTGAGCTGGCGGAGTCTCTCTTTAAGGTTGCATCCTTTGTTGTGATGATGGGAAAAGATGATTTCAGCCAGAATGGGAAACAGATGGCGAACTCATAGTTTGCAAGGAAAGTAGGTACGGTCTTTTAATCGGTGTATAAATAGAGGAGGTAGTTAGTCGAGTGCTCTCGAGGACAGCTTTGTGAGAGTGCACAGAGGACTCCAGCATTGTTAGTGAGGTTAGAGAATAGGCAAGCAGAATCCTTAGCCGTGTTTCTTTTGAGGCAAAGTTTTAGAAGTTTTTTTTCTTAAAAAAAAATAGGGAAAATAATATTTATTTTATGTGCAGATTGCCAATCTAATGGTATTACTTGAGTAAATAGTAAATTTAGTTGGAATTAAGGAAACTGTTGGTGACTTTTCTAGGCAGTGAAATGAAGCTGTGACCAAAGCTCAGTCACATTCTTATGTACTACATGTACACATCCAGTTCTCATGGAAAAACATCCCTTCGTTTACAGCGAAGTTTCTTGTATTTTCACAGAATGGAAGTTTATGAATTTTACTTTTTATTCCTTGATGCTGGAGTGAGGCGTAACTGTTAGGCATTATGTTGTTAGACACACAATACCATAATAAGGCTGTGAGAGAACATCTTACCTTCATTGTTCAAATACATTTAAGGACTAAATGATAACTCACTGAATATTGTGGACAAATATCAGGAGCTTATTGCTAATGCACATAACCTCAGAATAAATAAATATGTCAAGATTTTACACAACTTCATAGGTAACATTCAAGGATCCATTTATTGTATTGTATATATGCAGTATATATATACAAAGAAAAAAGTTTTCAGACACCTTTAAAATTTTACACACTTTCCAATATTAACATGAAGTATTTCCAGAAAAATATGTTTTGTGTTTTAAAAGATGTGGCTGTATCAGATAAATGTCTTAATATTTTTCTGATAAAACATCCAGTTTTGACCTTGACAGAACAGAGTACATACAGAAGGCAGCGTGTGAATTTATAGAAGGGAACAATACTTATTAGATTTCAGTGACTTAATATATATATATTTTTTAATGCAATATTATCACAAATGTATGAGGTGTACAAAAGTGTTTTTCCACCACTGTAGATTCTTCCGGCTGTTCTTTATGTAAAAAAAAAAATAAAAAAAAAATCACTTGAATAATAATTTAGTGTTAAGTGCAAAGCTTTCACCAAAAATACACTTAATGTCTTTTATTAAATCCCATCCTTCGCTCCTTCTTCCTGGAATGTGTATTATTTTAGTTTCCATGAACCAAAAGGTTAATGTGGCAAATAAAATGTGTTTGGTTTTTGGTTTCAACCATCTCCAGAATAATTTCTGTCTTGTTAGCCGCTAAATACTTGTATTCACCATCTCTTACTTGCCCACGTTGTCCATCATGTGTTTGGTGCGTGGGGCTGCAGTACCATTTTAGAGCTTTCTCACTGAAAACGGCTGCCTCTGTGTGAAAATTATACTGATGAGATGGTGCGACTGAAGCACAAACGTGGAGCTGCTGGCCAGAAAATAAGAATCAAAGACCCAATGTACCCAGTTTTAGAATTATGGTCGCGATGCATGATTTAGCACAGTTTTTGTTTGCATGGCAGGAGTTCTGAGTTTTCCTTTTTGTGAAACGCTTCCTAAATTGAGCTGTCAAATGTGCGCAGGTTGTGGTGCATGGCGCCTCAGAGGGCACACGGTTTCTACTGTGAGCATTTTAAGCATTCATTGTACATCTATAACTTCTCACTTAAACTATGCCTAAGCCTGGCGGGTGAAAAAAATCCATTCCTACATGGTCACATTTAATTCCCTTCATCATTTTTCAACTGGAATGAGTGAAATTGCTCCTTACCATCAGCAACTTTGCTCATTAAGAGCTTGGAGAACATTTAAATATTTCTATTTAAAGCGCCTTCCCAGCAATTCCCAAAAGCCTATTTTACGCTTCTCCAGTAAGTGGATTAAACTGAATTAAAAATGAAAAGAAAAAGGGAAAGACTTTTTGTAGTGCCTTTTATGTTTGGTGAAATATAGTTTATGTTTTATATCAGACAAATAAGTATACTGCAGATACACCTTTAGTGCAAGCTGGCTAATTGATTTAGCTCACTCTAAACATAAGAGACGAGCAAAGTGTAGAGAATAATAATAAAATCATGCTCTTGGCTCTCACATGGAGGCTTCCCGGTGAAGCTGCCATAGTTTATTTGTGGGGTTTTTTTCATGATTTTCTTCCCACCTTTCCTCATCAGACCTGTGTGTTCTTATGGTGTTATTATTTTCCATCAGTCAAAATAGCTTCCTTCCAGAACTTGCTTTCCTTTTAGACATACTTATTTTTGATTACTCTCAAAGCAGCCCAGACAACATTTCAAAGAGCAAACTCTTTCTCTCGGTCCTCTGTACGGTAGTAGATATGAAGCATAGGCGCAAGTTCTGTTATCATTCTATGTATTTGTTAGGTCTGTATCGATTTTACAATATGTGAAGACTTGACATTTCTGAGAATGACTGTCCGTCACTTTTGTTATGGTAATTTTCCACAGCCCCAAAATCCATACTAAAGAAACGCATTATTGGACCCTGCATCCAATTATTAAGACTCAACAAGAGATTACGTGGCAAGGTAGACTGCTAAATATTCAGACATTCAGTCCTTATTCTTGAATATTGAATCATTTCTATTCAGATTCGGCACAATTCATTTGAAGGCACAAAGAGCATAAAGCTTTTCTATCAGGTCTGGCCAATTGATACAGACAACAAAACCCAACCATTTTTATAGTCAATAGGGACTTCTCTTTTGTTGGGCGCCTTTGTTCCTCTCAAAAGACTTTGATGAATTTGTTTCCCTTCACTGGCAGTGATTTGACAGACTGAGATTGCAAGTTAATGTCCATATAGTGTAAAACTGTAGCACATGTGTATATTTACACATGCCCACCATGAGCACACGTGCAAACAGATATGTGACACGCAGGCCAATCTTCCTGTTAGGTAAGTCTAGGTAAAGTGGCTAATTGGTGTGCAGTGTGCGGGTGGCATATTGACACTTAGACAGGGGTTTAAGGTGAGATCTTGCCTTTCCTTGAGGCGCATAAGTGAACAGAGACTGATGTATGGGAAGACCATGGCGCTATAAAATTTAAGATGAAAAGTGTGTGGCTGTGTCCTTGACTAGAGCAACTACCCAGAAATGCTTGCACCATCCTAAGCGATACGTGTGCAGTCACTCTAAAAAGGCAGGTTACTAATAAATGTGATAAACCTCACTCCTCTTTGTTCTCTCTTCTTTTCCTCTGTGTTGCCTATCTCTCCCTGCAGTCATGCCGCGTTTTGCTGAACAAGTGGAGGTAGCTATCGAGGCACTGAGTACAAACCCCCCGCAGGCCTTTGAGGAGAACGAATTCATTGATGCATCGCGTTTGGTCTACGATGGAGTCCGTGACATCAGGAAAGCTGTCCTAATGATAAGGGTAGGTTCGCTGCCTGCTCTTAAGGGTAAAAGTACTCTCCAAGTAAAGAGCTAGGAGGAAAAAAATATGTTTGGGAATGCTAACAAGTGCAATAACTACCTCTAATTACTTCTATCATCCTTTAAACTTTTAATAGTCTATTACTCCACCCCCTGAAGGGCTGATATCTTTATCGTTTTTGGTTTGGTTTGTTTGTTCCTTTGCAGCAAAATTACTGGTTGAATACATACCTAATTGAGTTTATAGAATGCCAGTGCCCCAGAGTAGATGCAATTACATTTTGGGAATAGTAGGTTTAAGTTTAATTTTTTTTTTAATGATTTTTTTTTTTAAGTCTTTTTTTTTTTCTCCATTTCCTTAGAATGGGTGACATTTCACACATCTGTAGCAGCAAAATTATTGGTTGCATTCATACCAAACCTGTGGCCCAGAATTAATATGATGACATTTTGGACAAAGTAAAGCAAAGTAAAAAAAAAAAAAAAAAAAAGAGAGAGAGAGAAAGAGAAAAAAGTAATGCATTTTTAAACATTTTTTCTTTCAAAATTGCTGAAATTTGTCTTTGTCTCTGCTGACATGAAACACGCATATACGTAGACATGATGACAATACATCCAAGGGATAGTTTTTTTGTGTGTGTGGCACTGCTTGCTTTAGAAATGTCTCTTCTCTGAGGTTCAACGTCAAATATTTAGTGACATTGTATATTCCAGTTTTATAGCCACCTCTTACTCCTTGACGGAGCTCATGAAAAATACAGAAATTGACCTGTTTTAGGGTCGATGATGAACCTTTTCTGAATTTTGAGGTAAGGTGATATTAATTGTGATAGAAATACTGTCCATAATGCTGCATGACACCCATGATGAAAATGAAAAAAGCCTA
This sequence comes from Siphamia tubifer, assembly GCA_020466265.1. Taxonomy (NCBI): domain Eukaryota; kingdom Metazoa; phylum Chordata; class Actinopteri; order Kurtiformes; family Apogonidae; genus Siphamia; species Siphamia tubifer. The sequence goes on from CM035783.1 coordinate 9,285,426, forward strand.
TTCACAGCTCCTATACAAACATTCTAGAGCAGTATGGGGCACTCAATTAAAGACAACCCATTCCCTTTACAAATTTAAATGGTGCTTTTGAAAGTACTGAAAACACAATAATTGTTACTTCCAGGTAAGTATATATCAATTAAATCATTTTTCTGAATACTATTTTCTATTACTGCAATTTGAGCCGTGTATTTTCCATTCACTCTTCCTAATCAGGACACTGAAAAGCTATAAAAGAGGGCATTTATTCATGAATCCTATGATTGCACTAAACAATTCCTATTTAGAGTGGAAGAGCTGTTGTAATGAACTCATATGTGTTTTCAAGTGAAACAGAGCATGTGGCTGGATGTAGTTACAGAATGAGTTTAAATACACTTTTCCAGATGTCACTGATCATTTAGATGTGGCTATGGCTGAGACAATAAAGGGCAATAAAGAGCTGCAAAGAGAGTTATGGAGCTGGACGACCTCTGCGCACCTCCCACACCAGTGCTGTTAATTCAAAAGGAGGAGGTTTAAATGAACAAATCAGCCCTAAATTAGATTCTTTAGAAGGACAAAAGAGTGAAAATCCAAATACTGCTACTGTTGGGACTGCAAGTGGGTTTTTTTTATTTTTTTATTTTTATAAATTACTTGTACATTTACCCCATTTTCCTGAAATTGCATTTATTGGATACATTTATCTCACTGCACGTGGTTTCAAGTTTGCTTTGTTGTTCTTAACAGGAGAAGGAGTGAGACTTTACAGGAGATAATTATTCTCAAAACTGACACAATTGTTTGTAAAAGGAGGCCAAGCTTGTCAAAACTTCACCAGTAAATACAGAATACAGAACAGATACATTAAATAGGGCCAATATGAAGCAGAACAAATGCATGAAAAACAATGAATTATAGTTGTACATCTGGAGACATATGCAGTAAGTTAGTGTTTCTGAAGTTAGGATCTCTGTAGATTATTATGTTCTCTTTAGGCTATGGAAATAGGTAAAAAAAAAAAAAAAAACTCTGCTCCATTTAGCCCAGGGTTAGAAATAGAATGTATTTTTAATTGAATTGTATTTTAAAGTAATTCACAACAGTATATGAACATATAATAATGGACAAAAACATACAGTGGATTAACATATGATGTATATTAATGAACAGTTCCACATATTTTACTGCTTGTGAATATTAACTAATAAAAAATAATCACAAAACTCATTAGAGTCATACACTTGTGAAATTATTATGACACATATTTGGATGCTATAACTATACATGTGGGATAGTGTTAATGTGCCAACTGTGCTGTTTTCAATATGTGATAGTGGATCCAAATGTAACATAATAATCTTTGCCTAAGGAGGAAAAAAAATCAGGATACAAATTTGAAATTCATTCACATTTAAAAAGTCACAGCCATTACATGACCTGCTGAACAAAGCTGGCAGAACATTGTACAGCATGTCGTGATAAAAACAAAACACTGCATAACAACTTGATACAAGCAGCTCCAATGTCTCACACACTAATGTTACAGTATCTGCATTTTTCACCCTAACTGGCCCTTCTCTCTTCACCATGTAATTCATTTATTCAACTTTATGTAGGCTGGAAGGTTTCCCAGTGCAGCTCTGGAAAAAATCTAATTATGGAAAATAATTTGATGTTGGTAAATAATGTAAAACAGGCAGCTTTGAACTGCCCGAGACCAGCTGGCTTCATAATCCCATCCAAGTTCAATTACTTTCTGAGGAAACAACTTGGAAGATCCTTGCTTTCCGTGTTGTCTAACTCCATCATATAGATAGCAAACGCTGATGCCGAATGTAATAGTTTTTGTGCACACATTTTTTTATGTGTCCGTGTTATTTTTCTTCCACTTAAGCCGAGTTACGGTACAGCACAGATCTTAAGCGTAGTCAGTGGATTAAAAAAACCAATTCTCCACAGTGTTTAAAAACTGAAGCATATCTTGGACACAATATAGACTTAGAAAGTTCTCAAAAATATAGTTTTGTCCCTTTATGAACCCTGACAAGTACATGCACATGGGGTAAAATAGCAACACACAGCTGCAGAATAAAACAGATATTGATAATAATCAATAAGTTGCAGAGTTAGAACAATGGTTTGTCTTTGAATCCAAGTTCAGCTTTTAGCCAGCGTGCAGACTCAAAATCAAATATTAAATTCATAAAGTTTCAGGAATATCAGCCATAAAGACACTACAGAAAAATGTCGAGTACAAAATGATTGCTAAATGTTAGCCAAATGTGAAATAAGGAATCCAGTGTTGTGTGGTTCACATGTTTTACCATGCGGTGCAGAAGTGTGTGTTAATATGGCCTGAGTCAGACTTTATCTGTCTTGTCTGGCATTAACAGTCCTGGACAACCTGTCTCACAAAACCCATTAACACTTCCATTACCCTTTATTTGTGACCCAGCTACCCACTGCTCTGTCACATCCTGTCTATGGCCTGATGTCCTGAAGTGCTGTAACGAACACCAATGAATTAAGTGGAATTTGTTTATCAAATGGATCTGCTAGAATTTTGTTTAATACCGTTTTAAAGAACAATAACATAGTGGCATTTTAAAACCTGTTTTTAGCATGTATTGCCAACCTCTTCATCAGATCGCCTCTATCTGGTTAAAATAAAGGTTTAGCCCATAAAGGTCCAGTGCTACATTTGCCAGAATACCAAAAGAGTGTCTCAGTGATTTGTGACCATTTATTATAATTTTATTGCCTGTATTTTAGTGTTTTTTCAGTGAATTTTCTTATATTTAATTCGCTGAACATGTAGATGTTCATAAAAGCTCATATTAAAGTTGAGGGTTTTTCAATCAGAAACAGAGAAAATTTATGAAACATGTTTTTTTGTCAAATCTATCATGAACTGAAAATAAACCAAGTGTTTCCATCCACTATAATTTTGTCAAACTCCATGGGTGGTACTGGTGGATTAATGTTGTAGAAAATTACTTTGTTTCCACGGTAACTATGGAGCCTCTGAACATTCAAATGGGTCATATTTTATAACCATAAAAATATGACGAACTGCACTTAAAGCAAATTATTAACATATTTTGTCAGTGTCAGTGGATCAACAGGTATTAAATATTTTAGATTAGTAGATTCCTTTGGTCACCACTGGCTGTTTGGGCTAATTTTACAAACGACTTAAAACAAGTCCAAAGATGACCTCAAATACAATTTACTGAATCTCACAAAAGTGAGCACAGTCCTCATATTTCTGCAATACAATCTGAACCACAGTTGAGGCACAAGAAATCCAAACAGTTAGAACCATATAGGAGTAGAATTACAAGTGTGTTTTGGCTACAGACCAGTATGATGGTGGAGGTGTCATGACCTGGGGCTGCGTTAATCCTGCTGGTTCTGGGGAGCTACAGTTCACTGAGGAAACCATGAAGGTCAACATGTGCTCTGACAGACAGAAGCAGAGCATGACCCCCTCTTTTCATAAACTGGGCCACAGAGCAGTATTCAAACATGATATTGACCCAAACACACCTCCAAGACCACCACTGCCTTGGTAACTTTAAGTGAGAGTAAAGGGTTCCAGATCTGAACCCTATTGAGCATCTTTGGGGCCTCCGCAAGTGGAAGGTGGAGGGGCACAAGGTCTTGAACATCCACCAGCTCCATGATCCAGGAGGATTTTGATGGAACTTGTAAAGTTCTGGTGAACTATATGCCCAAGTGGGTTAAGGCAAGACTAGAAAATAATGGTGGCCATGCTAAGGGTGTGCGATATGAACCAAAAATCGTATCTTGATTTTTTTTATTTTTTTTTGCAGAATAGCACTACACAATATATATCAATATAGTATGTTCTATAAAGTTTGGGTTCATTATCTGAACCCACTTTATCCTCATTAGGGTCAGTTCTAGGTCAAATTCACATGTGCCAGCTGCACTTTTTATTGATGGAAAGCAGCATGATATCAACATACGTACATATAAAAATAAAATAAGTATACATAAAATTTGATTTTTCCACAACAAAATATGTGCAAAATAATGTTTTTTAATAACAAAGTGTATATGGCTGTGCAGATTTTTGGAAAACTCTGGATTTTCGAAAATTTCTCCGATGTGATATGAATTAAGGTTTATCTTATCTCATGTTTATATGGCCCAGTATACAAGTTAAACTCAAAATAATTAATCTTGATATAAACAATGTAGTCGCTTAGTGTATTGCATATGAAAAATCCCGATTTATGTAAAAAAAAATATCTCTGTATCTGTGATGACCTGAACGTTGCAACATATTTTAGAGAGCACAGGAGACAAAAGGGTTCAAATTTACCAAAAGTTTACTAAATTAACTCCCTTCCCATACCCAAGCCAAAAAAAAAAAAGGAATCCCAAAAGTTTAAAGAAAAGTCAGACCCAGATGAGCTGGCCAAATTAAGAAAAGGACGGCATGTGGGTCAGGCCAACCCTATACAGGCCCTACCCCTGCCCTAAAAGAACAACCTGCAACTAAACCCTGTCAAAAGAAATAAACCAAAAACAGGACGTCCAGACTCATTGAGTCAAACTAAAAAAAAAAGAAACCAAAGCTAGCACAAAAAAGGCGAAGTGTAGCCAACCGGCATCTTGCAGCGGAAAAACTCCCATCGAGTGCACGGCCTGGCGTGCACGGTCCTGAATCCGGCGTCCCCAGCTGGAGGCGAGGCAGGAAAAAGGACGGGTCACTCCCAAACCAAGTGCTTGTCCAATTTATACTTGCTACAGTAGAAGCCAATCAATTTGAAAAAAAAAACACTACATGCAGGATTTTTCACTTGAATTTATAACGGCAAAAAATATCCAGCAATAATTATCTAATGAAATAAATTAGGAATCATAAAAAACTAGAGGTGAAAAAATAGTGCACTGGAACATTACAATATCGCCCAAACCTAGGACATGCAAAATAATGTCAATTTGGACATTTTCACTCGGGGGTGGGCTCACTTTTGTTGCCAGCAGTTTAGTTATTGTCTTCATGTTGAGTTATTGTGAGGGGACAATAAATTTACAGTTATACAAGCTGTACACTGAGGACTGTACGCTGTATCAAAGTGTCATTTCTTCAGTGCTGTCCCATGAAAAGTTACGACCAAATATTTGCAGAAATGTGAAGAGTGTACTTGCTTTTGTCAGATACTGTATATAAAAACCCAAACTACAAAATGTCCAAATAATACACAGTGTCAATTAATCCTATAGAGAGTAGGTGGCAGTGCTCTTTACAGGGGTCGCTGTGACAGAGCTGTGAACTCATGGCTTTTTAAATGTCAGCGTCATGCGGGAATGATGTCTTTACACATGTACATGTTTTGATCTGATCGTCTGAACTTTCCCCGCTCTGCAGCACGTTAGCCATCCACCACAGGTTGCCATGGTGATGAAAGCTCAGTAAAGATTCAGTTTTCTTCATGAGAAAAAACTCACATAATTGAACTCAACCCACATGTAGGCACTTGAAAAAATATATTACTATATTTTTTTGGTTATTTGATAAAGGACTACATATATACTTAGTACAATGCATTCTGTGCTTTTGCAATAACAGTTATTTTTTAAAAAAGGACAATCTATACTTCATATGTAATCTTTAGAGCAGAACTGTAAGGACATAAAGTGATATATTATTGCTCAGGGACAGATGTACCAACATAATGTAGTTATTAACATGCAACCATGACATCTCAATTATTACTCACTCCATTTTCAGAACCATTTTCCAGTTAGTTTGACAGACCTGAGATACAGAACGTGGTAAATATTCAACTCACTCAATTTTTCCATCGACTTTTTTGGTTTTGTTTGTTTTGGTTTGGGTTTTTTTTTTTTTTATAATTTAAGTGTGGACCCTTTATATAGCTCTGACATTCAAAAAGTCCAACCATAGTGCAAAGTTATTATCCTTAATAAAAACTAACAAAATGAGAAATTAAATCTTTCATTAACTGAAATAAATAAAACTATAATTGAAAAGAAAAACTGATAAGTAACTGAAACTATTTCGTGCTTACATAACTAAAACATATAAAACATTATCAGTGGAATTCCTTTCATTTTTAATGTCGGATTGACATTTATTTCGCTTGCGCAATTTTAGCTGGTGGCACGTAGCGTCTCCTCACTTGTGCCCTTGTCCCCACATTACCTGTGAACATGGAGACAAAAGTTGGAAGAAAGTCCCACAATCTTTATTTAAAGTGAGGAAGACAAAACATGTTAAAAAAAATTATACGAAGATTAAATTTAAACTAAGCATTTATCAAGAAAAAACTAGTAAATGTACTCTAAAAAATTAATTAAAATTAACGGAATTAGAAGGAAATAAAATTAAACTATAATTAAAAGAACCAAACTTCTCTGTCTTTGCTATGATGTGTTATTAGACATAATAAGATTTTATTAGTTTTGAAAAATGTCTCTGAATGTTGTATTGCTATGTGGAAAATGTGGTGTTAACATTCGAAAATACAAGAAATAAATATAGGAAAATACATGTATTTCAGAACATAAATACTGATCCAGACCCCTGTCTGCATCCACATGATCGCTTTGAATGTCATTCCTTACATTAGTACCATTACTTCTTGGTACTGAACAAAGCAGGTGCACTCGCTGTTCATGCAGAGGCGGACCTTACAAACCCTGTAGACCACATTGGACCTGAGATTGTTGACTTACTGTCTTCACTGGCACCATATAGTCAGATTCTGGATAGAGGGTTAAGGATAATTTTCATTTTGATGTGCAGCATATTTAATACAAAGTAACGGTTTCATGTCTTTGTTGGCTTTTTATAATCAAACTGACAACAGGAGGTTGTTTTGCCGATTTCTGTTACTGTGTTATGATTTCAGTTTCTCTGCCATTCTCTGATTGTTTGCCCAACTTTGGCCTTGTATTCTCACAGACACCAGAGGAGCTGGAAGATGACTCTGACTTTGAACAGGAGGACTATGATACTCGCAGCAGGACCAGTGTCCAGACTGAAGACGACCAGCTTATTGCCGGACAGAGCGCCAGGGTGAGTATATATTCAACCCCCTCCCACTGTTCTGCAACTTCTCAAGTCGATCGTTTTCCAACTGGACCCTGCACATAAAAATAATGACAGGAAAAATATCTTAATGTTTGTGAAAAGACAAGGCAATGCGCCCACGTGTACCATTGGAAAAATGTAGTGTTAGTGTGGCGTGATCTTTCAGTAGTAGGTGGAAGTCCCTCCTACCTGAACACCCACCACTCTTCCTCAGCTCTACTTCAAATCAGCCAACTAGTTCCACTTACATAGCATGAAAGTACATTTAAGCGGTCCAAACAAGTGAGATTATTTGAAATAAATGCTGCCCAGGGAAGGCAGGTGTAAAATTACAATCACAAACTCAGATGTAATTACCAAATCCCCTCAGATAGCTGACAGACATAACAAAATACAATACAGTTCTGTGCCAACGTCTACATTTTGATCACCAGAGCATGGGCGCCTTGCACATTAGCAAATTTCCACTTGGGCCCAGCTTAAAGAACATTAAGAGGGTATCAGTGCTTGTTGCCCTCCAGCAAAACAGAGGCTCCAGTGGTGTGTTGCATGTTGAATGGATGGCGGATGGCGGCAGTGCAACTTGGCCCGGTGCCTCTCCTCGTGGCGCAGGCCTGGATTTTACTGCTCTGCCCGGGTCACACACACACACACACACACAGGGGGATAATATGCAATGAAGACTGGAATACAAAATACATAAGAGCAAAAGACTCGTGTTGTTTCTACATGCATGTACGGTACTGCCAGAGATGCGTGAAGACCTTTGATAACTGCTCAATAAGAGGTCCTCGCTGCTGTCAGGGAAACCCCTCTGAGGGAACTCACTGTAGGTATGTCTGTTGCCACTGTGATTTAATTAGTTTCTTCTGCCTTTTTTTATCTTTTAAAGGCCAATTTTTATTAGTCTTTGGTTCATTTATTTGTGTATGTGGACCCTGATAGTTCATAAAGATGCAACAAGGCCATTATATACTATATATGGTCTATAGGTAAAAAGTGAGGGGATTTCAACTGTACAAACCATTTGAATTCCTTCATCATTGGTTATTTTTTATAACTAGTTACGTCACAACGTTTGCACATATAACATCAAGACTTCTGACGAACATTTCACCAAGTACGACATAAATGTTTGTCAGCAGCAACAGTTGTCGTAAGAACTTGAAAACATGTCCAATCTTTGAGAGGCGATTACCTAAAATGTTCAACTGTTGGTTGAATGGGACATTGTGGTATAGCCAATAACCTGGAGGAGGCGGGGCCTGAAGTGGCTTTTAAAAGGCCAGCCTTCAAAACGACCATTGGGGTGTTATTACTCAGAAATAGGTTTGAAGTTGAACCTGTGGAGATTAATTAATGAAGAATTCAGCCCAAGCAGAAGATTTACAGTTTATGTAGACCACAGGGAAACATTTGATGCTTGTTGTGCATAATTCCCTTTAAAAAAGCTAAATATCATTTAATTGCACTTTTTAAATATATTTATCTCAGATCCCAAACAGAATAGTGACTTTGGTTTATTGGTGTATTCAAGTACTGTTAAAATAAAAGTGGTTAGACAGAGGAAGAAAACCCACTTATTTAAGGTCACATATTATATTGACCGATCTGGGCTGGGACATTCCTAGGACATTCTGAAGTTCAGCACTGCAGGCTGTATTTGTGGTTAAAAGAAAAGTTTTGTGGAACATAGCATTAGTTAAGTTGAGTGCAAAGCAAATATTTTTTAGAAATAAACACACAAAACAACTCACTTGAGTTTTATGAAGTACAAAAAAACCTTAACAATACCAGTAAAAATGTCTGTACTGAAATCTGAGACTCATTTAGCAGTCTCAGTTCAACAGCACCAGATTGTGGCACACAAAGCATTTTTTCTCCATGGGACTACAGACAGGAGGATATTGGAATTAATCTTTTTATTAGATGCCACATTAGAGAGAATAATGATGAGTGACAATCATAAAGATTCTGATTTCAGACATTAATGGATCGACTGCAAACACTACTACTACCTACCACTACTTCTACTCCGATATAAAATTAGTTTCCTTAAGCCATTAAGTATAAGTAAGGAGAATATTAATGTTTCATTTCCTCAGGTACGTAATTTATTTTATAAGTCACAGATATGACGGCAACAGTACTTATTACAAGGCAAGGCAAAAAAGGGATGATAATGTGGTGTAGCCTTTCAAGTTTGCATGGTATTTTGAATATTTTCTCTACTTTTTGTCATTGAACATTCCTTTCCTTTAAGGAACAACAATCTTTTATACCTATCACAGTTAGGTTGACCAGATCATAACTCATCAGATGACAGAAAAAGACTATGGCTGAATCACCCCTTCCCTCTACCCCTCTGTTTTGTGTGTTCATGTCAAGAGGGGATAGTGTTGTCCCAATTGTCATTTTGACAGAAGGGAAGGGCTAAGTTGAAGGGTTGTATACTGTAGGCCTTGAAATGGAGACAAACCAAGACTAAACTACAAACGGAGGGGTAGAAGAAATTTCCTTTCATTATTTTGGCCAAATGGAGGTAAACAGCAAAAAATTACAGCAGTGACAAAAGTACACAAATGTACAGATTTTCCTCATAAATAACTTAAGCATTTAATTGACCGTTAGTCCAGTTTTAATGTGTAATAGATAGCTTTACTGTTGATAGCCGCAAAAAGATGGAACAGATATGCTTAGAGTTACTGGTGTGGGCAGGTGAATATTTTGGAAAGTAAAGTTTTCACATCTGTTAATAGCAGCATCTATTACAGCGTTTGCACTTTGCGGAACCGGCTGGATTCGGGCACCAGAGTATATATTTCCCAGAGTCTATTTCCATTACAGGGTAGTGCCGTATAACCGTCATAGCGGTGCAGTGCACTTCCATGTCATCTGCTTAGAATTCCTGATGAACTCGCTCATTTCATCTCATCTCGGTTTTTACGTCAGCCACCAAGGGCTGACCATGGTGTAGTTTTGCAAGCTGTCATCATGGGGGTTAATTTATATTTACCGTCAACTTCTGCATCTGTTTTTTTTGTAAAACGCCAGTTCACGGAGACAACTGATGACAATACAGGTCACAAAGTGTTGCCCCATCTCGATATTTTCTACCCCTTTGCAACTCATTTTCAAGAGGTAGGGCTAAGGGTGCAGACTGAATAGTGGGGCACCAAATACATGGAAATGGTCTAAGGTACCCAAAGGAAGAAAAAAACAAAAAAAAATGTTTTGCCCCTTAGCTTCTAAGATTACTATGCTTTGATGTTGTTGATTCAGTAGCATATAAATAACTAGGAAAATGAAAACTACAATGTATGTTATTTAAACGCTCAGATGAGAAAACGTAATGTAGGAAGCTTTCATGCTTTCATACATTTGCTCTTCTAAACATACTCAGTAGTGTACAGTCAAACACAATTTTCAGTCAATGTTGATATTGATTTTCAAGTACAACCTTAGTACTTTCAAGTGCTTAGGAGGAGTGTCGCTTGTCTGTAATTTCTCCAATAACGCCTGCACAATTCCAGTCCAAAAAACACAACATTCTCAGTGTTTCCTTAAGTATAAACCATTGACTGAACCACATATTCAAGTTGAACTGAAGTATATGACATGTAGTAATGCCTGTCTGGACCAGTCCCCCTTCCTGCATTTATACATGGACGTTCATCTATCATCATCTTAGTGAAAATACCACAGTAAGGTAATAAAAGCTCCACTGGGTATAGAAGACACTACCTAAAACAAGAAAACCAAATAAAACTGGTCTGAAGCAAACACAGACTTATAACAAACAAAATGATAATTAGCTTAATAGCTTTGATTAGTTGTGCATTATGTTCCTATGGCCTATGTTAACGTGATGCACAGAAGCCACAGATTTCAGCCACAGTCACATAGTCTCCCAGTCTTTATTATAGCTGCATTTCCTTCTCTTACCCATAATATAATTCACTGTTTTCCCTTTTTCCTCCATCTTTTACTGTTTTGTATACCGTTGTTTGTTGAGGTTATCACGCCCTTAAAGGTCGGGTACGAGATCTTAGAAAAAAATTTTCGAGCAAGCTTCATTTTGAAAATACACAATTTAGTAGTCCAAACCCCTTTGTTAAGACATCCCCTCGAAGCCACCCCTTCAAAATAGTGTCAGTTCACTGCAACAATTCACCTGAGGAGGGACAAACGACAGTTTAGTTTGACACACATATCACTGTTCAATCATTTCAAATGGGCGCTCAAAAGTTTTTTCAATCCCGTCCATTCCACAGGTGACTATATCTTTATGTTTATGTAGGAACATTTAATTGCGTGGTTGTAATCAGTGTGTGAAGGGGATTTTAAGCAATACAGTAAAAAAAAAAATGCTCCAGGAAAACTTCTTGCACCCCACAGTTAACGTATGAAATTCCCTGTCAAAGTTTGATTGACACAATCATTACATCATTACATCATCACATTCTGCCCCGCCCCCTGCACCCTGATGACAGCAATCACTCTCCCGGTTCTGTCAACACAGGTAACAAATATATGTCACATTTAAAAAGACGCATTTCAAAACTGCAGGCTGACTGTTAAGAATCCAGGGCAACATTTCAATGCAAAGTGGGACAGCTGGTCACCCTAATCAGAGTGGGTGGATTCACACTGAGGGACAAAGTAATGGGTCTAAACAGCACTTCTTCAAGGCCAAAATGATGCCCTTGTGTGAGTGCAGTGCTTTAGAATAGAGAAATAAAGGAAAAAACACAACATGTTGCAGATTTTTACTCCTCCTCGGCCAAATATAGTGTAAGATTCTGTTGAAAGTTACTACCCTATAATTTAGATAAGATTGTCTTTCTGTTAAACTTATCACATACATATTTATGTTTGAAATCCTCAGATGATGTAACTGCACAAGGCCATTTGATACATAGGTCAAGGTCACCTATTTTCAGTATTCTTCTGCTCCGTGCTAAGATGCATCCACAGGACATATTTGGTGCAAATATATCAATGCATTCTTCAGATAATGTGATTATATCATTGAATGGAGAGACAGACCAATGATAAAACAATTACAATAGCCCTCAGCTGAAGACTGAATTAAACAAAAAGTTCATCATGAAATTGAGAAGTTTTTTTTTCTTCTTTTTTTTTTACAGGAATTATTGAGTTGTGCTGTTTTCACCCATAAAAATGCAGATTTTAATATATTTGTTGATTATATTTTACTTTAGTTTTTTTTCTTGTATGCTCATGTGCATCATCACCAGCATCTATGTGTTTGGTTGCAGCAGTTGATATCATTTAAATAAGATTCATAGTGTTTTTCTTCCAAAGTATTTTCTTTTTCACGCACGTCTTCATGGTGTATATCGAGAAAGAGAAACCACTTAAGTAAAAATGATCTATAACGTACCTTCATAGTAACTCTTTTCTTTTGTTTGTTTTTTATTTTCTTTTGAATATTACAATAAAATGAAACAACAAAAATCATATCAAAAAGGAGTGGGATGAAGTTTAATTCATAATATCCCAAACCTTTACTCCCTCCTTCACATATCTCGTATTTCTGTGCCAGATTTGCTAAGTAACTCAAAACCCTCCTGTATCAGGCTAAATTCTGACCATGCACAAAACTCAAAATTGCTGTACATATCAAGGACAGACTGTCCATTTTGCAGCAGCGTTTAACATTAAAAGAAATTGTGATAGTGCACATATCAAAACAGACAGAAACTCTTGTCCATTTTGTATCAGTAATGCATTGCAGAAATAAGTCAACAATAAAAAATAACAAATGAATAAAGTCGGTATAAAATGGAAAGCATGAGTCTTCAGAGATTACTGTAGTGGGTGTTATACAAAAGGGGTCACTGGAAATATCACATCTTACAAAAATAAAACCACAAATCTAAATTGCATGAGTAATAGCCCACAACTGAACTAATTAGCAACTTATAAAAGTTTGTCAAATTGGAAATTCAATGATGGACTCAAACAACACTCAGATTTGGGCGCACAAGCCCCACTCCAGGAAGTCTGTGGGGGTCCTGGGTGTAAAGCGTTTTCAGTTGTTATACGTCTACTCCCACGAAGACTCCCGCGGTGTAACATTGCGGGGCCATCTGAGCTTAGACATGGCAACGCAGCCGCACAAAGAAACTTCACACCATTGAACTGTTAACTTATTTTCCTGGCGCTCAACTCGACTGTGAGTGGGCTGCTCTTCTTGGGAACACTTTGAATTTGCAGCATGTCCCTTTGTCATAACACGTTACTGTAATACTGTGATATAAGGTGGATTGAAGGGTGACAAAGCTGAATGTAATGTGAACAAGCACTTAATTATCTAGCTACGCACACAAAGTACGCTCTCGCATTGATGCCGTGGCACGTTGTAGAACTATTTGTACATTTAGTCGCATGTCGTACCATGTCGTACATACAATGCATCTGGCAGAGTGTCACAGCTTCATACACAGTTAATTGATATCGCCTGTTTTGCCACTCATAGACACTGTTATGCCCTCAGAGACTAAACACTTACACACGCACAAGGCAAGCACATCCATAAAAGATGTGTTTGCTGCGAACCACTGGTGATCTGCCCAGTCAGCCCTAGCCTGTCGTGTCAGGATAAAGCTTGCCATCCTCTCACAGTCATGCCAAGTGCACGTCGGTTGCTTTGTGTTTGTATTCAAACAGACAAGAGGAAGCGTAATCCATTTTCTCCATAGGAGCTGACATGAGCACACTGAGGTTTACAGTCATGATCCGTCCGAGCCCCTCCAGGGTGCGACTATCGCGCACACAGGACACAGGCGTGGTATCTCCCGCTCACTTTTTCAATCTTGCTTCCTCTTCTTTTGTCCGCTGTGAAAAGAAATCAGATGAAGTCTGGGGCAGTCCCAGGAGCCTTTGTTCCCAGCGTTCTGCCCCATGTGATGCTCCACTTGTCACTTCTATTACACATAGGCATAAAGTTAAGTTATTAGAACAAACATGCATAATGACAAGGCAGGAAAACACACAGGGGAAGGAGGCCTGTTCATTGTGTCTCTTTCTATTAGAACATGCAGACAGTAACTCTTTTACTATAACACACTACGGATAATGCACAGAAAGCCAAATACAAAGCCCCCACCCCTCTTTTTGCACACGCACGCCCAACATCTCTTAACGTGGTGATTGGATAACACTGTTGATAGGTCATCCATAAAATTGAACTCTGAGTGTCTGGGCAGTTTATTTCAAATGAAACAAATTAAAGTCATTTCAAGACGCTACGCCCGGTGAAGAAACCCGGAAAGTGCTCTAATCCCTGCAGACGTAGCCGAGTCGCGGAGTGTATTGGCACCGCACTCCCTCGGCCGGATTTGCCACTATGTTAAGCTCCCAAGGCCCGCTCCTTGTTGTTATCAGTAAAGTAGGGGAAGGGATTTGGGGATAAGTGAATTCTAGAGAGCAGGGGAGGAGGGAGGTGGAATGAGGGGGGGGGGGCAACTTCACCAAGTGCCTTCCTGCTCCCCTGACGTCCCAATTGGCTCATGTGTTTACCCCTGTGCCGCTGCTCTCTTTTGTGTTCAGAACCCCATTCTCTCTCTGTCTCCCCGTCCTGACTCGCTCCCTCTCGCTTTTGTCAAACCATTTTCAGCTTGAATTGGAATACCAACCAAATCCCTCACGTTCTCGCACCAACCTCCCTTGATCCCTAATTTTAGAAAAGGAATTTCAGTCCACTTTGTTTGAGTTTCAAGAGACACTTTGCTTCCTTTAGCTGTTGAGAGAGTAGTTTGTTTAAGTTTAAAACAGCTCCTATGTGCATAAAGCCAGACAATCTTTTTTTTAAAATAAGACAGAAAAAACTTTAATTACTTTATTTACGGCTTCATTTAATTACAGTTGTACTGAGGAAAACCATAATATCACTGTAGTATTTCTCAAAGATGTATTTGGTTCAGTGTAATTATAATGATTAGTCAATTATTGGACAGCAGCCAGGTATAGTCTGAGCAAAGGATCACCACCAAATGAAAAAGAATGATTCAAATACCCCAAAATAACAATAATAGTAAAAATGGATTAGATTTCTGTGGCACTTTTCAAGGCCCCCAAAGCGCTTTACATTAGTGATGCATTATTCATTCACTCTCACATGATCCCTCTGGTGGTGGTAAACTACATATGTAGTCACAGTTGCCTTGGGGCAGACTGACAGAAGCATGGCTGCCATTTCATGTCTACGACCCCTCTGACCACTGAGTGACACTGGAGCCAAGGAGGGTGAAGTGTCTTGCCCAAGGACACAACGGACCAACTAGGACAGAGCAGGAATTTAACCGCCAACCCTTCGGTTGTCTTCAAAGAAAAAGTCCTTAAACAAAGATAGGAAGGGATTTAGATTTAAACCAAGACCCAAACATCCACTGACGACCAGAAGCAACTGCTGATCTAAACTCACACTGTTGATCCACTAATCCAATACATGTAAATAATTGGTGCAAAATACAGTTATTCATCTTTTAATGATCATCAGATATGGCACATTTGGAACTTCAGAGACTCCGTAGTTACCGTGGAAACGCTGTCATCTTCAACTTCTATGATTCACCAGTAAAAGGAGTTGGATCAATGACTGTGGATGAAGAGACTTAGTTTTATGTTCAGTTAATGATAGATTTTGCTGAAAAAGTCTCTTTTCCTTCAGTTTCCTATATATATATATATATATATATATATATATATATATATATATATATATAAAACCCTTAATTTTAGTCTGAGCTTTTATGAACATCTTGCATGATCAGAGAATTAAATACAGGAACTGAACCGATGCAAAACACGGAGGCTAATAAAAAATGGTTATAAATCACTTCAGAAAGGTTACACAAATCATGCATGAACTACTACAAAAGGAGCAGTGGGTCTATATGGGTTCAAGATTAAAAAGAATTTAGAAAAATTAGAACATTTAAGGAATCTCAATGAGCAAGTCTAAGCCTAAGCTGAACAGCCATGATCATTTGGAGCTGATAGAACCACATGGACTCAGGATTACTGTAGGAAGCCTTTATCAAGCACTACAATACAGAGTTAATTTGTGTTTTCCATCTTGTCCCAGTGATTCATAACTGGAGGTTGAAATAGGATAACGTAAACCTGTCTTCTTACTCCCAAACTTCTAATATATACTTAGTTTAAGAAGTTAGGCATACAATGTTTGGAATTTACGTTATTTATATATTATTACATTATTATTTTCCTGGTCCTGCCCACTTCAAACCATATTGAGCTGTATGTGGCCCTTAAACTAAAATGACTCTGTAATTTCTGCTCTAAAACAAGTCATTGTCATTTGTTTCTCAGACTAACAGCTTGCCTTGCAATGGTTCGCACAACAAATATAAAAAATAGACTTTCTATATACCTATTCTTATACAAATAAATAATTGTGATGCCTTCCAACTGGTAAAATGATTACAAAGCTGACTGCCAACCAAGAACAGAGTCATCATATAATCAATAAACTCTAAAAGAAAAACACCAATGGCATCTAACCTGACAGTGTCTGGATTCAATTTAACTCTTTAACTTTACAATTTTTAGGGATATTTTCTACATGGATTTGTGGTAATTGGATCTAGAAACAAATCAACAAATATTGAATGAGAGTTTTTTTTTACCTTGGGGTCACCTCCAGTTCAAAATGGGTCACATGAACCTTTTAGTGATGGATACAAATTTCAATAAAACTTGCTAATAATAATAATATATGAAGGGAGACAATTACAATCCGTAAAAAAACTCGACAAACTGTGAAGTTGAAACTGAAGCACTATGGTAATGTTTCAGGTCAGGTTAATTTATTAATACCCATAGGTAGCTCAGGTTTGCAACTGAGGTGAAAAAATAAGTGTTTACAGTATGTGTCAAATGTTCATTGTGGTAAGTTTCAGATGCTGCACCTCTTTCATAATTCATAGTTTGAGTTATTGTTTGTTCAGTATGAATTATCAGACTTGTAAATACAGGTTGGACTGACTGTACATATTCTGACCAAGGAAAATAAAATTCTCACTTTGTGCAGTAATCTAAATGGATGTAGGTAGAAAAGCCTCCGTCCATAATCATATAAAGTATATAGATTATATGTCATCTAAAATGAATATTTATTTGAAATGTATAGCAAATAATTACATGATCAAAAACAAATACATTTTAGCAATCTCTGTTTTGAAGTTGCGGGGTCACCAGAAACTTGTAATGTTAAAATATGGTCATGAAGCTTAAAAAAAACAAAAAACACTGTATTAAAGGCTCTAGTAAAATAACCAGTAATTGTGAGAGGGAAAAAAAGCTGTAAAATTAAACCAAGCGAGCATTAGTTGGAGTTTAGTTCTCAATTAGGGCGTAATAAATGAAGCAAAAGCAACATTTAATTAAAAGTTCTGTCTCATTTGTTAATGTTCTTATAGTGGTGTGTTTAATTCAAAGAATACAGGAGATATTTGACAGAACTGGAATAAATGGCGGTGTTGGGATGAGAGAAAAGTGGAGAGAGTCCCAGTGGAGGCGCTTGTGTACGACCCATAATTCTTAGTGCGGAGCTCCTGCAAAACGAACACAAGCTCGTCCTCCTGGAATCACTACTCTGTTTCATATTGTTGATTCCTCATTGTGCAGTCTAAATACATATTAAATCGGTATTTGTTTTAAATGTGTGCAGTGTTTTCACCCCCACACATGCTGTTTAATGGGATTTGCTGCTGCTGTGCTGTTGTTTGTGTGTCTTGGCACCAGCAGAAGAGGAAATCTACACTGGGCTTAAGGGGGCTTGTTTTGCCTGTTTGTTTATGCCATTCGGGTTTCTTTTATTTATTTATTTATTTAGTTGGGTCTTTTTTTTTTTACAAGCTAAGCACCATCAAAGCCATGCACCAGTCGACTGGTAGTGATCAGAAGGCCAGAGCTCTTGGTCACATCTGTTGGGCCCCCGATGGGAAAGATGCAGCTCTGTGCTTCTCACTTTCTGCCTGTAATTTCAATTTTCTCTTTTTCACGATGGCCTGATCATATTTCTCTGAGTTTTTTTTTTTTTCCTCAAAGTTTCTTTTTTTTTTTTTTTTTTTTTTGCGCAGCAGCAGCAGGACAAGTGGTCTGTGTTTTTCGTTTTCATTTCCTCCTCACAGTCTTACCAAGGGACACGAGCAGACTGACGCATTTTCTTACTGTGCTCACCCACACACACCAGCTTTGCTGTGAGAGAGGAAATAAGGAAAAGGGAAAAAGGAAGACAAAGGCGATTATTTCATTAAGAGAACTGCAGTTCTTGGAGGACAGTCCAAGACGAGGTGAAAAAACAATAGTGGCTTTTCTTTTTTGTACTGTACTCATTTTCTTTTTCTGCCTCTTGAGTCAATAGAATCGACCTAATGGAAACCAGGTTACACTTCCCTCTATCTCACCTCCCTGACATAATGTTGAACAAATGCATTATTCATTCTCTGGTCTAAGAAGGTAATTATACATTTATCTCCCAAATAATACCGGGGCTTTACTGCGCCTGTGACCTTGCCACAAGATTTATGCCAGTTTGGACCTGCCCCCAAAGGCCGCTGAGAGAGCAAATGTATTCTTATAGAGGAAAAAATGAAGGCAAAAATGGATTTGCTCTTTATGGGTATAGGATGTCGAGGGGTTTGAAAAGGTCCAGTCATTAAATGTAAAGTTTAGAACTTTATTTTGAAGTGTTTCACAGAGGCACAGACAGTCAGACTCCAAACTTAATGTTCAAGTTTTTGTAGGGCGGATTAAAAAACACACCAGCCAGAAAAAATTGAACTATGAGTTCCACAGCTCTCCTCTTTGTATTCTTTCCTTTATACTGCTCCTCTTCAACTAATCCCTTTTCTTACTTACCCCTTTTTCTCATTTAACTATCATTCTCTCCTCCTCAACCTTATCTCACTTCTTTACCTAAACTCTTTCCCTTTGGCGTTTTCCTCAAATTGTGCACTTCTTCTAATTTATTCAGCTCAAATTCACTGCTTAACATCCCCCTTCTCCTCTAATGCTCTTGTTTCCTCCCTACTCCCATGTCGCCTGTAGGCTATCATGGCACAGCTTCCCCAGGAGGAGAAAGCCAAGATTGCTGAGCAGGTGGAAAGCTTCAGACAGGAGAAGTGTAAGCTGGATGCAGAGGTGGCCAAGTGGGATGACAACGGCAATGACATCATTGTGCTGGCCAAGCAGATGTGTATGATCATGATGGAGATGACTGATTTCACCAGGTAAGAGGGCAAAACGTCCTCACATCTACACTAAAACAAATTCTCTGTACAATTTACTGCAAATACTAGGCAAAGAAGTTGCTATTAAAGTGCTTGGTTGTTTTGTTTGGTAATTACTGTCATAATAATTTACCTTTTGGTGTATATAGATTAGGGCAATATGTTGCTGTTTTATATTATAAAGTCATGCTTTGTTTTTTTGTTTTGTTTTGGGTTTTCTTTTTTTTTTGTCTTGTTTGTTTCACTAGTGGGGATTAAGTGGGATTGTTTTGTTTGTTCCATATTCAACATAAATTGAACTGAACTGAATATTATAAAGCACTATTAATTGCATTTTAGTTCTTTTAGTTTTGTCGCCATGCTAACGGAGCCTGGACTATTGGAGGCATTTCCAAAAAGGGCTAATGCATGCCGCTAGAATTAACTTAACTTAGCCAGTTTTTTGCTCACTAACATTTGCAAAAACAGTGGATTCTGAGTCCCCCAAACCCTATATTCTGTATGAAGCCGAAGGATTGGACCCAAAAGAGTATATTAAGAATGAGGACATTCTATGTCATATCACATGAGATCTGGGGGACATTTTGAACTTATAAGCTATCAGTTGCTATGGGCAACAGTGCAGTAGAGACATGCAGGAGAGAGCTGAATAAATCAAGAAATAAAGATATAGTGGCGGCAAAAGAGGCCCCTATCAGGAGAAGCTCAACAGGGACTGCAAAGCAAAGGTATTCAGAGAAGATAAAAAATATGAAGGACATACACTCATATGTTCACCAGCGTCTGACTGGTGAAGGGATCTGGACCCTGCGTATATGCACTAAGTTAACTGTCTCATTTTCAGCCTAAGTTACAACACAATGCAAGAATTCAAAAGCTTTAAGTCCCTAGACAGCAATGGACAGTTTTACAGTGACCGGAAATGGAGTTGTATTGTTACATTAGGTCTCGAGGCTTCAAATGACCATCTCATTTTGGCACAGGATGAAAATAAAGTGATGCTCTGTTCACTGTTCTAATTTAAGAACAGAACTAATTAGAGAGAGAATGCTTAGTGTCTCCGTTGGAGGCTAAGTCACTACTCACCCCACTGGTGTGAGAAAGGTGACATAAAACATGACAAACATTGTCTTGTCATTTTCCATTTTTAATATTAATATTTAATTAAAACTAGCCTCCTTCAGTTTAAGATCGTGCTGCCATTGCACAAATAATGGAAAGGGTACATTCAGGGGGATGGAGGAGGGTATTTCATTCATAGATGGCTTCAGAACTGATGGGGGCTTGATCAGCACCGCACAGACTCTTTAGTGATAAAACAGACTGTGAACATGAGTAGCTGCAGTCTGCTTCGATACCAGTGCAAAGTGACCCAGACAACCTTTGTTTTGCTTAGACGACACAGCAGTAACGTGATTTCCAGATATACTGTAATAGATAATCTGTTTGCATCAAGAGTTGTGTTGCTTATGTTTACTAAAAGCCACCAGCTTTCTTCTTAATCTTCTCCATCTGGGCTCAACATATCTTGGAAGTCCCTGCTGCCTAACTGATAGTTATCGGTCTCATGTAGAGAGCTGAGATAATTATAATGCATGGAACAAAACAAATAGAAAAAAATATAAAAAAAAAACAGAGAGCCATGAGTGATTAGTCATGAGCGATTATGGCCCTGGTGCTGCTAACTGCACTGTTATTATTTGGCGTTGACCCCAGTGACTCAGATTGGTGTGAACAAAGTGGAAAGTTGAATTTAGTACTGCCTAAAAAAAACACACATCACACACAGGGAAACACACTTGTGACAGTGAAAGAAAAGCACACAAAACAAAGGCTCATATTTTGACCATTACTCTGTTCTTCTGTTTTATGACTTCATGTAACTGCTTTGACATTTAACTTCAAACGGGTGTTTCTGTATCATCTCATTAGTAAAAAAAAAAAAAAAAGGGAATAGCGTGTTTGTTACATCCATTTTCATGTCCAATCTTTTATTTATGACTGATAGTCAAGTCTCTTACGCCTCCTACCAGACAAAAGCAAATTAGCTCCTGCCACAGTCGCCTGTGTAACACAGGGGTGAGCCCAGTCTTTACAGTGAAGCTCTGCGTGCCCTCTGTCTCCACAACTCCACCCACTATCCTCATTCCCTCCTTTCATGCTAAATTTTCCCAGAGGTAAAGGCCCCCTGAAGAACTCTTCAGATGTGATCAACGCTGCTAAGAAGATTGCGGAGGCTGGTTCCAGGATGGACAAATTGGCCCGAGCCGTTGCAGATCAGGTAACTCCATGTGTGCCTTTTCACTTCTATTTTCATCGTTATTCTTTCTGCCTCTTTGAAAGTTTGTGTGTCTGTGTCATTGCAATAGAAAAAAAGTGTAAGTTAAAGGTAAGTGGTGGTGTCCATTGGAAATCTTTATGTGGGCATCAAGGAGCCAATCTGGAGTGGTGGGCCGGCTTTGTCTTCCAATGGGGCCGACACTGAGAGAGCAAGACAGCAGAACCAAGTTGTGTCTGTTATATAATTAGCTCCCAACTGAGGTGTTGCATTAATTATCTGATGAGTACCTCTCTAAACATGCTGACGGACCATTTTCAATATCTAATCAATCAGTGCTGTGAAGATGGGAGTAAAAAGCAATAGGTGTGTATACACTGTGGACGTGTGCGTTCAGCAAATGAAATGGGAGGTATTTGAGAATGCACTCCAGGTAATGCATAATGTTCTTCGTCATTTCATCTTCCTCTAATAACCAGGGAGAATAAACTTAGACACTGATTTATTTAGCCAGCCTTTTGTCATTGTTTGTGCAACTGCAGTTAGCGAACAAACCCCTGGAATAATTGTAGTTAGGCTCAGTATTACAGACTCGGAGGCTCAAAGCAGTAATGATTAAATAGGTTTCACTTAACTGAAGTCTATAAGGCTGTATAATCCTAATAATGATTTTTTTTTTCAATAGAAGCAAAGAAATTGCATATCATCGTATAAAATAAATACAAATTGATGAAATTAAAATGATGTGCTAAAGAACAGTCTCCAATATTCCAACATTTTTTAGATCATTTTCAGTGCACAGTTCAGTGCACTAGCTGTATATTTATTATTATTTTGTCTTACAACAGTGGGCGGGCATATTACAAATGCCTACTCGCTGTTGGAGGTATGTGACTACAAAGTTCACCATGTTTCATTATCTCCGAAGCAGTGACATGTGGTGAGGTTTTCTGGTCGGTGGGACACCGATAGTCAGATCTACAAATATATGACCAGAAAAGGAGTATTTTTACAGCTGGCTCATGAGCCGCACATAATGATGGACACAGTACTACAATGAACTGATGAAGTAAAGTTTATTGAAACAACCGTAAACGGACTCAAACAAAGAACAAATGTGTTGTTACAAGCACCTGAGACTATGGAAAGTTAGCTTATACTGAAAATGTTTGAAACTATTTTACTGGAGATGCTCAGAAAGACAGCAACACACTCTAATAGCATGAGATGAAGCACAGTTTGTGAGGGATTACACAATCCAAGATGAGGCTCAACTCACTTCTGCCACATCACATGTGTCTTCCCTGTATTTGAAATCTCACAATTTTGAATTGTAAAATAATTTTTAAAAATATTGAAATGACATGAAATATGAATGTATAACACAGATCAAGGGATAAATATCAACATTTATTTTATTTTATCTTCTTTTTTTTTTTCTTTTTATAATGCCTCCCTCCCCTGACACACATCACTGGGACTGGGACTGTTATTAATGCAGAGAATGGCTCTTAGACCCTCCATTAGTCATGCTGCCGCAGCTCTGAAGTCACCTGCTTCACTGTGTGTAACTGGGAACACAGCAAGAAGTCAAACTTTAAAAGCATTCTAATTACTTTGAAATCAGTTTGTTCTTTTTTTGATGATGTAGGAGATACTCGGTCTTTACAGGATGTATTTTCTACAGTTTGTATTAATATGCTTGTATCAATGGAAGGTCTTAAAGGAACGCTGCACCATTTCTTTATTCCCTGCTTCCTCATACGAGTGTGTGGGTTCCTAACAATATATCGACAAGCCTTCTGCTGTAGTGTCGACTGCTGTCAGTTTGAGTGGCCTTAAAGTATGCTAGACTTTCAACTGGGCCAGAAGGCATCTTTAGTCAAGCTGGCACTATTCTCCTCATGTCACACTGTCCTGCTCTCAAGAGCATATTGCACTACAGAACAAAGTTTCAGGCTGTGAATGCATCACTCTGGCTGTTATGCAGTAATTACCACAAACACAGAGCTTAGAGCGTGAGCCTGGAATAGAAACAGTTTTGCATGTTTCCAAGTGTGAGATTATTTTGCAGGTCTTTGCCTGCATCACACCATGTGTGTAGTTCAGAGCTAAATCTGTGACACAGAAGATAAACTTGTTTCTGTGGTGAGAGATGACCAGTGTTGAACGGGGTTTAGGTGGGAGTATATCCATACATGGCAGATCAATTTCAGGGCCTGTTTCTTAATCAACAGTTGCCATAATGAAAAGAGCAGGTGGTATTGCCATTTTTAATATTCACATAAATGGTTCCTAGACCAGTGTGTACTGAATATTCAAAGCCTTCTGTTCCATGTTCAGAAATATGTGCTCAGGAAATAAAGTGAAATCTGAGGATTAAAAAAAAAATCCAACCATGTATTTATTATAGAAAGGCTTCAATGTAAAATATCTTCTTTCCATGTCATTCTGGAAATGGAACATGTTATTAATAGTTAAAACAGCAAAGATTTGCTCTTATCAAACAACATAATGGAATTACACTACAGATAACATAACCTTGTTTATTTCCTTTTACTTCAAATGAGGAAGACAAGTATTTTGCATTCACACGTTATGCTGGATAACCTGGGCATGTGGTTTGATGGTAGGAATACAGACTGTTCCGCTGCTTTAGTGTGGTCCCTTAAGTAACAAACCTTGTCACCATGACTCCACATCAGCCCTATTGATGAACACGTGTGAAGCAGAAGGCTGTTCTGTGTGGAAGGGTAGGAGGACGAAAAGCTCTTTCATAGTCATTTAAGCACAGCACTTGACATAGATAAACCCCTTGGGGCATCTCAGCCCATTTCACTCCAACAATGCCTTTTTTCTACTCTATTTCTCCCACTCGCTGTTCCCCACTCAGCTCCATTCTTTAAGTATGCCTCCTACAGACCCAACCCTAAATAGTTTAGGACAGCCGTACAATAGGTAACAATAGCTATTGTGAGACATACATTGATTGTTGATTATTGTTGCTCTGCAGAACAGCACTGATGACAGTATATATCACAACGTTATACAGGCAATGTTTGACAGTTTTATAATTCTACAGTTCCAGCTGTGATAAAATGTAGATGCGCATGCAGTTATCATCTGTATATTCATGTAAAGGTATGGTAGTACGTAGTAGTTTTAATCAAAGTGATAATGTTTATCACTGTGGTGTTCAGTAAATCCACTAACTTAAGTTCAGACTCAAATATAGTGTCTTGAGAGATGAGGCCCCGCCCCTTCCTGTTGTGCCCGATGGGACCATAGTATGGGGCCAAGTGTAGCCAATGGCAAAAAGTAGGTGATTTTTTTGGATCCTGGTTGTATTATGCAATTATTTAACCTGTACCTTCCTTTACATTTGGAGCTATATTTAGCAGATCAGTTTGAGATTAAAAAAAAAACCCATATAAATCCAACAGACTTGTATGAATATGACAACTAGTACAGACTCTTAAGGTTGTTATTATTCATGTAACAAATGTTTATTAAACTGATCTCAGCTTTTTAAAAATATTTAAGGTGAGTAAATGTTGCAAATAATCCTCAGGATCTTTTGTGTTCGGTATAAATTTTCCAGTACAGTTTTGTTGTAGCTAGGAATACACAAAGCAATGATTAAAATTAGCTTCATGGGACAAACGTTAAAAACTCAGGACTAAAAAAGTGTTATAGCCTCAGGATTTTACTTCGTAAAAAAAAGTTAAGACCATCTTTGACATGACCTGACAATTTGAGGTGAGTTGGCAAAAGAATTAAACATATTTTTAAGTATTTTTACAAACACACATTGTTGTCGATGTAAAACAAAAACACTTGTCCAGGGACCATTTTCACCTGCAGATTAACATAAGTGTGGTTCTCTAGTAAATAATGGCAGCAGCATGTGTAGTATTGACTCAACAAAAACTATAGGGCCACTGTTATTCTTATCGATGAGGCAACATTAATGTGACTTCCAATAGTTCTTGAGGCTCCTCTGGTAGGGGCACACAAGACACAGAGGAATAAGCAGTTTTCAGGCCGTGAACAAAAGGACTAAGCTTCTTTAACAGGATCACTTCCTTGGTAATTTTGATGTTTCCATAAGATTTGTCATTGCTGCTTTTTCAACCCCACTCATCAAGTTAAAATTCACCCCGTTAAGTAGTGATCCTGGAACTCAAACCAGTGTCTGTTTCTAAACACTGCTGAAACATTCAGGTTTGAAGCTCATTATTCAGACTTCCAGGTTTCACTTTAGTCGTTGCCGCGGACAACTCTGCCATATTAACTGCATGACAAGTAGAGTTGAGCTCCTGTCGCGTGTGCTGACAGCAGAGAAACAAAGTGTGACTGATGTGCAATTAAAAGCCTCCCCACTAAAAACAAAAACTACAGTTAAGACAAGCCAGCAAGAGAGGAGTCACTATCCACTATCTTCAAACATGAACTAAGTGAAAGTCTTTAGCTCAGAGTCAGACACTTTTTCTGATGAAGGAAAGCTAGTTTCCTTTTAGCTTTACCAATATGCATTTCTTCATTTATTCCGTCGAGATTCAATGTTTATTTTTGTGGTATTGTAATTGTTTTCGCAGTTCTATGTATTATATCTCATATTACTGCATCTGTGAATGAAAAAAGCAAATCCCTCAAACTGTAAGTACAGTCAGTGTTGGGAGTACTCTTACTCATACTTGTCATCTTCCGCTTTATCCGGACCCGGGTCGTGGGGGCAGCACCCTCAGCAAAGCACCCCAGACTTCCCGCACCCCAGCTACCTCTGCCACCTCCCCCAGGGGAATCCCCAGGCGTTCCCAGGCCAGCCAAGAGATATAATCCCTGCAACGTGTCCTGGGATGGCCCCATGGTCTCCACCTGTATGGACATGCCTAGAACACCTCCCAAGGGAGGCGTCAAGGAGGCATTATCACGAGGTGCCGAGCCACCTCAGCTGGCTTCTCTCGACATGGAGGAGCAGCGGCTCTACTCTGAGTCCCTCCCAGATGTCCAAGCTTCTCACCCTATCTCTAAGGCTGAGCCCGGCCACCCTGCAAAGGAAACCAATTTCAGCCACTTGTACCCATGATCTCATTCTTTTGGTCATGACCCAAAGGTCATGACCATAGGTGAGGGTCAGAGCGTAGGTCAACCGGTAAATCAAGAGCTTCGCCTTCTGGCTTAGTTCCTTCTTCACCAAAACAGATCGGTTTAGCACCAGCATTAATGCAGAAGCTGCCCCACCTGTCAACTGTGATCCATTACTGTAATGCATGACTTATATAATGTGTTAATGTTGGGAGTAACACATTATAAAAGTAATGCATTACAGTAATGGATTCCTTTTTGCTGTAACGCAGTCTTGTACGGCATTACTAATGAATTTTCAGTAATATTTTACTCTGTATGTGTTGAATAGCATTTGCCTTACAACACATTTGCCAATACTTTAACTGCAGTGGCTTGTACCACTGTACTGCATGACTAACCTTCTCATTTGTCTATTACCATAGAGCCAATCAGTGCCCTAGTTCTACCGTGTGTAGGGTGGTAACTTGCCTTCCTGTTGCCACAGTACTATAGCAATAAACATCACACATGCCATGGGCCTATCCAGTTACAGGAAAAGGCTTGGATACCAGTTACCTGAGGGTATGTCCAGATAACACTCGTAGTATTTTTCTTTTGCAGATTCTAAAACTTTTGCTTCCATACAAGTATTATTCCAAGAAATATCTGAGCCATGGTGGAAATGGGAAAACAGGGTTAAAACACTGTAATACATTACACCTGTATGCCTATAACCATAGGATAAATTAAAATCACAAAGGTATTTATTTTAAATATCAATAACAAGTAAGAGGTTGCATATCTGCTTACATAATTGAAATTAACATTTGAATGGAAATCTATGAACTTTTTAACATTAAACTTGATTATAAGGTCAGAGAAAAGCTTTTATGTATTATCGTTCCCTTCAAGTTGTTCGGCTTTTGTTTTTTTTCTGAGAATGTTCTCCACAAGTTGAACAAAAGACAGAAAAATATGTGGATGTGGTTTTTAGACGTTAATGAAATGTAATAAGCACTTTCACATTTTACGGGAACACTTGAATGCTCTTTCTTTGTTGAAGTTGACATGTACTGAATGAGCAAATAGAGAGATTAACAGCTAATCTGTACCTACAGGTGGAAGCTAACCCTGAAACTAGACAGGCATCCAGTCACCAGCTCTTCACAGGAACTGCCTGAATCTATAAGACATCATTCATTTCATCTCTTTGCCCAAATGTATTAGCTTTTTATAAAGCTTTATTGATCATGCTAAAAGGTATATAGAAAATTGTCATGATATAGCTTATATCAAATATATAATAAGAGACCAACTGTGCTTCTAAATGCAGCCATGGGATGACATGTGACTTGTGTTTTGACATTCTGTCATAGTTTGATAGTGACACCCCCATCTCAACATCAGACCTCATGTTCTGAAATATTCAGCGGGTCCATGTTTCATTCATTATATATGCAAAACAACTCAATAGAGGCTACATCAGTTTCTCTGAACGTGATGACCTGTGGTTAAAAGAAGCAATAGAAGGCCAATGAATTAAGATAAGATAATATCCGTGGTCTGAGAAGACTTTTTTCAAGCTGCAAAAGATCTTCCTTTAATTGTAGACATTTTCAGACTGATAGGGAGGCTAAATATGTGATTGACAGCTGTAATTACAGATGTCTGATCAGGTTCATGTCCACTGCTCTACTCAAGGTCTTGACACGGGAGCTTGGGTTTTAAATGTACATTTAGATCCATGATACAGTGCTAGGTCTTGCCTAATAGACACAGAGGGATCTCAGACAAAGCCACAATACTGCCCAAAAACACATATTGAAAAAACAAACACTGAGAGATCTGCGAAGGTCAAGACAAGTCAGAGAAAGGCCAGTCAACAGACCAAACAGCATCTCCTCAACAGTCTGTAGTGAATGCTGTTTCACCATGACGGGCAGAGAGAAATGGCAAGATGGAGCTTCAATGGGCCTGCAAAAGTAATGGAGCATACTGTTTATTTACATCAAGAGGGAATTTGTGGAAGAAATGGACTATTAGTCAACTGTACAATAGGGAACTATTGTGTCATGTCTGCATCAGACTTGCCTTGGGCAGAAGTGTGTGTGTGTTGCAGTATGAAGTGCAGTTAGCAGTGATGGTATCCAGGAGTGGCGGTGCAGTGATAATGTCCAGGAAGAAGCTTCCCTCTGCCTCACTGGCTGCTCTATGAGCTAGCAGCTCCTCCTCCATCTGCAGACACTGGCACTGTGTGAAGGGGAAGCTGCCGTTGGTGGCAGCTTCTCTCTTATTTACTGAGGCACTTGTACTGCTCTGATAGCGCTCGCACCTATAAACGTACATCATGCCTTGGATTGCTCTTTGCAATTATACGTGTAGGACAGAGAAAACTTTCAGCAGACAACAGGACAACTGTGTTTGACTCGCTATTTGTGACCATCATTTGTGAAGGGCACTTGTGGCCAATCAATACGGTTTCTCTTATCACAAGAGGCTCTTTCTCTGAGAGGAGCAGGAAAGATGGGCAGCCAGGATGTCTGTAAGCCCTGGAGGAGGTATATTCATATCACAATTTTGTGTTTAACTTGCCATCCCCCTCCACTCGAGCCCACAAGACAAGGAAAGGAGTTGCACGTTTCCCCACACAGAGCTGCAGAATGTCCTAGTTAAGAGCATTTAATATTAATGGCAACAAGAAAGGTGTTGCTCCAAAATGATGCTCAGAGTGTTTAAGCAGCTGATGCAGTGTTCTTAACCCACAGGGAGCTTAGTGGGCCATAGCCGACTCCTGGAAGGCCTCCAGATGGAATAATAGGGCTAAACTGTGAAGACCTGAGGAGGCTGTCTTCATGTTCCCCATTGGTCCATTTACCCTGCTGTATGATGGGGTTTTGCTATTGAAGTAACAAAAAGGCCAGAAAGATCAGACCACAACTTCGATAAGAAAATAAAAGAAATAAAGAAGGACACTTGGAAAGAATGGCTGCTGTGGAAGAAAGTTCTTTTCAAAATAATAGTGTTCACTCGCTTCTGATTGATCTGGGTTTTTCTTAGTTTTGCAACATGTGGTGACTACCTGTTCTTTGTGAAATGAATGAGCTGACACCCTACAGTGTCAACTCAACATGCCTTTTGAAACTGGTACCTGCAAGAACCCACCAATGGAAAAAAAAACAAAAAGAAGTCAACCACAGCACAGCTACACTCTGCACAAAGTATAATTAGTGAGCGCATTTTCTGGTCCCCTACTGATTTGGTTGAAGTTTTTGTGCTATAGTTTTTTTACTGGGAATAACAGCCCTATATCAAACCGCATGAGTCATAAGAACGCCAGTAAAAATACCTTTAATGACACGATTCACATGTAATTTAATGTAGAAAATCTGACCTAAATCTCTGATTTATTTTCACACCTTATGACAAGACATTGTGCAAACCCCCCACATTATGTAATAATTAAACAGGGTATTAGGTTATTAATGTCATTATGTGTGATTTGGTTTGTGTAATACATCTAACATTTTGTGTTAAATTCAAACTTGGAGCAGCTAAGTTGAATGGGGTAGAGCGCCAGAGCTCACAATCTGGAGGGGGGGGGGGCAGAACTGTGCCTTTCTGGTGTCATTAATCAGAAATAGGGTTGAATTGAAGATGGATCTGTTGAGTTGAATTAATGAAGAATAAAGACCCAAGCATAGCATTTACAGTTCATATAAGACCACAGGAGCATTTTTAAAAAATGCATAATTACATTTCACTCTTTTAATGAATTCCTGAGAAAACTCACATGCAATGCAAGACATGCAGCTCTGGAAAACATTAAGAGTCCACTGCAATTTTCTCTGAAATCAGGAATTTTGCCATTCCATTCCAATATCTTTTGAAATACAACACAAGAATACCTTGTGCAACTGGACATTTGATCCATACTTTATTTAAGAACAAAAAGTATATACACCACTATTGTGGTCATCAATATATTCTTACAATAGGAAAACCTGTGCTATTAGTACTGTAAAAATACCTGGAATCCAAAAATACCCATTGAAAACTACTGGACTTCTGTTCCCAAACTCCAGGGACTGGTTCTTCTATCAGGACAATGTTCCTGGCCTCAGCTAGATCAATAAAGGTGTGGATGGCAGACACCAGATCAAGACCTGAAGACTTGAACCCACTTTGAAAACTTCTGGAGGAAGATAGATGGTCACAATCTATTGAACATCACTTAGCATCATCCAATAGTAATGGAGGAGAGACGAGACATGTGAAAGCTGTCATTGAAAATCTGGGTTATTCAACCAAATATTGATATCTGAATGAACATTAGTAATGTTCATTTAGAAATCAGTATGAACTGGTTTTCTTTGAATTGAGTTTGAAAACATGTGTGTCATGTTCTGCAAATACATGCTCTAAATCAGTGTCCTCGTATAAACCAGTCCTTGTGACCCAGTGTTCTGCATGTTTTAGATACTTCCCCCTTTCATTACACCTTCAGAATTCTGCAGAGCCTGATCATTAATTGAACCAGGTGTGCTGGAAGAGGAAAATATCTATGCAGGACGAAGGGTCATGAGGACTGGACTTGGGACACTGCTCTGAACAATAACATTTTCATTTGAAATTTGGGAGGAAAATTGTTGGCAGTTTAGAGAATAAAACAAAAATGTTATTTTTTTCTCCAACACATAAATGGTAAAATTAGAGAAAGTGCTAATTTTGCAGTGGTCTCTTTTTTTTTCCAGAGCTGTATATCAGTATATGTAGAAAAACATATTCCTCATGACAATTAGTTGTATACTATGTGTTAAAGGTCTGTCAGACTACAGTTTGGTGATGTGTAAAAGCAGGTACCCATTTATTATTGCTTTTGTTTTGTTCCACCCAGTGCCCTGATTCAGCGTGCAAGCAGGATCTGCTAGCCTACCTGCAGAGAATTGCCCTGTACTGTCATCAGCTCAATATCTGCAGCAAGGTGAAAGCTGAGGTTCAGAATCTGGGCGGAGAGCTCATCGTGTCAGGGGTAAGTCCACTCATACATAACAACACACTTCTTCCACTGAGGCTGTGCAAACGTGTTCGGCCTTGAATCTTCACACACGGTCCATTGACGATATTTTTTCTGCTCCCATGCCCTGGGTGGGCAAACCGTGGAGTTCAAGGTTATAATGAGTTTCAAAGACCAGACGAAGGGTCATGCAGATTAAGGCTCGTGCAATTATTTCAGACTGATTAGCATCTAGTAGCACCAGGACGATCCACCGCAGGCTTTTTGCCAATTGTATTTTTCATGCCTGATGAAACGCATTAGGCCTGCTTCAACCCAAATGGGTCGATTAGCCTTTAGTCTGTACATTAGATATTTTTGCTGTATACAGAATAGTGGTGTTAGAGAGACGGTGCATCTCTGCATTCTGTCATTCAAACACAACACTGTTAATTAAGAATCTGAGACTACAGTTGGTTGCATTAGTATTTTTTTTATTATATTTACTTAACCAGATAAAATATCCCACTGAGATCATGAAATACAATATGAAAGAATTATGAAAAACAAGTGCAAGTCATGGAGTTAGTCTCTCGCACTTGGAGTCTTTTACCAACATTTTCCATGTTTGAGTAGCAGAGAAAAATGCCCTTTATCACAGCTCTCTACGGGCAAATGGGGCAGAAAGAAACAAAAGATCATTTGATCACAGACAATGATCTGTCTGTCTAATAAATCTTCCTGCAAAGACATATCAAGGTTAGTCAATTCTAGAATAGTTAGAGAACAATACATTATCCAGATGTGCTTTTCTTATTTGTCTGAGAGATGGAAAAAGAGCTGATTATTTTACCATTACATGTTTTGGCTACAGTTTCTATGTGTCTGAAAAATAAGAAAAGCAAATCTAGATAAATTCCAGTAGACGGTATGAACCTATTCAGACTAACATTACATTATGTTACAAAGAAACACACTCGCAGGTCCGGTCTTATGATATAAAAAAAATGTACACGTATGTTATGAAATTCAACGGGTCATATTTTGCAAAACTCACTTTTATTAGTCTTTGGTAGTTGTATTTGTGTATTTGAACCCGAACAGTTTAAATGTGAACCCTCCAGGTGCTGCAAAGCTATCTTTATATTCATTTGGGCAAAAATCCAATGGATTTCTACTACTTGATTTGATTACTGCTTAATTTGTTGCATCTATAAATAGTTACATCATAACATTTGCACATTCAACATTTCCGGAAGTGGCTCATGTGCCAGCGCCAGCACCAGCGCCTTTCTGCTGTCATGAGTCATAAATAGTGTTGAAGTTGGATCTGTGGAGTTGAATTAATTAAGAATTCAAACCCAAACACAGCATCTAGACTTTATTTGGGCCGCATGGAAATGTTTGAAAATGCATAATTAAATCTTTAAAAAAAAAAGCAAAATATCACTCTTTTAATGAAGACATAATGAAGACATATATCAGTATGTTTATAAAAAATAAATTCCACATGATAACTATGTGAGAATCGTGGCATTTACAGTTTATGTAGACCACAGGGAAATGTTTGAAAATGCATAATTCCATTTAGAAAAGCAAAATATGACCCCTTTAACTGGACATCACACTTTCTTTTTCAATGTGTCATCTTTGTTAAACTTCTGGATGTGACTCGATAGGGACAAGATACTTGAAGGAAGCTTGAAAAGTTTCATAAATCACATGTGAATTTTATTACCACGATTCTTTCTCCGCTCAGAGCAGCTGCTTTCTCCAATAAACTGTGACATGATGTTTAGTGCTAGTGAAAAAGTCGTACTCCTGCCGCTTCTGGCTTTAATGAAGTTTCTCCAAAACTGCGTTTGGTTTAATTTGTATGTCCTAATTAACATCACACTTGACTTTTTATTTGCCTATCCGAGGTTTCAGGGCAGTCTGTCTTCGATTCCTCACAACTCTATTATACTTTTTGTTTCATATGAGATATGCAAGTCCTGCTGCGATTTTAACCTTTTCATGGTGGCCAGCTGGAGTCCACACTCATTAAATCTAAACAGTTGACTCGTCTCAGCTTGAGGTAGAAGGAAGCCCACTGGCCGCTGACCCTTAAATGTCAGCCAAACAAACCAGACTGAGATGGAGGAACACCTGAGCCATGCCTCTGCTAATTAAGAACGGCTAAATAAGATGTCACAGAGCGAAGGCCGTGTTTTTATCCTGCTTAATTGCCAGGAGCAGCACAGACCTCCCAGGTGCTGTATGAGTTATATGTCCTGATCCGCTCATCGGACAGGAAAAAAATCCATTGCACACAAACCCCACCCCCCTTCCCTTTTTTTTTTTTTTTTTTTTTTGATTGACTTCAGTTGACTTATGTGTGATTCACGCTGTCTTTCCCCTTCGCCCGTCCTTGCTCTGTTGTAGTTGGACAGTGCCACCTCCCTCATCCAAGCCGCCAAGAACCTCATGAACGCCGTGGTGCTGACGGTAAAGGCGTCGTACGTGGCCTCCACCAAGTACCAGAAGGTCTACGGGACGGCCGCCGTTAACTCGCCCGTGGTGTCGTGGCGCATGAAGGCCCCCGAAAAGAAGCCGTTGGTAAAAAGGGAGAAGCCCGAGGAGTGCCAGACACGCGTTCGACGAGGTTCCCAGAAGAAACACATCTCCCCTGTCCAGGCCCTCAGTGAATTCAAGGCCATGGACTCCTTCTAAGAAAAAAAAATTTAAATAATACTCACCCAAGAAAAAGAACAAAACATGACGGTGACATGTTGAAGAGAAGTCCCTTTTTACATTGTGTTATCCCACCTCTGTTTGCCCTGTGTGTGCTTGGTGTCGCCTCAGGAGGACTACAGTACATGTTCAACTGCCGCACTATGGCTCCTGTCCCACTGTGGGCCCCCCCAACCCCATGGTCCACAGGCAGCCGGCACACACACAACAGTATTTATCGATCTTATTGTAGCTTAATATGTGAGAGCCAAAATGTGACACAAACACGTGAAAAGAAAGAAGAAAAAAAAAATATGTAAAAAAAATAACACTTCAGAGGAGGCGCAGAGAGTGGCATCCTAAAATTTGTGGCCGTTGATATTTTAGCTCTATCATTAATGTGCTACTGACTGGCTGCTTGTATACACATTTAAACTGTCTGAATGGATTTCCTGAATGGTTCAGTAGAGGAGTTATTGTTCTGGGAATATATCGCTGATGGTATGCTCCCATTTGTTTTGGGTTTGGCTTTTTTGTTTTTTCGTTGTTTTTGTTATTTTTCCAATTTGAATGTTAACCTGTAGTACTAGAATAACTTATGTTTAAGGTACCGGAAGTGTCGGCATCCAAGTAGTTTTCCTTGTTCCCAATGATTATAATAAAAATAATCCATATAGTGTTTTTTTTTTTCCAAAGCACACTTATGGTCTAATGTATTGCCTTTTTAAATTCAATTTATTTAATGGTTACATCACTAACTATGATGACCTTGATTGGAAGTTGTGTAGCGTATAAATATAGACGGAGAGGTTTGATTAGTTGTGGTTTGCTCAGAGAATAGAATCCCTGCATACAGTACCTTTATATTCACCCTTCTCTAATAAATCCCTCAACTTGATCCTTAAAGCTTTGTGTCTTTATTTTTTTCATCGTCACCTTTTGAGTCATAACTATGTGCCCTTGTCTGACCTCTGACACTTTTCTATTAGCCAGAGAAGTCCTCTATTCATGTGCAGAACTAGCTTTGGTTACTGTACAACCAACACAATGAAACATGACCCCAGAGGTACGTTTGAGAACAAGGTTAATAATTACAATTTCACAATAAACACTTGAGGCTGCTTTGAATAGTGAAGCCACTGTTGTTAACACTTTCTATAATGCTGCAGCCTAAACTAAAGTGATCGCTAATGCTACATGTTTGGTTTGTTTACATTCATATTGAAGTTAACATTGATGCTAACCTTCATTGCACAAACTAGAAAAGCACTCGGAGACCACAGACCTCTGCCAAGGCAGACCGCCCACTAAAACCATGATTAATTTATTTGTAAAATTAATTCCTTTATCTTGAAAACCTATAGTCACTGCTAACTGCACCATTTCTGCTAGTAAGATTTTGCTGTAGAAATTAAAGTTTGCAAAGCATCTGTGCTCTGTTTCACACTTAAACATAGTAAGTTCCAGAAATGAATATAGACTGGATACCATCTGCCATAAATGGAAAAAAGCTGAAGAGGAAGTCCATTATGCGATACTGTTGAAACCTGGTGCAGGTAACCTACTCTCTCTCTCTCTGCACATTTAACAGCTCAGTTTAAAATGGTATTTCAGACTGTGGGATCACACCTGGGTGTCTTTTTTTCTTTTCAGGTCAGAACATGTAGCAGGCGACGCTCGCATTTTGGCGTCACAGCACCCTGAACTCACTTTACGGAGGTAAACCAAATAAATCCAGTGGCATTTTGATCTTTCCCTTGACTGAACAAGGAATGAAGGTTTGTAGAATGGACAAGTGTCCTGGGTGAAAAGAAACATGCATACATTTTTGCACAATTTGTACAGTTTGCTGAGTCAGTCTGAGAATACGTGTACTGTGAAATGGGCTCACTGCAGCCACTGTTGAAATAGACATCTATGTCACCAGAAGCAGTATTCACTCTCCAAAACACTATTCAACTCTATTGTTCTGGGTAGGGGGGTGGGGGGGCTTAATAGAAAAATGTTTGAGAACCACTGGTTGAATGCCCTGTTCTCCACTACATGGTACCAGCTTGACTCGGCTCAACCTTTTTGCATTTCCATTATGAAAAAGGACCTGAATGAGTTCATTGAACGAACGATATCATATTTTTGACGAACGTGAACGACTCGTTCACTTTTACCAAATGAACGGGAAGTTGTGAACGCGGTTATTCTGGCATTTATTGAACTGCGCTCTTATGTAGTTCATATTTTGTTCTTATCACGTTGCAATTATTGAGTCCTATAAGGTATAAAATGGGATCAAAACACAGCATTATCAGAGATGACATTTTTGTATTATGCTGAACAAATGTTGGCAACATAATGTTGTGGAATAGCCAATGAGAAGTGTTTTGGGCGGAGCAGAGAGAGAGAGAGAGGGGTGTAGAGAGTTTTTGGGAGCGGAGAAAAAGTTAAATGTGCAGAGTGTGACCGGCGACCGGAGCAGGTGTTGTCCCATTCTTGGAAATAAACATTGAAAACAAAACTCACTGAAACCGCTCCTTGTGTTCTAAGAACCTGCAGAGGGAAGTTAACCCCGGGAGGAGGACGGCATTTTCCCCTGATTTCCTGACTACGGTCAGGATAATGTCAGGAACGGTTAATAATAAGTTTACAATAATAACACAAAAAAGAACGAAAAAGTTCATTTTGGGATCCATGAACTTCTAGTTCATAATTTGGAAGAATGAACGATGAACTGAACTAATTCATATTGAGTAACTTGAACTGAACTTTGAACTAGTTCCTAATCAAGGTGAACTTTCCCAACACTGGGAATATGGTACCCGGTACTAGTTTTTGCCAAGGTTCTAAGTGATATCATGACATCTAAACCCTGCAGACACTGATTGGTCAGACACTTCTCTCTGTGACCCGCAACTTTACAAAAAACAGATGCAGAAGTTGAGAATAAATATAGCGGCGCAGTGGTCCGTCGTTTGTCACGTGGGTTATGTTCTGAAAATAACCCGCAATAAAAAAAATCCACAAAGTAGCATTTTCATTGGAGGATAGCACTGACTGGTCACCATAGCGATCACAGAGACAACTGATTGACCAATCGGTTGGAACCTGGCCACCGCTCTATCAAGCCAATCAGGACCAATCAGTACAATGATTTTTTTTTTAAAAAAACATGCAAAATTGCCCAAGAATAAATCTGCAAAATAGTAATGCCATGAAAGGTGAAGCACGTTACAGTGAGAGAACACAGCACATATCCACAGCATGGTCAGCCCAGGAGATTCAGTCTTTGGTGATGGACATAAAAATTCAGAAAAGACAACATGCAATGAGTGACTTTATCAGTAACTCTGAGCAAACGATATGGAAGCAACACACCCTATCGTTACGACGATCAGGGAAAGTCAGTACTATCCTGTAATGGAAACGCTCTCCAGCAGTACCAAGCTGAGGTGAGCTGGTTCCACACAGTCGAAACACAGCATAAGGTAACAAACACTAAAACCTTTATTACACATGACATAATTCAGTAGTTTTCCACCTGTGAAAGACTCATTGTCTTTACAAAAGCTGTGTGTGTGTCTAGATGTCCTCAGTATTTCAGGCTATATTTACACCATGAAGACAAAAGAACAGGCAGAGATAGTTAGGGAGTGGAAGCCAACAAGTCAACTAAACACTTCAAATCATCACAAACACACTGTTCCCATTGTGAAGCAAAGTCGCAGCAGCAGCAGCATCGCACTGTGGGGATGCTTCTCAGCAGTAGGTCCTGGAAGACACATAAAGGTAGAGGATAAAATGAATGCAGCAAAATATAGGAAAGTCCTGCAGGACAATCGAAATCGGTGTGCAAGAGAATGACAGCTTGGGAAAAGATCTGTTCTCCTGCAAAATAATA
The DNA here is from genome assembly GCA_020466265.1 of Siphamia tubifer. Lineage (NCBI taxonomy): Eukaryota > Metazoa > Chordata > Actinopteri > Kurtiformes > Apogonidae > Siphamia > Siphamia tubifer. The sequence continues at coordinate 9,323,733 of CM035783.1, forward strand.
ACTGAAACGTACAGTGACAGCTGCACAGAAATGGTTTAAAGACAACAAGGTGAGTGTTCTGGAGTGGATGAGTAAAAGCCCAAAGCTCTATCCAACAGAGAAAAAAAGAGGTGAAGACAGTCCTTCCAGAAAAATGTCAATAAAAATCCTCGATTCTGTGATGGAATATATGAAGCTCTGAAAATATGCAGGAACAAAATTAAAAACAGATTAGTACTAACTAAAATATGTCTAATTACATCCTGTTATAAGCAACCATACAATGAGTAGGTGTACACTACATCATAGAACATGCTGGTTCTGTTTTAGTTCTTTCTTTTTTCTAACCATTGCTCAAACATAGGTTTAACATTTCACATGACACAACTGTCAAAACATTATGACTTCATGCTTCACTAAATCAAGGTAGAATAGGCCATCTGTTTCAATGCTATTGCAGCTTTGGTGTTCATATAAATTATTATCATTGCAGGAGAAACCATTTTCAAATGTTTTGAGCTGCACAAGTGGCTCTTGTGTTAAATCATACATTTGAATGGGGTGTAAAATAACATCCTCCCACTATACGATAGGACATTACATACTGGTGTGCTTTCTTTTGCAAAAAATGTTGTCATCAAATGAGCTGAATTTGTCATAATTTTGCAGAATTTTTTTCTGAGACTTAACTTCTATAGCCATGCAAGCCAATGATGTCGCTTTGTCAGATATTACATCACTAATTGTGATATTTTTTTTAAATCTGGCCATCATAAAATAATAAGAAAAGTCTGAAAATAAAAATATCAAATGTACTTATATAACATTACATCATCACAAAATTACCTCATGACACTGATCTAACGTCGACACTTGGAAAAAAAAAAGAGGCTATTTTAGCTAAGAGCTGCATAAGCACATTGATCAGGGGTCATAGGTCGACCCCCATTACTTCACTGTGACCCGAGATAATTGTTCTGAGGTCACCACTGTTAATGTTATCTGAGCTATTTTTACTGCATTTTCTACACAAACAGTGTCCTCATACTTCCCAAAATTAATAGTACATTTTTACTAATGTTTATATATTTTATGTGCAAATTTAAATAGCATTTATGAACATTTAAGTAATCAATTACAGAAGCAAGGGGCATGTCACATTATTCCCACCCCCTCACCCTCCCACTTCTGGTCTTACCTAAGAAGAAGAAGAATATTTTTTTATTTTTTTATTTTTTTTACAACCACATTTATTTCACCATGGGTTTTAGGTTGAACTCTAGGGACAATTAAAAGCTTACTAACCTAGGACCTGAGGGGCAGAGAGAGGTCATATGTTAAAAGCAGATCCGACAAACAGGGCCACAACCATTAATACTCTTAAAAACCAATAAACACACTTTAAAATCAATCCTCAATTAATCAATCAATCAAATGTTATTTATATAGCCCCTTACAACACCAAAAGCAGCAGAAGGTGCTTTCCAAAATGAGATAAAAACAATAAAAAACAAGTAACAATTGTAAAACCAAGATAAAAAACAAAGATAAAACAAGTTATAAAACCATAGAAACAACACATGGACAGTCGACTACATGTCAAACTCTTGCCTAAATAAATATGTTTCGAACTGAGATTTAAAAACAGCTAGCTCAGTTGTTGATCGTAATGCCTGTGAGCTATAATCCTGAAGCTCACAGGGAGCCATTAATAATGTTTTATTTTATAGTGTTCTGATATTGCGGTTTAAATATACGTTTATTTGGTTTAAAGATTAAACACATGTTTTCGAGCTGAGTGGACATTTTTGTAACTCCATAAAAAATAGGCTCATTAAAAAGATTTCAAATCACATTGCTTTTTTCATGCCTAAAGAGGAATAAACACACTTAGGAAAAAAAAAAACATCTTGACGAAGGTTCTCATAATTTATGCATCAAAGGGTTAAAATTAGAGGGTACTCAAGACTATTTCAGTAGTTTTGTTGCTCCTTCACACTGTACTGCCAGTTCAAGCCTTGTGTACTTCTTATCGGCTCAAAAGTTTTTTGCTGCTGACTTCTGGCACAGTGTATAAGCCAGTACTGAGCACTGAAGTCCTTGTCAATCTTTCTTAAGCCTGTTAAAAAAAAAAAAAAAAAAAAGAAGGACGGGAATAGAGGAACAGCGGTTTGATAGCCGGGACTCGAGTGAGACCTGAAACATGGATTGTCAGCAAGGTGAGAAACCACCACAACGCCCTGAGCCCTGAATGTAAAGTCTAAAATCTCTAAAGGAAAGAAGGATCGCTGAGGATACTACAAATGTGAAGTTTATAACGCAAGTTGAGTGTGTTGAAAACCACAGAAATCTGGCTGTAGCCTCCCTTCACACCAAGTGATTCCAGTGAATTAGTTCATTTTAAGAGACAGCCTGATGCATTCCCTTTTAGAAAGCGGCTCCATCAAGTCCCCCACAGACATCAGCGATCCATCCTGCCATTAAACCGGAGAGGGAGACCCAATCAATTGATCCCTTAACACGACCTTGATCTCTCGTGAATCAAAAGCATCGACAAGCATAATTGTCCAGATAACGGCTCACGGGACACTAGTTTAGATAATTCAGCAGTTTAGCCACTGGTAATGAATAAAGCTCATTATGTATCCACATTGTACTGCTAATGGCCATTAAACACAACATGCATCAGCCATCCGTGCATCACCAAAGTACCCTCTGTTTAGGAAACGGAGCCACAGGGGAGAAACCGTAATATGGTCCTGTTAATGGAGAGATTAATTTGTGGCCATGGCAGCTTGGAACAAAATAATCCCTATGTGTCCACGTCCTGCATTTGTATAAATTGTGAGTTGCATGAGTATCTGTCAGAGATTGAACAAGAAATCATTAACCCATGAAGGCCTGGTGCTACTTTTGTGGCAGCTCCTTTATTGTTTTGTTTTTTTTTTACTTTTTAAAAATGATTTATCACAATGTATTCAAACCAGGGCTGAGAAAATGAATGCGGAGTAATCCATCATCATGATTAATCTGATTTAAACATTTTAACGCAATTAAATGGAACAGTTGTTTAGTTTTAAATTGTTTTGCTGAAGCTGTCAAAGGGTTGAATAAATATGTTAATTGCTTATTCATATTCTATTTTAGAAGGGTTTTTAAATAATTTTGGGATCTTTCATTGCTTTTTTTGTTCATTTTTTGTGTGTGGATTTTAGCATGTTTTGTATTTTTTTCTCATAGTGTATTTTTGTGTATTTTGTGGGACATTTGAGTAAAAAAAAAAAAAAAAAGTTGAGACAAAACACTGGACCAACAGTCTTTTAATCATGATTAATCATCAAAATTAATCCAAAGTAACCCTGTGATTAATTTGATTAAGCCATAATTCAAATGGTATTTTCAATATTTTGGTATTTTCCTGTATTTCATTTACCAATGATGATTGATGTTCATAAAATATTAAATTAAAGTTAGCAGTTGTGATATCAAAAACAGAGAAAATCTAAGAAAATTTTACTTTTTTCAGTGAAATATATCATTATCTGAACATAAAGCCAGTGCTTTTATACACCGGTGTTTCTCACACACCACTTAATCTATAAATAAACACTCACGGATCACCTGACCTGTCCCCCCAAAAACCATGTCCTAAGCAACGATCAGGTGCTGATATGACATCTCCATTGGTTTTGCTGGTGAATCAATGTTGTAGAAGCGGATGGTGTTTCCATGGTAACTACAGAAGCTCTGAACCTCCAAATGAGTTATGAAAAGATGAACAACTCTATTTCACACAAATTATTTACATGAATTAATGGATTAACCGTTGTTTAACTATTTATCTCATTAAATGAGTGTGGTCATCAGTGAATGTTTGGGTCTTTATGGGTTAAACCGAAATAACAATAGCATAGAAACATGGTGTAGTGCGTCACTACTTCAATTAAAAATAAAATATGAGCGATGCTATATTAAAACTGATTTCTGGTGTAGTTAAACAAACCGCCCTTGGAACAGCTATAAAAATACAGGAAGAAAAAAATTACTTTAAAGTCCCAGAGGCAAATTGGTGATGAACAGTATCCAGCCAGCTGCTACAGCATGTTTTTGGCTTTTGGTCTCTGGTGTCAGTTGCTCTCTGACACTGAACATCGGAGACCCAGCCATCTGCACAGATGGACATCATTGCTCTAAAGAGACCTTTTTATGGCTGCAGTTGTTTTATAACTCAATATGAAAATTAAGTTGCAGAAAGTGGCGCTGAATCATTTTTATTTGACCTGGTATTACAACTGAGTGTTTTTTTTTTTTTCATCCATTTACCAAGATGATCAAAAAGATTATAGGTGAATAGAAACACCTTTGGAAAGACACCTGAGGAAGGGTTCTTTGCACCTGCTGCTTTATTTGGAATCCTTTATAAGAACAGAAACATTTTTGTAGTGGAAAAACTATTTCAGCTTGAACCTGCCACACACATTACCACTACAAAGAGTTTGAAGATACTACAGAGGGATCTGAAATACAACCACTGGCTTTACTTTTTTTCCCCATCATCCTTTAGCCTTCTTTAAAGGTTCTCTGTGTCACATCTAGCTGTATGGTGGCTGCAAAATTGTGAAATGCTTGTTTGTCAGCCAGCATTAAACGGAACTAGAGAAGATGAAAAAGTCCCTTGTGAGCTACTGAAGACCTAAGAACTTAACAATCGTAACAACTGGAAAGTGTGAAGGCACCAGGCTCCCTCTGGAGATAGAAACGGCTCATTCTAGCTTTCAGGTGCTCAGGTGTTTTAGTTGTTTGTACTTAATGACCATAGACTATATATAATGCCACATTTCTACTAGTATCGGCTCAGTAGCATTTCCATTGCACCCGGGTTCATGTACTTCCACCTCTTTTGACAAAATATGTACCCGGGTACACAAGCTAATGCTAAATCTGAGCTTACAGGTATGCTAAACTTGACCAAACACAGTACAACAAAGTTATTTTATAGTCCTATAAATGTCACTATTAGCTACAGCCCCAGCGGAACTGCTTGTCAGGAAGATGTGTTTTATTAAATAAACAGAAACTCCAAAGGTCTGATTCAGAGGTGAGCGAGCTGTCACACACCTGTCAACCACAGCCAGACGAGCAGACAGCCAAGCCTTTCTATTTTGACTCCAGATTTATTGATGAAGACATAATTTAAAGATGGACCGACAGATCTGTTACTAGAGGTTCCAAGATAATGAAGAGAGCAAAAAGAGTCCCTGAAAAAATTTATTTAGAACTCCAGGGGCCTCATGTATAAAGGGTATGTACACCAAAAAATGTGGCCTTTACCACGCTTGCGTCCAGATGTATAAAGATTGAAATGACTGTGGAAATGTGCGGTGCTCCACGCTAAGCCCAGGGCCGTTGTTCGCAGGTTTGTAGCATTTTTTAACCGTTGGTGACATATAGCTGACACTGGGAAACTGTTACTAAAGTGAAAACATATCTGTATCAGGGATTTGTCCAGAAAAATGCAGTATGAGGGTGCACTATCTAGCAAGAGAGTGGGGGTGATGTGTCATTACAATGGGGCATTCTGAGGCTATCTGAGTGGAAAAATGCCAATTTGGGTTGTTTTTGCACTGTCCGATGGTGTATTTACTATTATTAGAATTTTCTTGGTATGATGACACTGGTCTACAAGTAAAATGCTTCCAGAAATAAAACTAATGAAATGTTATCATGTGTTGTAGTGATAAAGAGAACTGAAGTCTTAAATGCTGGTTGGCTCAAGTTTCCAAGATAAGTCTTTAGTATTTAGAATATTTTATCAGTGTTAGTGGATTCTCTTTGTGAACCTGGGACCTGAGTAACATCTATTAGGCGTGTTTCCACTATCGGAAATTCCGGGCCATTTCAGAGGAACTTCCTGGTATGGGTGTGTTTCCACTGACCGGGCCGTTCCAACAGGGCCGCCTATTAGAACTTTTACAGGAACCAACGGAGTTCCTGCTCAAGGGTAGGTACTCCAGAGCGACCCAAGGTTCTTACAGACCCATTCTGTATAGAGACACAATGCCCGAGAGGATGGGGCTAACTCATGGCCCGGTCAAAGTACGTCCCCCAAAAAAGTCCCAGAAGTTCCGATAGTGAAAACACACCTATTGTTTCTGTGAATACTGATGAATACTGACAAATCACTGTGGTTTCTCCTCAGGTTTCTGTTTTTCCATTGGGTTTTTTGAGTTTTTCCTGCAGAGAAGGAAGGTCTCCAGACAGGGGATGTCTGGGACATTATCTGTTTCTTTGATCGACTGTGGATTTATTTTTCAAACCAACTCTGTGAAGCCCTATGGTATAACCCCATTGTGATTTAGAGCTCTACAAATAACAGTGAATTGAATTGAATTGAATTGAATTGAACAATGAACACAAATCTTATTCACAAGTGACGGAGTGGGAGGTCGACAGGTGGATTGGGACGGCTTCCACAGTAATGCAGGTGCTAAGCCAATCCGTTGTGGTGAAGAAGGAGCAAAGCCAGAAGGTGAAGCTCATGATGTACTGGTCAATCTACGTTCCGACCCTCACCTATGGTCATGAGCTTTGGGTCATGACCGAAAGAATGAGATCACGGGTACAAGTGGCCCAAACTAGTTTCCTTCGCAGGGTGGCCGGGCTCAGCTTTAGAGATAGAGTGAGTAGGTCAGACATCCGGAAGGGACTTGGAGTCGAGCCGCTGCTCCTCCATGTTGAGAGGAGCCAGCTGAGGTGGCTCAGGCATCTGTTGAGGGCGCATCCTGGACGTCTCCCACGGGAGGTGTTCTGGGCATGGCCAAACGACTGATGGTTCAAATGCAGAATCGGCTGGAACAGACGTAGACCAAGTAACACAAGTCTAATTGTACTTCTTCTGAAAATAAATGTAACATCTGTCCCATAAGGTTTTTCACTTCAACGGGAGGAGGGTGGGGATGACACAGACTGCATTGCCCTTTTACCACATCAGAGGATTAACAGACACAAACTAACCCGCAGTTAGGGACCCAAACATACGTGCATGCTCCAACTGAACTGTGTGTGCGGTCGAGTACCCACGATTTATCATTATGAAGGTAAAACTGACCAATTTATCAAGATATTAATTTCAAGTCATATCATCCACCCTTAATTTCCACTGGTATCGGCTCGGCTCGGTATTCCTGGAGAGGGTTTATATGTCATGTTTTAATATTGGTTGGAACTTGGGTGGAGGCGATACCAAAAAAGTAGTACCAGGTACCATATTCCAGGTCCTTTTTCATAATAGAAATGTCATTATAGAATAGAATAGAATATACTTTATTGGTATTTGTTCCTGTTCAACAACTTTAACACAGGTACATTGGAATTCTGTTTGTGCGTGTCCCTGAGGTAACTAACAAACTAGCTAACTATTTAAAGGAGTAAACTATACATTAACTAGAAAATCACTCTGAGAGCGCAGGCCTCCGCCAAGGTAGACATTCCCCACCCCCCCAGATCACCACCAAAATGCAATCAGTTCTTCCTGTTCACATTTCCAACATATCCTGAAAATTTCATCAAAATCCGTCCATAAGTTTTTGAGTTATCTTGAACACAGACAAACGCCGGCAAAAATATAACCTCCTTGGCGAAGGTAATAAATAACATGAATAAAGTGCACCTTATAAATGAAACCAATGAAGATAAAATACTATTGTGTTGGAGATTACAATACCAGAGATATAAGTATGTAATGTAATGTTTTATGTATTTCAATGTATGATTCTTGGGTTTTGAGTGTGTGACAGAGCTGTGAAAGAAGGTCAGAGGTCACAGGTCAGAGGTCAGTATGGATCTCCCTTACCTTGAGACAAAAGACACAGAGTGGAAACTTTCCATTTGATGACCCCCGAATAGAAAGTTATGGTCCTCACCTGATGCAGGGGGAGAGGGATGATCCAGTCAGACAAAAAACTTTGTGTGGGAGGAGGACGGTAGTGCATGCAGCCAGTCATTTTTTGTTTTTTAATTCCCATTCATAAATGGAAATTCCAAAAACCAAAATATGCACAGACCGGCAACCTTGTCATGATATTGAGCTCTACAAATAAAACTTTGTCTTGAAGTGAATTAAACATTTGCAGGAAAGGTATCATTGTAAAACACATAGTGTGAGGATGGAGGTCGAAGGAGGACGTAATTTTGAAGAAAATATGCCCTTTGGAACTGTTTTCCATTTAGACTTCAAAAAAAAAAGAGAAAGGAAGTAGTGCTGTGTCATTCAACGAAGAAAAAATACATCACCCTTTTGCAACAAGGATGAGTTTTAAAGTTTTAATCGTTTTCAGAAAGCAGAGAAGGCACCGAGGAATAAGAAATTGGGTTACAGACACACGGACAATAGCGTCTGTAGGATGGATTCACTGCTGGTTTTAACACAGAAAATGTCTAGATTCATCTTTTAAATGTTCATCCTGGAAAGGGTCAAACCAGTTGTTAAAAGTAATTTCCCAGGGAAGCTGACAGGTGGAGGAGAGTCTAGAAATTTCATGAAACCTTTTGCATGCTGGAAAATGCTCTGCAATAGTCTGGGTAACATTCCCGCACTCATGGCTCATTTTAAAGCCTTGTAGCAGTAATTCTTTTTGCATGCTTTCTTCAGCTCCAACTCCACTCCTTAAATGTGTCTGAGGAGGTCAAGTGGGCATGACATTTCAATCTGGCTGCCCAGAATCAGACTCTTCTGCTCAGCTCACAGAATGTTTCCAATCTGAAAATCCAGACAGCGAGAATGAAAATGGATTTTGGCCATACAGCCCATGATTAAAGCATAAATGTGATCCTGGTAGAGGGTCGATAATCAGACATTTCCTGTGACACAATGTCTCAATTGCACAAAAAAAAAAAAAAAAAAGGATAGTTCCTGGAACAGCAAATGTTGAGATATGCAGCTGGTCTTTCAAGTCTGGAAGCAAGAAAATTGTCAGGATCATCAAAACCTTTGTGTTCATGTCACCGTGTCCTTTCTCTTCCCACTGAGTTTTTGTGCAGTTATGTTTTAGACGCCAGATAAACACTTAAAGAGGTTCTGTTGTCTTTATTAACAATACCACTTTAAATCCACCGTAATATTCTCCATTTGTAGCAGACCCAACGGTCCGCGTCTCTGGGCTTACGGAATCCAAGTTTTTAACAATTTTTCTTAAGCTGATGATCTAGGTCTTGGTGGAGAAATTACCGTTAAAGTGTCTGTTACCAGAAGCCACAGCCAAAAAGGGCGCCGCCAATGACCTGTTTACTGTAATTTTTGAATACGTACTAAAATAAAGTTTAAATGAGCACACTCGGAAAAACTCAGGAAACAACAGTAACTCTGTGATAAATGAGGGTCAAAGGGTAACGAAAAACATCATGGGTAGCTCCGTCATAGCCAATGGGATGCTACATACAGTACGTAGTTACGTATAGTAATGTACATACAGTACTGTATTCAGTGTTGTACCTGATTGAGTTCATTGAACGATCGTTCACGAACAATATATTTTTGATGAAGGTGAACGACTCGTTCATTTTTTCCAAATGAACGGGAAGTTGTGAACGTGGTTATTCTAGCATTTATTGAACTGCGCTCTTATGTAGTTCATATTTGTTCTCATCACATTGCAATTATTGAGTCCTATAAGGCATAAAATGGGATCAAAAGATCATAGATGTCATTTTTGGATTATTCTGAACAAAATTTGGCAACATAATGTTGTGGGCAGGGCAGTGAGAGAGAGAGAGAGAGAGGGGTGCAGAGAGTTTTTGGGAGCGGAGAAAAAGAGTTAAATGTACAGAGTGTGACCGGCGACCGGAGCAGGTGTTGTCCCGTTCTTAGAAATAAACATTGAAAACGAAGCTCACTGAAACTGCTCCTTGTGTTCTAAGAACCCGCAGAGGGAAGTTAACCCCGGGGTAAGGTACTTACTTCAGCCCTGGAGGCATTTTCCCCTGATTTCCTGACTATGGTCAGGATAATGTCAGGAACGGTTAATAATAAGTTTACAATAATAACACAAAAAAAAGAACGAAAAAGTTCATTTTGGGATCCATGAACTTCTAGTTCATAATTTGGAAGAATGAACGATGAACTGGACTAATTCATATTGAGTAACTTGAACTGAACTTTGAACTAGTTCCTAATCAAGGTGAACTTTCCCAACACTGACTTTATTTATGTGTCAGAGGTTTCAGTTTCTTTTCGTAAATAGAATTTTCTTTTGTATTCAGAATTGCATTCAGTATTATTCGTTAGCTGGGTTTTTCGTAAGTAGAGGTACCACTGTACTTTTGGAAAACAAGAATAAATGGAATACAAAATTGCAGAAACTAAGATTAAGATAATAAAATACAATATACGATTTTACAAAAGCAGAATAAAGAATATAGTAGGTTTATCTGTGAACAGTATTAATAATATACTGAAAACAGTCAGACAGCCTGTTACTGGAGGTGTGATAAACAAACTGACCCCATCCAATCGGTCACTGCACAACCAGTGTTTTACTGTTGGACATGTTGAACAGGTGCTGTAAAATCTCCCAGGCTGACTGGCACATGTTCTGGACACCATGGTGCTGTCAGAGGACAGCGGTTTGCTCAGGCAGAACCCCCCCAATTACCTTTTCACCTGCAAGGCAGTGATGGACAGTCGGGAGGGGAGAGGGCAGGGTCCACAGCGCTGTCTCCAGGTGTAATGGACAGTCTGCTGCTGGGCAAAGGGTTTGGAAGAGAACCACAGCCGTAATGTTATGGTGACCCTTAGAGCGATGGACGTTGTGGGGATGGGTGTGTTATTTTGTCACTTTCAGTTTTTGTAAGTGAAGGGAAAAAGGAGGCAGGAGATGGGCAGTGTGAGTGAGGGGGTAGGCGCCGGTAACTGGCATCCCATTATACTGTGTTGAGGTGGGCAGTGATACCTGCCTGGGGATCTTTTCACACCTTCAAAAAAACATTTTGGTGCCGCATTTACTTACCACTTGCAGGTACAAAATAAATGAAACTATCTGACATTTTGTTCAATCTTCAGTGTTTTCTGTGCTTCTGTAAATGACCTCATCTTTTACTATGGGCCTGTTTACACAAGACTTTTTATTGCTGTTTAATTCAGAATAAAGGTTAATTCCTCTTTATGATGACCATGTAAACACCTGATTCCAGTTGAATTGAACTTAATTCCAAATAAAGTCACTGGTTTATTCCACTCTTGGTTCTGTTTTCGATAATTCCTCTGACATGTAAATACTTAATTCCACTTTAACATTATTCTTGTTATTCTGCACATGCTCCTGGTGTTTTCGTGATGACGCACATATTTTACACTGCTGCGTTGCCAGAATTATTGATTTGTAATTATTACAAGAATAAATGCAAAAATCGCACGTAGTATCTGGCCTTCAATGAAAGCAAAACTGAAACTGGACACAATAATTTTCTTCCAGTTAACTGGGTGTTCTGTCCAATCAGAACCATTACCAGAACTAGAGCAGAATGCACCCGTTTCCCATCGAAACTTTTATTCTGAATTAACATTTCCATGTAAACACGAAGGAAATAGCTTTACTGTAATTCTGAATGATTGTATTAAAGTTTTTTCCATAAAGTTCCTGACAATCGGACAGATGGACAAACAAAAAAAATGTGAAACAAAAACAATAACCTTCTCCCCTTTCAGAGGGGGCGGGGTAATGAACCAACGATGGAGGGTAATTTTCTGGTGGTAACTCAATATTTTTAGATTTGCTGTTTATTGCATTTCTTCTCCACATAATACATATAATAAACATGGATATGTTGGTTCTGCAGGATTGAACTCTGGTTCATGAGCTCTTCTTCCTCTCCCTCTTAAAGTAACCAAAGTCTATAAGGTCCATTTTGATTTATGTGTAAAATGTATTGTTAGAAAGCTGGAAACAGGCCTGTGTTTAAAAAGTCAACTTCTGAAAAGTTGACTTTTTACTGCTGTGTCATTGTCACACTACACTGATGCTTTAACCATGATGTGTCGGTATAGTTTATTGTGTGCGATACGTCACTGCGTCTACCGTTGTTGACATTTCAGACCGGCCTGTAAACACTGAAGCGGTGGTTTTGCTGGATTAAAATCGTTTTAATCTTTGTTTGTTTGTGTCCCATATGCCAGTGACGTTGGATCCAGCCACCGTTTCATTGATTTTTCCACCATCCACCTGGTCACTTCCTGGGAGTTTTCAGTCGACTGCCAGACTCCACTGTTTCTCTTTTCGTCATCTGTCCCAGAACTTGTCTTGGCCACTTGTCTCCAGTGTTTTGCCAGATTGTCGATATGTCGTAGGGCCCCTGCCTGTAAAGTCCTGTTTCTCGTCCCTGTTGTTTTTAGACTCTTTTCGGCCTGGCTTTCTGTGTGACCCACCTTCACCCTCGCCCCCGTTACTCTCCTGTTTGCTGCTCTCCTCAGCGATCCTTCCTCCCTTATCTGACTCGACTATTTCCACTGATTCCATCTGTTTTCTGATCTGTAAAACTTTCCCTGAACTTCTGTTAGTAAAGTTAGTGAGCTGCTGCTGTGGTGTCTATGAGTGAGACCAGCTCCTGACTATCCATTTATTTAGTTAGCTGAAAAGATAAAACCAATAAATTGTATAATTATAATAATAAAATGAAATGTTCTACATATTTACTGGTACCAGATAATGTGATTGTAAGTCATAAAACATTAATATTTTGACGATCGACTGGCTTGGCCACTCCCCCTTCTGGAAGTGACCATTGTGATAGCCTGACGAAGACGAGGAACAATAAAGAGGAATCATCATCACAAGATGTAGCGTGCAGTTTACGTGTACACCAGGGGTCCCCAGTTCAGTTCTGTACTTCCTTGTCTTGAGGTTTGGTGTAAAGGAAAAGTAAAAAAAAAATAGTACCAAAGAAGGACTGTTTATGAATAATGTCCAGCATATATTTGGATGAAAGTTGTGTTTTCCTACTTTGTATTTCTATGAATAACTTATTTATTAAGAAACATGTTTGTTATAACTGTGTAAAAGCACAACAGGAAACAGGATCAGTTGAATTATTGACAATGTTTTTCAATCTTTAAATGTATACAGTACATCAGATTAGGCTAAAGCTACACCTATGACCTGGCGTGTCACACAGCACTTTGTAAATATTTGAACATGAACAACCCGCCTCCCTCCAAAGCCCCGCCCTCTTCCCCCTGCCTGACCTCTAATGCTCCCCTCCTCACCTAACACATGCGGTGGGAAGAGGAGGTAGGGACGGGGGTTCATGGTCCACTCCAGCATCCACTCTCATTGGATTGGTTGACATTCTGCAATCCTGTCCTCTCATTGGCTGACATTCTGTGATGCTGTACTCTGATTGGCTGACATTTTGTGATGCCACAATCTCATGGGCTGATGCACTCTCATAACTGACATCCTGTGACACTGCACTGTCATTGGCTGACATTCTGTGATGCTGTGCTCTCCTTTGTCTTCAGATTGATCACTACCTTATTGATAAATGAATGAAAGGCTCATATCAATAACTGATCGATACTCAATGGCTACCTTGGCGTCCTCACCCCTTGTGTGTCCTGGGGTTCTGACCCCGACCCCCCCCCCCAACACATATACACCCAAACTGGCATCCATGACTAAACTGCATTATTTTTTCAATAAATAAAAGGAATGAATGTTCTAGAAAGACTTAACTCTGGTCCAGCAAAGACTGCACATTTGTCTCTCGTCATCTGAACCCGCTTTATCCTCACTAGGGTCACAGGGGTCACTGGGGGCCTAATCCAGCTACAATGGGTGAAGGCGGGGTACACCCTGTATGAGTCTCCAGTTCATCTCAGGGCTGAACATATATAGACAAACAATCAGTGTCACATTCACACCTATGGGTGATTTAGATTAACCAGTTAACCTATCAGTGCATGTGTTTGGATGGTGGGAGGAAACTGGAGTAACTGGAGAAAACCCATACAGACACGAGGAGAACATGCAAACTCCACACAGAAAGGTCTGGTGTGGGAATAGAACCAGGGTCTTTCTTACTGTGAGGCATGAGTGCTAACTACTGCACATATGTACTGTGTATAATTATATATATATATATATATATATATATATATATATATATATATATATATATATATATATATATATATATATATATATATATATATATATATATATATATATATATATATATATGATGTGTTTATACCATCTTTTTACACTTTATCTAATAGGAACTGATTTTCATTGTTCTGGCAAAAAAGAATTATTCTATTCTATCCTGTTCTGTTCTGTTCTGTTCTATTCTATTTCATTTCCTGAACCTACATTAATGGTGCTACATCACAGCACTGTTCTGCGATGATTACATGTAGATTTTCTTACAAATGGTGCAGTATTTGTTTAAAACAAACACTTATTTAAATGTAAATTTGAAAGAAAGCACTTTTGTCACCATTACATCAGAAGAGGTAGGAGGGAAACATCTTTGTCATATATCAGGCACAGCAGAACCACCGTTCTAAAATTACTGTTCTTTTACATGGAACAGCAAAGCACAGGGTGTTTTCTTTAATTCAAAAACAAATTCCAAACAGTTTCAACCCCCCCCCCCTAAGGGTTAGGTTATGTACTTTTATACCTGCATACCTACTCTTTTGGTTGACAATATATTTGCTGTGTGTAGTACAAAAGTTCATTTTAATAAATATATGTATAAATAAATGTAGAATTCACCAGAAACTGTGTGTTACTGACAGAAATATCTTCAAAACAAACAAGTTTTACTAGAATCATTCCAGTATCGACCACTTCGTCAAATCATATCTTACACTTCATAAAGATTTTCACATAAATTTCTAGACTTTCGAAAGTCTGGAAAACAGTGTTTTAAAATTCTATGTTTTTTTTAAGAGTTTCAGGACATGTACAACGACTCTGTAAACAGAATGTTGATTCGATAAAAGAAACAGCTCAAAGAAATGAGGATTTTCATTCAGTTGGGTTTAATTCAGCATTGATGTAACAGTATAATAACCCTCTATATAAAGCACTGAGCTGTTCTGTCCAAGTTGAAGGTGACCTTTTGCAGTTCTTTAGTTTATAACAGTCATAATGTTTATTCCTGTATTTCACTGTAATTTTTCTTTGTATGTGAAATACTGCTGCTACTATAAATATATTTTTATGCTTTATTAAATCTAAAGTGTAAGAGAGACTGTTGTAAAAAAAATAAAAAATTGACATTTTCCTTAAACTCGGAACAAAACAAGAACCAAATAAATGCATCGACATCAGTGAAAAATCAGAGACAAGATTTGTATTTCTTTCTAAAAATGTAATCTATGCGGTGCAGTGGTGGAGGCTGAAGTAACAGCAAACAGAGATGATTATTAGACTCTGTTGGAGGTCCGTTCTGCACTGAGTGCCTTTTATTTTATTTTGCATTTCACCAGATGGTACCTTAATGAGCTGGAGCTGTCAGTGGTTAAATTACACAAGGAATAGCGAGGCGCCGGCTAAAACGCCCTTTGTAAATTTGAACAAGGTCATAATAAAGTGGTCAGCGGTCGCCCAAAATGGTCGGAGAAACAGCGTGATTTATGCCTGTGTGTAATTGAATCAGGAAAAAGCGAGTGACCTCTGCTAAGACTGAGCCAATCAGAAAGAAAATTTTTATCACACGAGAAGGTTGTGGAACAGTTATTTCCCTCATTGCCAAGTCGTATCGTCCTCACAACTATTAACCGTTTGCTTTTAACATTAGCTTTCAAAGAGAGTGGACGTAAGAGGAGCTCATCTGCTAGAGTACATATTTACCCATCAGGACGGATGTTCTTTCACAGAGGTTAAAGAGCGGATGAGCAGTGTTTGACTGATGAAATTTTAAACATTTCGCTGCCTGGTCAGCAGCTTTTTATGGGCAGTTCATCTGTAATAGTAAAACACAAAAAAATTACAGATAGGCCTATAAATCAAGCTATAATATAAAACCACTTCTTTTAATGATTAATCAAATAAGGAGAGTTTCTGTGCACATCCTGAAAATCATGCAGGAAAGTCCTACTGAATAGTTTCACGCTGAAAACCTTTTTTTTTTCCTTTTTAAAATGGAATTTTGCATTTCCCCGCGGTCTACTTGAACTGTAAATGTTATTTTTGGGTCTGAATTCTTTATTAATTTAACTCCACAGATCCATCTTTAAGCCTATTTCTGAGTAATGACAACAGAAAGGTCATTTTGAGCACCGGCCCTTTAAATGCAAATTAACTGCTTCAGGCCACACCCCCTCCAGGTTGTAGACTGTGCTGCTCAACCAACAACTGAATGTTTTAGATAATCAGCTCAAAGTTTGTACATATTTTTAGTACGGACAACAACTGCTGCTGCTGATGATGAACTAGAGAGAAGGAGAAATGTTCATCAGTGTCAGGACCTTATATGTGCAAATGTTGCAGCATAACTACTGTAGTTGTAATGTTTAATATGTTCAATAACATTTATTCACAAGTGTACAAAATACAATATTACCATTTTTTCAAAAACTAGAAAAAAGGAGAAAAACACTGAAATAAAAAATATATATAGAGAGAGAAATAACAAAAACATCCACTCAATACAAGACCAAACACCTACTGCAAATTAAGAAATGAATAAATAAATTCTGTGAAATACAAATACATGTAGACCATCATTAATTAAATCAGCCAGAACTACTGTAGTTTATAGACAGAACAAATTAAGCAGGCATTAAAACAAGTTGTAGAAATCCATTTGATTTTCACCAAAATGTAAAAATAATCAAACTCAGCTGTAATGTTGACTATAACCTGCCCTGGTCAGATATACTTTTTGAGGGTCAAAGGTCAGGGGATCATTTACACCACATTCAGATCAGCAGGTGTTAAAGCACAATTCAGATTTTTTGGGGGGAATGTCATTTAATTTTGTGTGCCTGTTTATTTTCCATGTTAAATGCAACTTCTGTCAGGTTTGAGTATGAACTGAATATGATCTTTAAGTGACACACATGGGTCAAAGAGCTGCTGATGTAACATGTGAGCATGCAGGCACACACTGTGGTTATGGAAGTAACACACCTGTGGTGCAGAATTGTGACGTTTGTTACATTTCAATGGTGTAATGATTGCATAGAGGTGAGTGGCTGTTCAAACTGAACTCACATTCCAAAATATTATAAAAATACTGGATTTAGAACCACATGTAAAGTGGCCTGTGTTGGATTTGTGCTCTTCAAACTTTAACAGATGGGATACAGGTCACATATGCGCCAAAAAAAAGGATTTAGGCCACATTTGCCTTCAGTCTGAACGTAGCCTTAATTTACCTACAGTTAAAAATGCACTCATTTGCTCTTCTAAATGTAATTGTGTGTTTCTGTAAGTCAGTCACATTTTACTGGGGGACCTTTTAACCCTTCAACCCTTGATGTGTCAGTGGTCTCCCAGAAACCCTACAGTGCAATGAAAGTGGTGGCCGGCATGCGTGAGGCTGAGGTACACCCAGTATATATATATATATATATATATATATATATATATATATATATATATATATATATACTGTATGTTAGACAATACGTCGCACTTCTTTCCTATTATTATAATATATAAAACTTCTGTGACATGCCCATCACAGTGTCCTTTAACATCTGTGAAAAATTTGTGTCAATCGGATACAAATTATTATGCGTTGCTAAGGACCTCCTACCCCAAAACAGTCCAAAACTTTGACGGACAAAATCTAAAAAAATGCAAATTGCAAAATATGTCCAAATGTGGATATTAAAATGACCATAACTTTGGTTCTACTTGTGATAGAAACATACTTTTTTCACCATCTTAAACCTTAGTTTCCACTCTACCAAGCTACACACATAACTCAGTTTTGATTTCCAGACACTTATGCCTGGTTTCGTGGTGGTGGGTCACATATGCTGCTTCTTCCTACTCCTTTTCAAATCTTACTTTTTTATTATAATTATTTCACTTTTCTTTGTGTGTATTTTAATTGTTTGCTTCCTGGAATTGTTATTTTAATGCTGTGTTGTTTGTTGACTGGCAGCAATCAGGAAGATTGTATCACTCCAAATTCAAAATAAATTAAATCATAATTAGAAGAAAAAAAAAAACATTATTTCAACATTTCCATGTTCAAGTTCCTGGAAAAGATGACTACTTGGTACGATAGGGTCACAGAACATTTTATAGAAAAAGAACAGAGGCAGGATTTATGATGTAAACCTACAATGAGCTTCTGCCCTTTGAAAGACAAGCAGCCCACACTGATATGAACAGAGTTTAATATTGTAAACAGGCTCAGGATAATCGCTGGTAAAAATATATTACCCTGTCAGTGGATCACTTCTGGGTGTCTTTTTTCAGGTTAGAACATGTAACAGGTGGAACTAATGTTTTAGCTTTAGAACACCTGGACTCATTTCAGGGATGTGCAATAACTACTGTCATAGTTGTAACATAATTGTGTGTTTAAAAAATACTGTCTCCGAGAGAAATTGTGTTGAGTTTATTCGTATTGTTCATGCCAAAATCTAAGTTTTGTTTCATTTTCCCAACAAATTATGCAAGGAAAAGTAAAAAGTATTGTTAAAATATTGATGTTTCTTTCAACAAAAGTTATAATTAGACCACTGTTAGCATGTGTAGTTGTTGAGGGGAGCCTGGGGATTCTTTTGTCCTCCATAGGGGGACAGAAAAAGAACTGAGAACCACTATTTTAACATCAGATGAGGAGTGTTAAAGTTTGTGGAATAAAAGGACAGAATAAGGATGTGAATAGAATATTTTTCAAGTGTATGTGTTGGAGACAGAGCGGCCCAGAGGCAGCAGGTGGCTGCAGCTGCTGCGGTGTTAGCCCTAGCCTCTCAGGTGTTAGCCTAATTAGCTTGAAGCAGTTAGCGTCCGTCTGTGAACTGGGCTGACTCTCCTCGCCCACTGGACAGGCTTTGGCCACAGTCCCACCGGTTTCTTCAGACTCATAAGCATCACTCATTCACTTCCAGACAGCGCAGTTTTACTTGGGTCACGGGGAAGCCATTTAATCCCATGTATGTTTCACACATTAGCCACGTAGGTCTACTTCTGGTGCTTTGTGTAATTGTGATTATCACTTCCTGTTACATTAATTAACACCTGAGTAGATGAATTTGCAGGTTTTGAGTTCATCCCCAGGCCCCAACAGAGCTGAACTGAAACACTGTGTTATTACTACATTTATTATTAGATTCATCTGTGTGTTGCGTTCAGGTTCATTCAGGTCTGTCTGTGTTAATTCCATCGATAGCAGTGCTTTCTATTATTTATACTAACAGCTGTAGTAGTAGTATATATCCAGTGTTTGAAGTAGTATTAACCGTTATATCAATGTATAACATTACTCTACAATTTTTTTATTTGTATTTATTACATTTTTTTTTTAGAAAGTATCTCCTTCAGACATTAAATGTGCTAAATTTTACATACTTTAATGAGATGAATCAGAAAATAAATGTTGTTTAATATACATGATGGTGTGTTATTCCACATATATAGTGGTTTATGTACATGTATACAATGGATTTGTAAATACTCCACTAGAAAGAACCTGTAAAGTGAATGGATCATAATGCGCAGACAGTGTTTTTAAGTAGATCTGAGACCAATATTCTTTTGGACTAAAAAATCTATTGTCTTGTTAATTGTAAGAATTTCACATTTTGACTTGAAACTGATCTTGAAAACTTGACCCAACCAGCATTTAAGACTTGAGTTTTCTTTATTACTAACACATATGTGGTAACATTTCATTAGTTTTATTCCAGGAACATTTTATTTGTAGACCAGTGTAATTGAGGGACTTTTTGAGGTACCTCTACAGGGTAACTGGTATTGGTTTGGTCTGACTATACTCAACTCAGTTTGCTTTTATGCATTTTTAAATCAGATTAATCATGATGATAGAATAATTTGTGCCAATGCATTCATTTTAACCCTACTTTTTAAAATATAGGCTGCTTATATTTAAATTCAGTTATTAAGGGGTTAATCTAAATAATTCCAGATTTGATATGAGTGACTCTTTTCTCTGAATATAAACTTTATGTATCTATGATTGAAATCTACTGTCATTTTTATGAGGGAGTGTGATGCCAAAAATTGCTAAAAACTGGCAGCGTCCCATAACTGGATGAATGTAAAGTGGAAACAGTGACTTTTATAGATGATAAAGAAATGTATTTAATATGGGCTGGTACTTATTGGCTGGTATATGGTCAGTATATTCGTCAGAATATAGGCTCTCATTTCCTAATTATGTATACTTTTATAATATACTTTTCTGCGGTACTTTTCTTTGCAAACTTCTCTTGTACACTGAGTATTACAGACACAATGAATGTGACATTATTTCAAGATAAGAATGTTTCTATTTAGTCGGGCTGTTAAAATGAACCCATTAAAAGTGTCATTCCGATGAAAACCACTTTTCCATGCTCGTTTTGGGATTGACGTGGATGATTCCAGTCGTAAACACTCAATGCTGATTTAATATATAACTACTTAATTAAACTGATAAAACTGTGACTTCTAAGTCTTGGAGACAAAAGAGTTGATGGAGTCATTGTTCAGATCCAACAAGTGTTTTATTCATACAACATTTCCCAGGGATGCTCTGAAGATGTTTTTGGATCATCTCCAGCTTTTATTCTCTTGACGGTCTGGGATTGCCACTCCCCAGACCCCTCCTATTTTTAGATGTTTCCTTGGTGTTCATCCACCGGTAAATTCCTCAAATTATTTCTAATGGTGTCTCAACAGCTGTTCACCTCTTTTTTTAAAAACATGGCACACTGGGTGACCTCCCCAAACTCTGGGTTCCGCCCATTCAGCCATTAGGGTGTCCTTTTTTCCTCTCTTAGTCCTTCTGTTACACATCTTATACCGCACACAGCCATTCACCTGTCGTCTGTTGACACATCAATCACTTCCACGACATTTTCAGATATGCTCCTTGCATCAGGTGATCTAACAGTTGGCCCATCCTTCACTTTGTCCCCAACTTAACCTCTACAACAAGAGGATCGACGGACCCAGAAAAAGCCGGTCCATCTGACGTCAGATGGACTTTAGCGTTACCCACGTGGGGTTAAGCCCATCCTCCATTGCAGCGAATATGAAGTAGCATTAGCATTAGCATCTACAAGAGAAGACGGCGCCACAGTAGCTGCTGCACAAACTGGAAAAAAAATGGCGGATCAAACTGGTTCATGTGCTCTCTGTGGAAATAAAGGCTGTTTTTTTCCCCTGTGTGTTTCTCATCCTCTCACCATATTTTTAGAACGTTTTAGATGCCTTCTTTGTATAGCTAATAAACACTAATATTCAATGTTAAACTGAAAAGGTCAAGTCTAAACATTTTTCAGGCGTCCTGCAGCCCACTTGTGGAATTTTTACCCAGACCTACCATTAAAATGAATATAACATTTATTGATGTGTGCTCATATATACTATTCTGTTTTCCAGGTTCCCAACATACTGTAATATTGATCAAATATAAACAGACAAGGTGGGTCAACACACAGTAACCTTTAGTGAGACACAGACACATAATCATACAACTGTCTTAATTATCATGAATGCAAATTAGAATGAAAATAACATGAAATAAAGTCCAAAATTATATTACACATGGCCCTACTGTGGTCTAAATATGGGATTTTTTGGGGGTGATTGAGCAGGCAGGCCACCAGGTAAAGTCCCTGTCCTCTCAATGGTCAGTCCAGGCCTGTACTGTATGTTACTGTAATAAATCAAAGTTTAACAGTCTGTATGAAATATACTGAGCTGCTGCTTCACTGTCATCCATATCTTCTCTGGGTGGTGTTGTCCTCCTCCTTCTTCTACGTCTGCTTCAAAACTGCTGCATTTGAAGCAGACGTTCTTCTACTATGCTGCCAACTGGGACAATGCCAATGTGAAAAGTCATGTGGTGCCACCTAGTGTCTGGGAGTGGAAGAGTAAGTCGATTCTCTAGCTTTGCATGTAAACTGAGATTTATCAGGAACTCCAGTTAAGCGTTTAGCTCGATTACTGCCAATAGCTGGACTTAGATGTGCATGTAAACGTACTGAGTGTTTGTAGATCCTGGGTTCTGGACTCCTGCAGAGCAGTCGGCCCAGAGCTGCAGCTGACTACATCACTTTAAACACACACACACACATGCACATGTATACTTGTTTCCATCTCATGAGGACCAGGTTTATAATCAAGTAACGAATGGGTAGTGAGTGTAAGAACATTTTTAAAATAAAATAAAAGATGAGAATATAAAAGTTAAATACAAAAATAAATAAAATTGAATGAATAAAACAAATAACAAACAAAACAAATAAAAAATAGAATAAATAATAATAATAATAAATAAATAGATGAAATAATACAAATTTCAATAAGGTTAAAGTAAAAGCATCTTCAAACCTTTGAATCTTCAAACCTTTCGTTTTGCTCATGTTTTATGGGGACTTCCTGAAAAAATAAATGAATGTATTTATAGGGCCACATCATTTCTATTTTACTAATGGGGACCTTTATTTATATTTAAGCCTATGGGGACCTCAATTTTGGTCCCCATAGTGTCAAAGGTCCCCATGGTATGACTGTGTAAACATATCAATGTCCCCATAAAGATAGGAATACACACACACACACACACACACACACACACACACACACATACAGACTAAAACAACACTAATCATAACACACACAGTCTTTCAATCATTTCTCAATGAAAGGACAAAAACTAAGTGAGAAGCAAATGATCTGTCACTAAATTATACTAATTATTATAATAATTTAGACTTATTTGTTTATATGTCTATTGTTCTATTGACATGTGAGTCTGAAGTTCAGGATTTTAAATGAAAAAGAAAGTTTTGTTGTTTTCTAAGTCATGTGTCACTTTTCAGATTATATTTGAATGAGACTGTTTTGTTTAGTGATGTGAATAAATTAAATTTTATTATTTTGACCACATTTCAGATGTTTGTGCCGTTGTTCTGCTGCTTTTCATTCTTAGTTTGATTAAAAAAATTTTGTATAAATTCTGGCCACAGTGAAAATAATTTATTTAGTTGTATTTAGTTTTTCATTCTTTTATTTTTCTAGGTATTCCAATGAAAAGAAATACACTTGAAGGACAATTTAGTTTCTTTTTGAGGAGACATTTATTACATTTATTTTAAAATACCCCCCCAGACCACTCTCTCTTCATTGCCAGCAGGACTGCAATCCAACTCGTCAGCCTTCTGGAAACTATTCAGCTTCACTATCGTCGCTACATACCAACCTATTTCTCATCATTGTAAGAACCCATTTTGATGACTATGACCTTGACCTTTGACCTACATTCATCCAAATGCAATGGGATCTATTCTGGACCACCTCGCACCTTTCCTGTACATTTTATGGAGATTTGTCCAATAGTTTTTTGGGGCCGTGTTTAAATATTTGCCTTTCTTCCTCTATTCTTGTGGTATATGTCCAAAATTCAAAGTTTTGATTTCAAAAGGTAAGACATATTCAAACATTTTTGTTGGGTATTATAAATTATTATTTCACAATTCTGTGACCCCATGCTTTACGTTCTCTACATTCTTTATATTTTGTGCATAATCAGATCTTAATGTATTTCTTATTTATTTTATTGAAATTGTATAATGTATGTATAATCAGTTTATCTGTACTTTTGTAATTTTATTTCTTATTTATTGAAATCTTAATGTATTTCTTATTTCACCCTTGTCTTAAAATTGTATTTTTATTTTTAATCAATGTGAAGCACTTTGAGCTACAATTTTTGTATGAAAGCTGCTATACAAATAAAGATTGTTATTATTATTGTTGTTATTATTATTATTGTTGTTGTTGTTTAACCACATCACAGTCCCACATTAAATCCTCCTGAGATCCAGGAAAATGATAGTTTAACCTTTTTTCGCATTAAGCCATTAAACAATTGCCAAGTTTGGAAACTCCATAATGCAACAGTTTTTGTTTTCCAGATACATTTAAAAAATTATTTTCATTAATTGATCTATTTTTTCATGCTGTGCCACCACCTCATCATTATCTCCACCTCTGCCCACACCACATGGCAGTGGGTAATCCCTCTAATTCGTGTTTTTTTAAGCGATGTGCTCCCAGTCGCAGTAGCGGGATAATTCACTACTGTCAGCTCTTCATTCTCCTCCATAAACTGGACATTTATTCCACACCACAGACTCTGACTGACCTTTTCACTTTCCGTCTGTCCTTTCGTTTGTCTGTTATGTTTAAGTTTTGTTATAATAAATCTGTTCTCCCTTCAGTCCTCTCCACCACGCAGAGATAGATGGTGTTTTTTTAAAGCAAAACTGCAAAACTTTTGTGGACTGCAGAGGATAAAAATGCATTGCTGCGTCTCAAGAGGATATGATAATAATTTGCATGGCAGTTTTCACAGTTCCTCCAACACACAGGAGAACTTCCCTCATCGTATGATTTCTGACATGGTGTGATAAAGTACCTTATCGAGGTTTTCCCCTCGACTATTTCAACCAGCCCACCCTCATATGACCGACTGGAACTAGCCCTGATTTGTTAGTATTTAATAGGATTTATTGTGTATGCAGGACATGTTTGTTGTACTTGTACATGGCCAGTGTCATTTTTAATTGTCACAGTTTATGCAGAATTGACCCTGAGGTTTCAGTTTGCTCGCTATGCTTTAGGTTTCTGGCTTTTATCCCAGTAAATAGGACAGCGAGATGATTAATTGTTGTTTGAATGTCTGTAATATTCTGTTAAAGAGCCTTACTTAATAGAAATACCTTTTTGCCAAAACCAGAGGGTGAGTGAACCTTGTTTGACCGTGATAATGCACATTGACCCAGATGATGAAACGCCCACCATTGGTTATGTTTTACTGTGTCACTATAGTAACAGTTACATCATAACTTGTAACAATCTGGACTTTTATTGTCTCGATTTGTGGTTGTCTGTCTGTCTTCCTGTTATTTCTGTCTATTTTGTTATGTGGGTTCATGTCTCACTCTGTCTTGTTTTGCTTCTTGGCACGGGTGTTTGCCATGCCCTCTTTTTGATTTAGCCTGATGTGTCTCACCTGTTTAGCTCTTTATTTAAGCCCCCCCTGTTTCTCTGTCAAATTGCGAATTTGTTTTGTCCCTGTGCAGCAAATGAGCGGGTTTACTTTTTGTCTTGGTCTCTCTGGTCAGTGATGTGTTTTGGTACTTTTGTTCTGGTCTATTGTCTCCCTTGTCTGAATCTGCTTCACATCACCAGACCTGGAATCCACCACTGACACAGAGGTTGTCTCCTCCCTGTCGGTGCTGTATTGGATTCTGCCCTCATTATATGACCCTCGCATGTACACCGTTAACGTCTCTGAGTTTTTCCCTGTCTGTCTTGCTGGTTCTGACCCTGATCTGTTCCCTAGACGCTGCCTCATTTAACCCTTTCCTGGTGAGCCCAGTTGAAGCAGCTCCCCCAGTGCAGCATCCGCTTTATTTTAATAAAGCTGTCCAAACTGTATTTTGGTCTTTGAGTTTTGCATGCGGGTCCCGTTTGTCTCTGGTGTTGTATCATTACTTAAAGAATAAGTTCAGTTTTTATGATTTGGACTTTATTTCAGTGATAAAACATCATGTACTCACCTGTTTCAGTTCAGTGTCATTTGGTATTTGTGTAAAGATATTGCATTCGCCGCTATCCATATAACAAGAGTGGGCGGGGCACGTCCACCTGTCTCCACATACTCCTTTCCACCACTTCCTCATCCATATACTCAAAACCATAGGGATGCCCATCGTATTCAAAGTTGTGTTCAAACTTTAAACTATCATTCCTCCCATTCTCTATCTCGCATCTTAATAAATCTCACCCACTTACTTGCAACTGGGAAAATGTCTGGCAACCTTTTATTATATTTATGTCTACTCCTGTCCCCATTTCCTCACACAAAATCCAGGCTTTGACAGGTTGTGTTTTAATGTTGTTGACTGCAGCGATGGCGTCGGTCATAACTTCATTCAGCTCTGGTCTCAGCTGTTTAGACACCAGTGCTTTGTGGTGAATCATGTAGTGCGTCCTCTGCACATTAGGGAAGACCCGTTTAATGAGCGCTTGCAGCCCTCCTCATTTCCCAGCCATGGCCTGTGTGCCATCTGTGTATATTCCCACACAGTACTTCTCCCATTTCAGATTGGCCCCTTTCAAATGAGAGTCAATAATTACCTCACACCCCCAAAGGGGAGAGGAGTATTGTTTTTGAGTCGGTTTGTTTGTTTGTTGGTGTGTCTGTCTCTTTGTTTGTCAGCAGCTTCGTGCAAAAGCTACTGGAGCAATTTCCATGAAATATTCAGGAAAGATTCAAGGTGGTTCAGAATAGATCCCATACAATTTTGGTGAATATAGGTCAAAGGTTACGGTCACAGTCACCAAAAAATGTCTTTTTGCATTGATAAGAGATAGGGAAAATCAGATAAAATGTGTGCGAGGGGGGCGGGGTTTGTTGTGCCTGGTTAATTAGTGTGTTGCTGATCAGCTGTGAATAAACAGTGACTAGGAAATAGTACTTGTTATCACTTGTAGTTACACTGTGGTGTCTTTTGTTTGTATCATGGCTTATGAATGCTATTGTTGCTCCATAGCCTTTAACAAATTTCCCTCCGGGGACAATAAAGTATATCTTATCAAACACAAACTCTCAGTCTTCTTGCCATGTTGTGGAACAGAACTTTTGCTTGCAGCAGCAAACCCAATGAATGGATGTGAGCGGAGTTAACTGATTACGTCATCAGTTCAGGGCTCCAGATAAGGGTGAGTTTGATCAATATACAGACTGTGGATGGTTATAACAGAGTACTACTGACTGAAATGGAAATAGCACAAACATATCACAACATACATCTGAGCATTTATTGCCATTTATTACCACTCCCGTTATATGGATATCGACATATGCAATATCTTTGTATATACTCCAAATTACACCAAACTGAAACAGTTGAGTAAATGATGTTGTTTTATCACTAAAATAAGGTCCAAATTGTAAAAATAAAAATTCTTCTTTAACCTCCTCTTTTTTCCCTCTACCAGCGAATGTAGTAATATTTTAACCTGTTGTGAATGTGAGTGTTGCTTTTACAGTAAAACTAATCATACAGGATCGAGAACTTAATGTGGAAGCACTTTTCACAGCATGCTACTGTCACATTAGCCACTGCCTAATTCTGTCTAATTGAGTAATGATAACAATTCTGTACAGTGGCACCTCTGTTACAAGGTCATTCAAAGTGTTGCCAGCTTCACACAGAGAAACCGAGTCGCGTCCACTCACACCGCAGAGCACACAGTGGGACATTTACCCAAATCCAATAAATCTAACTGCAGGTATCAAACACACATGTACAAGCATGTTTGCAGCTGCTCACTCTGACACACACAGTAGCTTTAGTTCCAGGCATATTTTACAAGGGGATTGTAGAGCCTCTATTGAAGAATCACAGCAAGATGTCTTTGTGTGAGGCTGTTTTTTCCCCCTTTTTTTTGTGAGACTGGATAATCTGTCCTTTCAAGGGCCACATGCACAGAAATCTAAAATGATTGAGTCACATTGTATTTTGGAAGGAGGGGGTTTCAACTCCACAAAATTTCAATAACTGTTTTTTCTCTTAACATTTGCATTTATTTTAATGGTTTCCCTCAATGTGGTGTTTTGCAGAGAGCTTCACATCATGGGAAGGATTAACCTATTACTAGCCGACCACTGGTCCTGGTATGTAGATGACATTATTTTCATAACACCTATATATGTATATATATATACATACAGCTCACAGATGAATGCACCTGCACTTTATGCACATTAAATAAAAGAGAAACAAACTCATCTTTATGAATATATAAATAATTCTGACGTACAACAGCAACACAACACACACAAAAAGTTCTTTTAAACAAAACTCAAATATGACTTCCTTTTGAGGGCTGTCACCTGATCAATCATCTATCAATCCAGACAAATGTGGTGTTTTCATCGTAACACTCCAGTGAACATAATCAAGTAAACAATTTAAGTCCAAAACCCACATCAGACCCACAAAGGCACAGATACTGCAGGAATACTTGTACAATCTCAGATATACATTGTGGATTTTTTTACATTTCCCACCTAATATTTTTTTTTTAACATTTTTTTGTCTCAAATGTGTTTTTCAAAATGTCCCCTCTGTAAAATGCATGAACTATAGAATTTTTTTCCCCCAAAATTGACATTTTTACAAATAAAGTTCTCAACTTTGAACTGCGAAGTGCCAAAACATTGGTCTGTTTGTAAATGGTGTGTTTCAATTTAAACCTACCAAATACAGATGCATTCTGTTTTTTTGTGTGTGTGAATGAGTGAATGTGAGAAATTGTAAAGCACTTTGGGCACCCACTGGTGTATAAAGTGCACTATATAAGAACAGTCCATTTGCCCTTTAATGGCCTCACTAATGTTCTATTTCCGTTTTAGTTGCCCAGGTCGCTGAGTACATAACCACAGGCAGGCCAATTTTTTGACTACACCTCTGAAGGAGTGTGTCATTAGATTATATCACATGACTGTTCTTTTTGTACTGAAGTTAATAGGTAGGTTTCTGTCACGTAACTATGACGGCATTGTGATTTCAGCTAGAGGGCAGGTCGTAACCATGGAGAATGCTTCTATGGAGGAAACCATTGAAGAGAGTGCTTATTGTATGGATTTAGATGCAGATACATACAGTTAGTTTAAAAAAATGTATTGGACATGACCCGTATCTTATGAAAAGTAATGAGTTTTAGACAGAACCCAAAGATTTGCCAACAATCGAGGGTGTGGCTAATTACTAACTACGTAGTCCTGCAGACATCCTACACTGTATATATATATATATATATATATATATATATATATATATATATATACATATATATACATATATATATGTATGTGTGTAAAAGGTAGTTATTTACACGAAGAAACATTGCAAACAAAGATATAATTGATATTTGTTGATTTTCTGACAATTCTTACACTGAACCTGACAATGCTTCTTCAAGTTTGTTGCAGTTGGTATAATGACAATGAAGAGATTCTGATTCTAATTTCAAACACGTGGAGTCACCATGGAAACGGCAGACAGACCCACATAGGACCCTTATATGCAGCCCAAATGTAACTCTTTTTGGGCCCACATGGACATGCTGGCTGGGTTGTCTTTTGTTACACACATTGAGCCAGGTTTGTAAATGCATGGGAGTTTGTCCAACCCTTAGATTGAATTTAAACAGTCATCTTCTTCTTCTCCTTTCAGTTTTTCTGTTCAGGGGTTACCACAGTGAATAATTTGCATGCATCTAAGCCTGTTCTCTGTATACTCTTATTGGATTTAGATGGCATTTTATTATTGTTATTATTATTATTAATAATAATAATCTTCTAAATAAACAAGTGTTCACCCACGTGTAACACACTGTTAGACATGGGTTGTCTGTACCAATGTGAGCTTTACATCACAAGATTTTCAGACATCAAATAGATGCGCTGTTTTTTACTGATGACTATGCATTTGTCTCTTATCTATTTATTTGTGTCTATTTAAGATAGGTCAATACAAGCTTGCCTTCTTCCTACTCCATTTTTGACATATAATGTTGTTAAAGACACAATGAAATAGCTGTACATTATGTGACGTGTTTTTTTCTTTTTACTTATTGGCTTCAATATTTTTGGAATATTTCGTTTAGGTCTGTAATGTCTCTTTGCTTTTTCTTCCTATTCTTATTTATGTATAAAATAATATTTAGTGTTAACCCAATCTTATACTATATGAAATCCTGAATTGGATTTAATGTTATGGACATTCTGCTGCAAACTCAGCCTCACATCAATGATAAGCTTCATTTTGTTGCTCTTCCAGTTGTGATTATGTGTGTAGATACAACATTGCTGCTGTTGTACATAGGACAAACTGGACTTTTTGCAAGGGATAATGTATAGCCCCCGACTGACTTACACACACACACGATGGAGAAGACAGAAGGAGAGCCTTAAACAGTGTACCTGTCTGTCATTTTGAATTAATCTGACATTAGATTGGTACAACGTGAAGTAGCTTCTGATGTAGTGAATTACTTTTGCCATATTTGTGCAACTTGGCTTGCTATATTTCTTTAAGTGGTAGCTTTTGTGTAGTGAAGCTTAATTTATTGATGGGTATTTTCATTCTTTTATTTGACTATTATAACACTATTGTACTGAGTTTTAGTTCAATATAACAATAACACTTACCAAATCTGTAAAATGAATGAAAAACACTTGTTCTCATGCTGCTACACATTGAGCTTAGTACTCTGCATCTCAGCTTAAATGCTACGGCCTTTTTTTCATGAGTAATTAAACATATTAACATGACAGGATCTCTATAACGCAACTGTTGCTGTCCATTATATGTGTTAATTTCCTTCCAATCTTATTCATGCTTTAGTAATTCCATACTGGTTGCGGTTAATGGCACAGTGAGATGTTGAGAGCTTTAGAGTAGAACACATGGTGCCTCTACAACCATTAAAATGTTTGAGTGCCCATTAAATGCATATGTACCTTTTTGTAAGTATCTCTATCCATCACTGTTATGACTGGTGTACATTATCAGCACCTGGTTTTAGAAGGACTGGTGATGCTCGGCGTGATCCCCATATGGACATACGATTTAATAAGTAATAAGTTTTAGTGACAAACAAAAAGAAATGGTAGGAAAGAAAAGAAAAAATGGTCAGTTTTAAACCTTCTTTGTAATAGATGGGAGGAAAAAAGTTTCTAATCAATGTAAGTGTTTTGCACACATACATGTTGGAATCATAACCAGTGCTGGGAATACTACTAATGTAGCCACATTTCAAGTAACTGTGTCTTGGCCTCACGAGACGTTGCTATCCAAGCAGCTAAACAGAGATCCAGAAACTCCACAGAAGCAAATTGTCTTTCTTGTGTCTTTTACTGAATCATAATCATTGTGAAACTGAAATACAAACACATAAACAAAATATGAATACATGAAAGTAGTTAAGGATCTGTCATGAATTGCTGTAGCTAACATCTAACATGGGTTTGCTAGGCTATAGTTAAACTACTTAGGTGTTTTTAAATCACAATTTTAACCTTCTAACATTAATATATATGGATTCCAACATGAACCGAGCTAGAAATCTGATTAATTACACAAACCTAAAGTACTTACAGACGTTGCTTGAACAAGCATAGAAAGCGTAGCCAATAAGAGGCAGAAAAAACAGCTGTTTTCACCGCGAGCGAAATAAAAATGGCGTCGCCACCGGACTTCGATCAACAACTTCCGGTTCAACCGAGTCAACAAAATAAATGTATCTTAGGGTAGATTTCACAATAAATCAATACATAAACAAGTACAGTCATATCATATATCATAGTCATATATATACATATATATATATATATATATATATATATATATATATATATATATATATATATCATAGTCATATCACAAACGTAAATAATATGAAAGAATAAATACAAAACGTGACAAACAGAGTAATTACGTAATTACTTTATCCATAACTGTATTACCGTTATCCACTATCAGAACTTCCAGGACTTTTTTTGTTGGAACTACTTTTGACCGGGCCATGAGTTAGCCCTGTCTTCTCAGACGCGTGTTGATGACGACATTATATCGCGACAGTTGTTATGGTAACGTCACTAACAAAAAGCCCCAAAACCAAAGCAGCAGCAGAAGAGGAAATAACAAGAAAAGATGTGGATTAGGGATGACGAACTGCATTAAAAAATCTTGACCGATCACTTGACCGAGCTTCATTGACTGGTTGAAGTCACTGAGAAAAGAAAATAGTTGTTTTGTCATCTCACACACATACACACACACACAAACACACACACACACATACACACACCGCGGCGCTTCAGTCCCTTTGTAAACACGAGGTTGACCGATATTATGTTAAAAGCTCATTTTAAATCGTCAAACATACAGAAATATTCGATATTCCAGTAAATTCTGCTGCTAAATATAGTGTAAAAAAACCCTTAACGATTACCACCAGTCTGCAGTTCTGCATAAACTCCTTTTATCCTTTTAAACATCTGTCAAGTTATTTTAAATCACATCCAAAGTATCACAGAACAAGGATGGATGTTTGTTTTTAAGTAATAGCAAAAGAAAGTAACGCAAAAATAATTTTCCTGGTAACTAATTACTTTGCTAGTGGAGCAACGCAGTTAGTAAGGCAATAACTTGTACTTGTAATTAATTACTTTTTCAAAGTAACTTCCTCAGCACTGAATAAAACAGACATTTCCTGTATTAAAATTGGAATCAAACTGAGATGAATATTTTACAGAATAAATGACAAACATCTTGTCCTCATCGTGACACTGGAAAGTGTTTCTCCTCAACAAACTCCAGCAGTTAAGTCTGATTTCACATCAATTTATCTAAATAAGTATTGAAATTGATATGAAGTCATTTTAAAAAAATAACATGGAAAGAAGTACAATTTGCCATTTCAGATATGAGGTGACATTATATGTAGATTAATGCGACCTGTTGCGTCTCATCAACATTTTACTTTCCGTTGTTGTCATAACTGTTTGTTTTTTTTTTTTTTTGCTGCATAATGTATTACTCTATTTTCTCCTGAGATTGATTATTGATTAGTTGGGTCTACACAGGCTTTTTCTTTGTGTTAAAGCATTGTAGACATGATGTGATAAAGGGCCTTGAATGTACGTGGGTGACTTTTCTTATGAGGCTGGTACAAAAAGAAATCAATATGGCAACATTTCTGCTTGTGAGACTTTACTGATAAACAGTATCTTAACAGTTTGTGAGAACATCAGACCACTCAACACTTATTTATTCTCATGACAGATCTGGTTCTATGCTATTGTCTGCCTCCATGTGCAACTGTTCCTAGGAACAAATCAAAGGTTTCAAAGTAGAGTTGGGTTGATGTAAAAATGTTAAAGTTGCTGAAGCCAAATGGAAAACCAAGCCTGTTTACTGAATTTTAACAAACTACTATGAAGACACTGGTGATTTGGAAAACTATACTCACTCAAAATTTCACAAAGAATAAACAATATTCTGATATCTTTATTTGGCAAAGTATATAACATTTATTTATTTATTTTTCTGGCAACTTTTTACTTTTAATCCCTATATTTTTGCATGAATATTTGTACTTTATACTCTATCAATTTTGACTTTTTAATCTCATAATTTTGACTTTTTATTTCACAATTTTGACTTTTTATTTCACAACTTTGACTTTTTAAATTTTTTTTCTACATTTCTTGTCCACACCCACAACACCAACTGACCTGATCAAACACAATTTCTACACATTAACTCAGTTTTAATGGGTTTAATTTTGATACTGTTGAAACTTTTCAGATTTTGTGTGGTTAAATAATTATTGCATTCACGGCAAAAAAAAAAAAATAAATAAAAATTGTATTACTTTTGTACTTTTCTACTTTTACTTAAGTAAATTACTTGAATCAGTACTTCTAGTTCCACATAAGTAGCTGTACTTCTACTTAAGTACAGAATGTGAGTACTTTTACTACCTTTGCACAGTGGTAATATTAAAGTGCATGCATTAAGCCCCGCCCCTCATGTATTGTACCTTATTTTGGCATCGATCCAGCTGACATCATGCATGTGCAAATGCCAGCATACCAATCGCATGTATATGTGCTAAGTTCGCAAAAAATTCTAAACAAAATTGATGTTGGGATCTTGGTTCACTGGTAATCTATAAATTCAAAATCTGGTATGAATTCAACAAGTGGTTCTGCTGCTCCATTTATTTTTAATTCATAAAAAAAATGTGAATTTTGACCCATATCAAATGCGCTTTATTTATCCATTAAGAACTTCATTTAAACACCAAGCAAACACACTCTAGGCACAAACCCAGACACATAACACAGAATATAGAACCCAAAATGTATTGACATTTTTTCAAGTCACTGCTAATGTGGAAACTAAATTTAGTATGAATTCGACCAATAGCTTTGCTGCTTGAATGTTAACGTCAAACAAACTAAGCCAAAAGCGATTCCCTTTGTCTCCCCTTGGGAGGAGGGGTTGGGGGTTGGGGGGTGGTAATACTTCTCTGTTGGCAGACGACACACATTGAAATTGCCTGTTATATATTTGCTTGTAAAGGTATGTCAACTGAGAGCGGTCTGCCTGTTGAACACTTTGTCGAGTTAATATCTGCATGGCAACTTCACTGTGATACAAATGAACTGAATATTTGGCATCCGTCCTCTGTATTTTTTATTTTGTGCTGCATTTAGTTCCTTATTTCTAAACTATTATCTAGCAATTTTTCCATAATGGCTTTTTTCCAACCTGATAACAACTGATTTGTTTGTGCTACATTTTTCATTTGATCTCATCCAATTGTGGCTCTAACAGCTTGCTGCAAAGAGATAAGTAAAATCTGTTTTGCATAGAAAGAGCCCCCCTCACTATCTGTTATTTTGATGCTATTGTTCCTGGTCCCAGATGTGGAAGTAATAGCTCTTCATCTCAATGACAGGCACTTGGTAGGAATGAGGCTTTTAGTGCAAAAATGACTTAATGGAAAGCTAAAAGAAGGCTGAAATTAAAAACATGGCATATAAAGTGAAGCATTTCCTTCATCAAGCTATCCCCAGGTGCATCTCATCCGTGGCCATGCATATAAATTATGGTCGTGCCACATCCGTATTGACTCCATAGCTTTAAAGAGGTGTAGGAAAACTCGGGATACAGTGGCAAATCTGTTTCCAATCGGATTTCATCATCATCTCCAAACACTATCAATGCATTTTTGCCACTTTTTACTTTAAGTCTCTGTGAGCTGCAAAGTAAATTGTGCACAGTGTGATGGACAATGGCATGGTCCAGAATGTCCTCAGGTTGGAGAGCAGCCTTTTCATGTGATAACAGGCTCTGGATGGCAGTGGGCTTTTCACACGTGTCTAGCCAAGTGTTTCTGACAGCAGGAGGCATATAAGGCAGCCATTTGTGCAAACCAGCACTAACCACATCAAAATGAAGTCTTTCATCTCAGCAACAGAGATTGAAACATATCATTCAAAGCTCAAAGCAGACGATGTCCTGGTGCAGCAAACCCCAAAGCCAGGAATGATGGTGCCTAAAATCCACAGGGTTATACTCCACTAAATACTGGAGAAGTTTGGACCATAGGCTTGATTAAAAAAATTAATATATTTATCTTTATCAATAAAATAACCTTTCATCAATTAAAAAATTCAGACCTACTCAAATAAACAAATTTTGAAAAATATAAATTAGAAATGTTCTTAAAATTTATATTACATATATTATAATAATACTGTTTATATATATATAAAAAATTATATATATATATATATATATATATATATATATATATATATATATATATATATATATATATATATATATATATATATATATATATATATATATATATATATATATATATATATATATAATTTTTTTTTTCCATTTGTGTTATTGTTTGGTACAATAGGGGTGGGAGATTTTTTTTTTTTTTACTTCTTCCCACTCCCTTTTCGAATATGTTACTTGCGTTCTTATTTTTTATTTATGCTATATTGTCTTTGTCTTATTTTATCAATTATTGGCTTTTGAAAGATCAAATGTTTTTGTGTTTGACGTATTCAAAATAAAACAGACTAAACTAAACTAAAATAAATGTTACCAAAGCTTAAACACAATGATCAACAAAAAAACTATTATTGGAATTTATTTTTCAGCCTTAATTCTCATTATTTATTCTGCATTCAGTACATGATGGCTTGCATAATCCTTTAAAACCATTTGTATCATATTTGCTACACCAGGTTAAGATACTTATAGCTTTTCAAACAAGATAAATATTTTCTTTAAAAACTTGTATATGACCTGATACATGTTTTCTGTCCCCTGGTGGATTATCATCCTGCTACAGCCAATAGAGCACAGGTGTCAAACATAAGGCCTGGGGGCCAAATGCAGCCTGCCAAAGAGTCTAATTGGGCCCTTAGAATGAATAACACTGAAGATATTAATGTGTAAAATGATTTTAATTCAGCTTCTACATACAGAATAATTAGATCTCAATTGGTTCAGACCAGTAAAATATCATAATTAACTATAAATAATGAAAACTGCAGATTTTTTATGTAAAAAAACTCAAATTACATGAAAATCTTTATATTAAAAAATCCTCCTTTTTACAAAAACGTGAACAAATATGAACCACCTGAAATATCTGAAGAGAAATAAGTGTTATTTGCACATGTGCAAATGACAAACTGATAGACTGAGGCAGAAAATTGTGAAAATTGCACTTGTTTTTCTTAAGAAATGTCAAGTTGTTTATGATCTTCACAATTTGAGGGACACATAGATGTAAACATTATAACAATACAATTTTACTCTTTATCGATCTGGCCCTTTTCAGATTATATTAGGCTGAATGTGGCCCCTGAACTAAAATGAGTTTGACACCCCTGTAATAAAGGCTTTTTCTTGTGTCCTTTTCAATAAATGATCCAACATAAGTGGAACATTTCTACTGTTGCTAATTTGAAAATTGTTGAAAAAAAAAACAATTAAATGATATTGCCATTCAAGGGAAATAAAAATTCTGTTTAAAATACAAACACCACCTGTCTGTCTTTTCAAAATGTTACTGGTAAAATGTATTTGTATAGCTAAAATTAACATTATTGCGAACAACGTGTTACCCAAAACACCCAATGTATCAAATTTGATACAAAGAATTGATCGGAAAAACCAAAATAATAAAGCAAAATTCTTTGGATTATGTGAAACATGAGAATAAACATTAAAATTACCCCCTCAAATAATTTTGTGTATTTTTTTTAAATGACAGCTTTCTTAAAGCATTACAGTATAAAGGTGAAACATGTATTTATTACTGAGTATTCAACTTTGCGATGAATCATTTCCTTTATGCCTGGTGGTGGAGGAAATGGCAGTGGCCTTCACTTCCTGTCTGTAATTTATCCATTTATTCCCATTTATCAAACTGTGACTCATGTGGTCTCGCTTTGTGTGTGCAGTCTTTTTTTTTAATAGGTCAGGTTTAACAGGTACATTTTCAGTATCCTCGGGGCTGCTTCCAATTACCCTTGTGGTGGGTAGAATTATCCCACTTTAGGAACCTCTGGATTAAACCATCATCAGGAGTTTATTTTACACAATAGGCTGCATTTAATCACGCCCGTGGCACTGCATAGTTTACAGCATGGATCATCCACCAGTGACCTGTGGACCTGTCGAAGTTTTAACAGGAGAGGAAACCATGTTCTGTTAATTACAGTGTGTATCATTTGTTCCTCTCCTGAAATAAGGATGACAAAAATATGTATTGTTAGCAGCATAGCATTTCTGATTTTTTTTTTTTTTTTCAGGTCAAAAATGATGTGAAATGTAGTAGCAGTGTTAGGAGACTGAATGTACTGTACACAGACATCACAAATTTGGCCAGAAATAGACCTGCAACAATTGCACTAGGAGGAAAAACAACAGTATGTGGAGGCATTTACCAGCTAGTTTATAAACTACTGTTGGTAAGTAGTGATCGACCAAAATGGATTGTTTTAGGGCATTAGCCTTAGCCAATATTTGGATCAGATACTGATTACTTCCACCAAGGAGGTTATGTTTTTGCAGGAGTTTTTTCATAATTTTTTATTTTTTTTTACTGTAGTTAATTTTTGAAAATCATTTAACTTCTTCCTAAAACTGTGTCATAATGGGGGGTCTGTATGAAAAGGGCTATCTAAATAAAGTTTGATTGACTAATTTAAATACAAAAAACAAACAAAAAAAAAAACAATACCCTTCTCCCCTTTGAGAAACGGGGTAATAAACATAAAGATTATATAGAACAGCAGTATCGTCAAGAAAATAGGTAACATGAACTTCGCTGTAGTACATCATGGCAGGGAAAAAAAGAACACATTGGCTGACGCAACAGGCTGATACTGATACTATCATCAGTAAATAATGCCATAAAACTAGTTGAATTTCATAACCAATTTCTGTCAAACATGTCATGTTGTATGACAGCATACAGCCGAGCACAGTAAAAGTGGATAGAAGCGTTTCTAAAACACAGTTGAATGCACCATACAACCTGTGTGTGTTGGTGACGGTGCTGATGAATGTCTGGAGTTGGTCTCTGAGTGTATTCACTGGCAGCTCACTGCTCCTACTGTGTGTGCAAATGCTGGGTACTGTGTGTATTAGGAAGGGTAAAATGCAGTGAGTGAGTTTCCCCACGGGGATAATGAAGCCAGTTAACCTTAACATTAAATACATAGCAGAAGTCAGAAACAGCAGCATGCAGCTCACTGGGGGGAAATCTTTCTCTGCAAATGCAAGTGATTTGTAGGAAATGGTAGATTGGTCCACACACAAGCAGAGGTGGTCAAAGTACTCACATTTTGTACTACTGGTATGAAAAAAATACTCTGGTAAAAGTAAAAAAGTAAAACTGCCTTTTTTTGCTATGGATGAAATAATAATGATTTAAGCAGGAAAAACCAGAAAAATATTCAAAAATATCCAAAAATTATGCCTTTAAAACTGAGTTACTGTGCTGTGTAGTGGATGTGTTTTATTTGGAAATGGTACTCAGTTTTAGTGGGTATGGACAGTATGGACATTTAGGAAAAATTCAAAAGTCATAAATAGGAGATTTAAAAAAAAAAAAAAAAAGCATAATTATGAGATGAAATAATTTAAATCAAGAGACAAAAGGTGAAAATGATGAGATAAAAAGTAAAAATTATGATATGTAATAATTCACAATTTATGATTGACAACTTATTTTTCATACTGTCACATTTGTCTAGTTTGAAAAAGTAATGAGTTTATTCTGAGAATATAAAGAGTATAAAGTACAGATATTTATACAAAAATGTGGGGAGTAAAAGTAAAAAGTTGCCAGAAAAATAAATACTCAAGTAAAGTACAGATACCTAAAAACTTTACTTAAGTACAGTAAAGGAAGTACTTCTACTTAGTTACTTCCACCTCTGCACATAAGTTAGTGTATGTGGTGCATACAAGTGTTTTTTAAAAACTTTTCTACCCATGCTGCTTAGTGTAGCAAAGCCAGGGCAGTGTACATTTAAAACCACCTCATAAATGTAGACATTTTCGTGTTTTTTTTGTTGTTGTTTTGCTAACTATACAAGCCTTCATCTACCTTTTTAATATTTAGTTGGTAAAAATAGAACCATAAAATTTGTAGGGAAAAATATTTTAATCAAACTTCATAATATTGTTAATTGCAGCATTAAAAAAAGCTTATATTATTCAACACTTACATCATATTTTTATTTAGTTTATTTTTTGAGAATCTGTCATGGTATCTGCCCGAGGAATGTAGCTTGGGCCCCGGTTCACCCTGGGGGTCGGCCCGTGGCTCAAACCCCCGGCTCGGCTCCGGGCTCGCTCCACGCCTCGGCACGGGAGGAAACCCCCGCAGCCTGGGCCCACTCCCACCACTCTGTAAGATCCACTGACAGCCGGCATCAGTTTCAAATTCTTCTCTGCTTTCAGTTATCTCCATGTTTCAAAAGCATCTTGTGCATATTGTTGTTTCGTTTCTCACTTTGTCATGGACGCTGAGCATTGGCTCCCCACAGGGCTGGGTGCTGACCCCCCTCCTGTACTTCAATTCAATTCAATTCAAACAACTTTATTAGTCCCTCTAGGGGCAATTCAGTTCAGCAGTTCATCCAATCATGCATTTCAATTCCGCACAGAAAGTTTCAGGGAGACCTCACAGAGACACGTACTGTCTCTATACCCATGACCGTCGTCCGCCCCGTGACAACAACCTCATTGGAAAGTTTGCTGACGACACCACTGTGGTTGGACTTACTTCAGGAGGGGATGAGACAGCCTATGGGGGTCCTGAAGTTGGTAAGTTGGTGTAACATTCTAACTCTGAACATCGAGAAAACCAAGGAAATCATTATTAACTTCAGGAGGACAAACATCGACCCAGCCCCCCTCTTCATCAACGGTGAGTGTGTGGAGAGTCCACACCTTCTGGTACCCCTGCGTCCTCATCTCCTCTGACATCTCCTGGACAGAAAACATCACAGCGTTCATTAAAAAGGCCCAGCAGAGGCTACACATCCTGAGAGTCTTCAGGAAGTACAACCTCAACCCCACCCTACTGCACCATGGCAGACAGGGAGACGCTCCAGAGGGTGAGAAAGGCAGTCCAGAAGACCAAGACCTCTCCCCACTTGTTGGGGTTTTGAGCCCTCAACCAAACCTCCAAGGCAGCTGTGCCTGGATGGCACTCCCCGCCCCCCAGTGGCTCTAGCCAATCACAGCACTCGAGGTAAATTTATTTTTCCCTGAGGAAAAATTCAGCCAAGGTGAGTCATCTGTACCATCATAAAGTTATTTAGTTTAGTTGTGTCATGTTT
Source organism: Siphamia tubifer (assembly GCA_020466265.1). Classification (NCBI taxonomy): domain Eukaryota; kingdom Metazoa; phylum Chordata; class Actinopteri; order Kurtiformes; family Apogonidae; genus Siphamia; species Siphamia tubifer. The sequence goes on from CM035783.1 coordinate 9,364,401, forward strand.
ACCTGTGGGTAACTTTAAATACTGCGACATGTGTCTGTCACTCTTTTGTTTTGTCAGCCCACCACAACTGTCTTACCTACAGCAACCGTGTTTACGCACAGAGAGAGAGAGAGAGAGAGAGAGAGAGAGAGAGAGAGAGAGAGAGAGAGAGAGAGAGAATAACATCCTCCAGTCAACATTTTAGTTAATATATATATATATATATATATATATATATATATATATATATATATATATATATATGTGTGTGTGTGTGTGTGTGTGTGTGTTTTTATTCACGCATTCTGTACATAAACACACTCCTAAACCTTGTGGAAAACTTTCCCAGAAGAGTTGAAGCTGTTACAGCAGCAAAAGGTGAACCCAAATCAGATTAAACTCTATGGATTAAGAATTGAATATCAAGTTCCTATGCGAGTCAAGGGAAGCGAGTGAATACTTTTATTAATATAGTATATGTCAAATTTAGGCCCGTGGGCCAGATTTGACCCATGGTGTAATTATATTTGTCCCATGAGATCATATCAAATGTGCACTAGAACTGACCTACCACATGCATTGCTAACACTACAAATCCCAGAGTGCTTTGCTAGCATATTAGTGTATAGTTCTGTGCATCCTTTTCTCTTAATGTTATGAACAACCATGCTGCCAGTCACACCTCAACAAAAATGGACATTCAAAAGATGGACAACAGGAGCATTGCAGACAGATGGGAGGCAGATTATCTATTCACAAATATAAAGGACAGATCTGTTTGTCTTGTATGCAAAGCCAACATGGCTGTAACAAAAGAATATTACATAACAATACACAATGAAACAAAACAACATTTTCAATTAATATTGAGTTTGGCTGTTTGGCTCAGTGTGAATTTTAGTTTGACACCCCTGCTTTAAAGTCTGGTGACATATTGGGGCCACTTTATGGTGGATGGCACATAATCCCTACATACAGTACAGCACCTTTAAATAACATGTTTTCCTTTTTTGAGATGTTTCATGGGATTTAGTGAATGTAGTCATTGCAGTATATCCCATTCTTTTTTTCCCTCTATACATAAAGCTGATATTGCCATACCCATACAACCTTTGTAATGTTGTAAAAAATAAAATGCCTGCATCCCCTGTGTGATTAGATACCTCAGGCGTACATCTGAGAACACTAGGCTAACTTCTTTCAGTGGGACTGTTTTGATTTCCAGTTTAGAGTCAAATTGGAAAACATAGAAAATGCCAGTGTGGCACAAGTAGCTTGATTACATTTTTCATTTGCGTGTGATGGTTTGTTCTCTGCAGGAAACAATACTTAATGTTCATATTTGTATGATGTACATTGTGCTGAATGTGGTCGTTTTGAACTACCACTGCAAGTGTCAGCACTTTTAGTCCACATCGTGTTTGGGTATTTTCTGTGTAAACTGAGCCAAAGCTTTTTATTCACACAGAAAAAAAAAACCTGTCTCCAAAAACAGAACTAGTTTCAAATCATCTTGATATCAAAGGAAATGTTTGCTGCAAACGCATGCCTTTGCTGCATCCTATCTCTGACATCAACAGATTAACATTTATTCTAACATCAGTGGTTCCAGGCACAACAAACCCCGCCCCTCACACATGTAATTTATTTTTGCATTGATCCATCTGATGTCATCATGTCTACGCTTGTGCTAATGTCACCATATCAGTTGCATATATATATATATTTCAACCTTTTAAACTTTAAATGGTTTTGATGAATACCCTGTTTTTTGTTACATACAGACATACACAATACTGTTTTATTCCATTCCTTTATTTTGCATGGATCTGATACTGTCATGTTGTTTCTACCTTCTACACCATGACACTCAACCTTAATAATGTGTTGTGTTGCTGTATTTATCTTTCTTATTATTTTGTGTTGCTTTCTTTGTGCTCTTCTGGTTTGTTAAAGTGCTTTGTAAACTTTTTCTAAAGGTGTTTAGAAAGTTGTTATTATTATCATCACTCTACCAAGGAACAGTGCAGTTATGTTTTTGTTGGTGTTGAGCTGTTTGTCTGTTTGTAACTAGTGCTCTCAATCTAATAAATATTTAATCACATAAATGCAATAGTTAACATTTTTGAGTCATTGAAATTCATTGTAATACTCTTATCAATGTAGAAAAACAAATAGGCTTGGTTTGTAGGAATGTTTTTTTTTTTTTATTTATTAAAAACAAACAAGTAGTTTTACATACACGAACATCTGTCATAATAAGATATGACAAACTGAGGGCAAAGAAAATAATAATGAATCCTCAAAAGCAGCCACTGAAAATAGGCTGATACAAAAGGTTTGTTTGCTTTCTTTAACATCAAGCGATACTGTGGTGTAAAATAATATATATTTGTAAAATGACAAAATGCTTGGGACCTCAAATCGTGATTTTTAAAATTCGTGATTAAAAAATAGTTAATCGTGATTAACTTGTTCAATTGTAACAGCCCTATTACCAACATAACTCAAAAAGATATGGATGTATTTTGGCTGAAATTTTGAGGAAATGTTGAAATGATTACATTTTGGTGGAGGCTGGGTGTGATTTGCCAGGGGTAAGATAAGATACGATAAGGTAAGATAAGATAAGATAAGATAAGACAAGATAAGACAAGACAAGACAAGACAAGACAAGACAAGACAAGACGTTATTGATGTCACACAGGAGAAATTCACTGTTACAGGAGCTCACAGAAAAAGTACAAAAAGGTGCAAAAAGGAAGAAAAGCAGTGCAAATAATAGTGCAAATAATCATAGAGGTAAATAATAAAATTAAACTAGAAATTATATATATATATATATATATATATATATATATATATATATATATATATATATATATATATACTACAAATAAAAAAATATAGAAATAGAGAAAAATAAATATACAGATACTATATACAAATGTACAAATACTGGTGCAAGATGGTTCCTATACAGTAGAGTTGTACAGCCTAACAGCTGGTTTTTACCTCTGGTGAATAGATTGTTTACTCGGTCTATGAGGCTTTGTGATGGGGTGAACACAACATGCCTGAAAGAAGAACTTGACTTCACAGTAATGGAGATGAGCAGAACAAATGCCTTCTGTGAGCGCTGCTTTACCGCACTGGCAGATAATGTAAAGCACAGGTTAGATGACAATGTTGTGATTGATGCGTGCGCTGTGCCCCTCAAACTGGCCAAAGGATGAGGACGAGTGCATGTGGCTTGGTGATGACACACGCATTGGCATTCAAAAAACCCTGAGTGCTGAGGTTGTCGGACATCTCTTTGCTCGTGAAGGAGTTTAGAGAGAAAGTTCAACAGAATGCAAGGAGAATATTGTGTTGTCTGCAGTTTCCACACTTGTCATGTTAACAGCAGAATGTGGATTTAATGCCATGAATCAAATCCTTGCTGATGTGCGCAACAGAAGGTCTGTATCCACATTAAACACTGTTCTTTTTCTCACTATCAAACAGCCAGATGTGTGTTCCTTCCCTGCTGAGATATATGTAGAACTGTGGATTAAAGAAGGGCAGAACGCAGCGACATGGAAACAGAAAAGGTCACATGAACATCAGAGCAAACTGTTGATTTGAAACGTTGATTTGTGACGTCACACTACACATTGTAGTCTCTTACTAAGGCCACATAAAACCTAACGTCACATTTGCTTCCCATCAAAAACAGGTGGTCTGCCTATGACACATCAAATATTTCACACACTCAACGTACAAAAACACACAACATAAGACACACAAACACACACTTATAGTTAAAAATGCAATATTTTGCGGACGAAGAGGGCTGGACGGTGGTCCGAAGAGGACGCCGCCCAGGACGCTTCATCCCCGGGGAGAGGGACGGGGGAGGCCGCGGTAGGGATATTTCCCTACGGGGGACGGACAGAGCACACAGGGCACCGGGGTTTAACAACGCCGGGGTCCGCCATCAATATAACCCACTTATAACTGCTTAATGCTGTAGTGTTGAAAATACAGTAGGCCTACATTGTACTGATTTGTTTTGTGGAGACCTGTTTCATGGCAGAAGTAAACAGAAATCTAAACTATGCATGTGTGTCATTGATTGATTTGGTTGCAGGGGTGGAACTTCAGTACTTCAGTAAAAGTACAAGTTTTGTACTTCAGTAAAAGTACAAGAACCCTGCGAAATATTTTCTCAAGTAAAAGTAGAAGTATACAGAATGTATTTAACCTAACTAAAAGTACTAAATACTAACTTTTAAATGAACTTTTAAGTACAAGTTTTTTTGTTTTTTTTTAGGCGGGGGTGGGGTGGGGGGGGGGTTGGCTAGGTCCCCACCAATGTCAAAACCAAACCTACGCCCTTGCTTATGGGATACGATCATTATACGTGACTGCTCAGCACGAAATCAGGCATAAGTCGCGCTGACCCGTTCAGAGCTACAGCCAAATTTGGGCTGGAAGGCGATTTTTTATGTGTGTTTACATTTTATCAAAAAACAGTACCTTAACACCTCTATTTTCAGTTCCCGTGGTCATTACATTGAAATTCAATCAATAAAGGTGTTTATTGGGTTAATTATTTAAGCAGCGACAAAAGTTCAGGGATTGCTGAGCAAAGACAAAGACGACTTCCACCTCTTTTCGCCGAACAAAACGATCTCCGTTCCGTGGGTAAACACCCAAGTGTTTGGTACGAGGAAAAAGCCTATATTGAATGCTCTGTCCAATGGCGTAAGCCAAATGATTATAATACGTCACACTTCTGTCCTATTATTATAATATATAAAACTTCTGTGACATGTCCATCAGAGTGTCCTTTAACATCTGTGAATATTTTGTGTCAATCAGATACAAATTATTATGCGTTGCTAAGGACTTCCTACCCCAAAACAGTCCAAAACTTTGACGGACAATTTCTAAAAAAAATGCAAATTGCAAAATATGTCCAAATGTGGATATTAAAATGACCATAACTTTGGTTCTACTTGTGATAGAAAGATAATTTTTTCACCATCTTAAACCTTAGTTTCCACTCTACCAAGCTACACAGATAACTCAGTTTTGATTTCCAGACACTTATGCCTGGTTTCGTGGTGGTGGGTCACATATTATTTATTAATTTATACATGTCATTATTAGGCTTTTTTAGTTATATATGTGCCATGTCTGAAGTAAATTGAAACAAAATTGATATTTTTTATAAACAAGTATTATGTTGCCCATTATAAGTAAGATGTTTAAAAATTCATTAAAAGGTAAACTTCGACATACTTTTCCAAAATATCACCATATCTGTTCTGGGTCATTGACTATCTGTAAACCAAACAGTTTTGCTGCTAGAGTGTTAACAATTAAAGAAACCAAATGCTCTCCCTTCTGGGTACAGGCTCATTGATTAATTTTCTTTATCCTCACTAGGGTCACAGCTCCATACGGGCGAAGGTGGGGTCCACCATGGGCATGTTAAGAGATAAGAAACACATGAGGAAATATTTTAAAATATATCATATGATTTCATTTAACACGTTGAGACTGGGATTATTCTAGTGAAACTTATGAATGTTTTTCATGCATTTCATTCATTTTTCTTACACTTTGAAAACATGTTACAAAGAATTCTACATTCATTGATTCATAGATTTTTACATCCACTTTGCTACAATAACATAGTATGAAAGTACATAAAGTTTAGTTGTTTTTCGGGGGTGGGGGGGGGACACACCATTGTGAGGCTGACACATATTTTATCAATACTATATGAAATTTTAATGAAAATGCATCTTTCCCCTGACATATCAAACACTATCACATTCCTGTCTAACACATATAACACACACACGCGCGCACACACACACACACACACACACACACACACACACACACACACACACACACACACAGACTGTCTGCAGGGTTAGTGATGTTGTGAACTGATAGAGACCTTACAAATGGAGCTGCTGAGCTGTTGGTTGCAGATGATCGTAGTCGATGCTGGTCTGACTGATCTGTGTAAAAAGGCTTTTCCTTGGTTTTATCACATGCTTTTATGCCTCTTCACTCAGCTACTTCATCTCCTTTGCCCCCCCCCCCCTACCTCCCCCATATCAATACTGATTTACTGAACAGTGTACTTCCTGTTGCTTGATGGGAATTTTTTTTTGCATTTCTCGTCATTTTTGTGCATTTCTGAGAACTAATGGAAGACGAAAATTAGTTTTACACATTAGAAGAGATCCACCCTGCATTATATTGTCTTGGATGCATTTAATTTTCACTAATGGTTCCTTGAAATACACTTTTATGGACATTAATGTAGATAAACCTGTTAGAAACACCTCAATTCAACATGTTCTGGTACTTTCCATTTAGTCTTTAGTCAGTCTTTCTTAGATACTTTGGCATGGAGATCATATAATGTACATATTGTGTGTTTGTTATTAACAGACCATAGTTAGCATGTGATCTCTTCAGATTATCCACCACAGTTTGGGATGCATGTGAAAATGTAATAATTGATTGGTTGATTTTTTTTTTTTTTTCAAATATGATCATTAAAACTATATAAATAAAACTAAATAATAAAACACATGACACGAGATGTCGAATATATACTGAGAAGAAGCAAAACCTATAAGCCCCCACCTCTTTTCCTTAAACCTCTGATTTAATATAACCTTTGAATTTACTCTGAGCTTTAATTAACATTTACTTCATCAATTCATTATAGAAAAAGGAATGATTTATACTGAGAAAATGCAAAACACAGATGACAACATTATAATAGATGGTGACAAATTACTTAAACCTGTAAAGCCTGAATCATTAAATCATTGACAGGAAGTCCCAGGTCTTTGGAACTGGAGCCTTTATTAGTTCTTCTGAACTTTTAGTTAGTTAGTTAGTTTTTTCAAATATCAATGTCCATGTATGCATTTTCCAAATTGTATCATATTGGATACATCAGGTCTCAATGCTCAAATATGAATATTTTTGAACAAACAAAAGCATAATGGAACACAAACATGTTAACAAATTGGTAATTGTTGCTTTATCCTCACTAGGGTCACGGGGGTCACGAATCCAGCTACAGTGGGTGAAGGTGGGGTACACCCAGTATGAGTCTCCAGTTGAACATATATAGACAAACAATCACTCTCACATTCACACCTATGGGCGATTTAAATTAACTAATTAACCTATCAGTGCGTGTCTTTGTATGGTGGGGGGAACCCACGTGGACACGAGGAGAACATGTAAACTCCACACAGAAAGGTCTGGTGTGGGAATTAAACCAGGATCAAATTGGCAATTCCTTTTCAAAATGGAATTACTGACCGTCTTATAGTGCCATTAGCTACGTTTACATGATGATATTCAATTTGAATTATTGATTCGGAACAAAATAATTCTGAATAAAAGCTATGCCCTTCATGTTTACGTGGCCATTTTAATTCCAAATACAGGTTTATTTTGGAAACATTACTGTACTTAAGTAGATTTTTTAGTTATCTGTACTTTACTTGAGTATTTATTTTTTTGGCAACTTTTTACTTTAATTCCCTACATTTTTGTATAAATATCTTTTCTTTATACTCTTTATATTCTCAGAATATACTCATTACATTTTCAAACTAAACAGATGTGAGAGTATGAAAAATAATTGTTTCAGAGGGAAAAATCAGTGGAGGAGAAAAACTGTGACTTTATATATTATAGTTATATGACTATTATCTCATAATTTTGACTTTTTTTATCTCATAATGTTGACTTTTTATCTCACAATTTGGACTTTTTCCTCCTAAAATTATGCATTTTCAACTCATATTCATAACTTATATTTTTAATCTCATGATGACTTTTTTTTTTTTTTTTTTCCCTAAATTTTCCTGCCCATACCCACAAAACTGAGTAACTGTGACCTGATCGAACACAATTTCTACCCAGTAACTCACTTTTAAACACTTTATTTTGGGATAATTTTTAAACTTTTCAGATTTTTCCTGGTTAAATAAGTATTATTACATTCATGGCAAAAAAGAAAACAATGTAGTTTTTACTTTTACTTAAGTAGACAAGTTGAATCGGTACTTCTACTACTTTTTTTTCACATAACTAGCTGTACTTCTACTTTCTCCTTAATGCATTCATTTCCAAATCTATAGTAGCTACATCCCTGGAAACAATGAAACTTATTAAAGCAAGAATGTGCATTCCACAAATATCACTTCAGTGTTATTCTCAAGGATAAACCGGCATAATATTAAAAGGTTATACAAAAAAAAAAAAAAAAAAAAAAAGCCTTTGAAATCCATCTTGTTTAATCTGTCTACCCAGTGTTGGTGCTCTTCCGGCGCTGCAGCACGCCCCATGTTTCCTTCATTTCTCTTGCCTTGGGAGTGCGGTTGTCTCTAGAGGCCTCCACTTCTGAACAAAAACGGCATTAATGAACTCTTTAGCCTGTGCAAATACTTTCAGGAAAAGAACAGTACCAAAAAAAAAAAAAAACAAAAAAAAAAACCTCTAATGCTTTGTGGATTTTTTTTTTCCCCTCTTGATTTTCTAAAACGATCAGAGACAATCCTGAGTCACTAATTTTTGGCATTGAAAGAAACATTTTGACTGGTTTATCCCCACAGAGTTGGGGAAATGGGAAGAGTGAAGCATAGAGTGCAAGATCATTCTGCTTTGATTGTCAGATAGGGAGAATGGCGAGACTTAAATAAGCTCCGGGGCCAGCACTCCGGATTCTCTTTATAGCTCTGCCATCCCATGCAAAAAGGAATTTTGAATGTAGCTCTTACATATTTAATAGCCAACTTGTTTCACAGATGTTTCTCCAGACATTTTCTGCCTCATAAAACAGGTTATATTATTTTTTAATAAGCCAACATCTCCTGTTGTTATGAGGATAGACTATGAAGCCCATCAGGGTTGCTTTGATGTAAACGTTGACAGATAGATGCATAAACTGGAATGACAGGGCAAAGGGATGCAAACACAATGCTTACATGCAACTTTGTGACTGCTGTGCATAACATGGATAAGAAAGTAAAAGTTGTGCATTCATTCCCTAATGTACGGAGATGTTTTGGTATCTGAAGAAGAGTCCTGAGCTTGGAGGTTTAAAGTTGACCGGCAGAAAAAATCAAAAGACAGACATTTACCTCGGACTCTGGTACATTGCATTTTTCACTCACTCCATTTCTGACATTTCTACAGATCAAATGATTTTCTGGAGGGTATGTCATCTACACTCACAAGTAGTTATTAGTTACATCTTCAAGTGGTGTCTTTTGGCCTTTAATAACACTGGTCTACATGTAAAATGCTTCTGGAATAAAACTAGTCAAATGGGACCACATGTTTGTTAGTAGCTGTGTTTCCGTTACAGTTTTTCACAAAACAATTGCGATATTCCTAAAATGTCGACACGTGTTTCCATTGACGGTTGTTCTAGGTAGGAGCGTCGTAACTCTTGTGAATTATCATCCCATGAGATTTTACTGTTGTCATCTTCGGAGCTACAAATGTGCCATTATCCTGTTAGCATTAGCATGAATTAATTGGCTAATTCTCTCGTCAGTAAAAGTCCCAGGCAAACTCTTTAAAGACACTAACATGTCAAACAAACCAGCTGGTTCACATTATAAAGGTCTGTACATGTGGTCCCTACATTGTAAGGTCGAAATATTAAGTGTAAATATGTTCAGCACTTAACAACAACAACAAATTATAAATGTATGTAGTGCTTTTTACACAATGCTTGCACTTTACACTTTACAGATCAGAGAATATATTTCTCTGTAAAAAACAAAAAACAACTTAAAAAAAACCTAACAGTTGATAAAATGAAACCTTCACTGTGCCTACTGTAGGAATCACCACTGATCACCACTCCAAGATGGCGGCCGTAGTTATCATGTCCCAGAAGCCAATGATTGTTATGGTTACAGTGACTGCGGCTACCATTTTCACTCAGAGAGAAGTGATCATGTGACCATGTACCTCTAATCCTGTAACATACAAGTGCGAAAAAAGTGTTTCCTTTGCGCATTTGCGATATCTTAGTATATATAGCGAAACGTGTGAAAACTTTTTATCGATATTTGAATGTTTTTTTGAAAAACAGGTGTTTCCACTACCAGTTTTTATGGAGATATTTACATTTTGCAAATTTCCAAGGGTAATAGAAACAGCTCGTGATAAAGAAAACACAGGTCTTTAAGGCTGGAATTGGCTGAAGTTTTGAAAGATAAGTCTTTGGTCAAAATTAGGGCTGTCCAAATTAACACAGTTTAATCCATCATGATTACTAAAAATCAAACAATTAAATGTTTTGTTGAAACTCTTGCAATGGTTGAATAAAAATGCTAATTATATATATATATATATATATATATATATATATTCATATTTTTGTATATTTTATCACACTTTTTGCTGGTTTTTAAATAGGTTTTGGATTTTTCACCGCTTTTTGAGGTTGTTGGTTTTTTTTTTTCATCGTACATTCTATTGGATTTGATTTTGTATATTGTTTTCCTCCAGATTTTTTTGTTTCTTTCTGTATTTTTGTACAATTTGTGGTAAATTTAAATACAAACCCCACCCCCGTGAAATAACAGTCACCTGACATTTTAGTTTTTTTAATCATGATTAATTGAAATGAATGAAACCCTGTGATTAAGTGACAATTAATTATTATTAATTAATTGATTAACCCTGTGATTATTAAGTTTGAATCATTTCACAACTCTAGTCAAAATTTTAAATTCTTAGAATTAACAAGACAATAGATTTTACTCCAAAGGAATATTGGTCTCAGATCTACCAGATCTACTTGAAAACACTGTCTGCACTTTATGATCCATTCACTTTACAGGTTCTTTCGAGTGGAATATTTGCAAATGCATTGTATACATGTACATAAACCAGCATATATGTGGAATAACATACCATCATACACATTAAAAACAGCACATTTGTCATTTGTTTTCTGATTCATCTTATTAAAGTTTGTAAGATTTAGCACATTAATGTCTGAAGCAGATATTTTTTTTAAAGTACAGCAGTGTAACCTATGAACCACAAAGGAGTGCCAGAATCAACACACTCAGAAAACCATTAGGTATGTTTGCACCAAGTTCACAGCATTTTCCAGAAAAGCATTAAAGTGGTATTTCCTTTTTCTTGCCTTTTTGTCAGACACGATGCTGACTGATTGAGCTAGATTTTTCAACACTACTCTATTTCTTTTCCATTCAGTCAATAAAGCTAAAAGCTAACATCAGTAAAAACTACACTTTTGGATTTTGGGCTCTTATTTGTCTCCTGTGGTTCGGAATGTTGTACAGGATGGAGAAAATACTGAAAATTTCCTTACAAGGAAAAAAACTGACTGAATCAAATAGTCAGATGGTCCAGTGGCACGATTGATTGACCAAGTCTAGTCCTGCCTCACGAGATCTCACGAGATTTTAAGAAAACTAAATTACTAATGATATGAATAGACAACAGACTTTTATTTTATTGAGTTGCACATGAATTTTATAAATATTAATAATTATTAATATTAAGTTTTAATGAACTGCTTCCTCTACATATTAAAACTAAAATAAAACATTATAAACGTAAAAATAAATAAAATTATATACAGTATTTCTCCGTTTTTCAAGTTGCAGACAACATGTGAAAAACAAACAGTTCTTCTCTGTCGATATAGACTGAAAATAGTTGAACAGAGCTTGACCCAGTATGTCACTGACATGTCACTTCTTCCTCTACAAATTAAAACTAAAATAAAATGTTAGAAAAGTTAAAATAAAATAAATAAAATTATACACTTCTCCCTTTTTCAAAATCAAATTTGGTATTTGACTGTGGAAGTTGAGTTCTGAATGTGTTCAGGTCCGAATTAGGAAATGCACCCCCGCAAGGTGTATTTACTCCAGCGGTGGACCACGTATCCAGCTCCGGACTTTACAGAACCCTCCGCCCGGACTCGCTGTGCCTTCTCCCCCGGGGCGTCAACAGCATCGCCAGGCCAGGGACCGGCCCACGTATAACAGGTGCCAGGGGTGATGTGGGCAACCCACCGACCCATCTGGAAACACAGGAGTCTAATGTATACGCGACTCCCAGAAACCTAACGGTGGCCGGTGCACGCCGGCTAATGTGGGGTCCCGGGGGGCCTGGACGCACTCAGGCAGCAAAATCAGTGGACCATAACAAACCCAATGTCCAAAATCTGAGGAGGGGGGGATTCCCCAACAAATCACACCCTGGTAATACCAGTATTTTCCAATGTCTTTTCTGGCTGCTTGCTGGTTAACAAATCTTGCGAGACAGAATTTTAACACGACGACAAATTTCATATCGTGAGATCTCGTGTGACAAGATCTCGTCACACCCCTAGTACCTGGACATGAAGCTGTTTTATTCCATCATTTTGGCTCTAACAACATCATGTTATTTCTCCCTTCTATACTTTAACTCACTCAAACTCAGTTATTTTTTGTGTTGTTCTCGTCTCTTTGTATTGTGTTGTTTTATTCTATAGTTCTGTCCTTCTGCTTGGCTGTCAAATCACTTTGTAAAGTCTGTTTTTAAAAGGTGCTATATAAATAATGTCATTATTATTAATTTTGACAGCCCTAGTTTTTAACAATGACTCCCATCGACAGGGTGAATTCCAAGTCCTTTTAGTCTCAAGGTGTCGGACACAATGTTATAAAAACAACTTTGTTCCTGTCACTATCAAGGAGCTCAATAAGTAACAGTGACATTGCACTTAATTTATTTACTTTGTTATTGTCCTAGTTCTCTGCTCTATTTATAAAAGTTATGACTTCTAATTTTTACATTTTAGGTTCTTGTCCTATTGTTCATTTTTTAATTTTTTTTTATCCCATACTGTTTTCATTTACCTTCAATTTTTAATTGTTGTATTGCATGTTGTTTTAATTTTTTATCTTTATTATTTTGGTTTCCCCTTTCACTTATCCATGTTGCTTTATTGATGATTGGTGGAACACGGAGCACTTTTCTTTTTGACACTTGATCAAGTACCTGACTAACGGGTTCAATGTGTGTTTTGTCATCATGCCAAATGCAATTACTCTGTCTGCAAAACAAATCTAGCCGCGGGTATAAATAAAGTAACCTTGAACCTTGAAGACATTAATGCCAACTTAACTGACTTGTCAGCTGTGAATTTTGATTGGCCCAAAAATAAACCGTGTCTGCTGATTTGTCCTCATCTCAGACGGGTTATGTAACATTGTGTTTATAATCATAACTGTCAAAATTGCCTGGATGTTAACATCACTGAGATTTATTGGTCCTAATTTTGGACATTTCTTATCATCCTGATATCCAAGTTTAGCAAAACGCTGGATATAAATATCAGTCATTTTCATTCAGAAAACTGAAGAAAGAAAGAATCAGGCATGTAATATTTTTTAGTGCTTTCTTTATTCTCCTGAGACCCAACAGTGCAGTTTTGTCTTATACAGAGGACAACAGTTTTAACAGTTTTACTAAAAAAAAATATGAAAACAAAACAAAAAGTGTCCAAAGGAAAGAACATTCCATAAAAAAAACTAGAAAAGCACTCTGAGAGCGCAAGCCTCTGCCAAGGCAGACCCCCCCCCCCTACACACACACACACACACTCCACCCCCCTTTGAATGAAGAGGGGTCCGCCAAGGAGGTTATGTTTTGCCAGATTTTGTCTGTCTGTTTGTTATTTAGCAAGTTAACTTAAAAAGTTATGGGCAGATCTTGATATAATTTACAGGATGTGTTGAGAGTGTCACAAGGAGCAATTGGTTACATTTTCGTTGTGATCCAGAAGAGATCCTGGATTCTGGATCACTTTGAAATTTTACATTGCAGTAAATAGAGAATACATTTCAAAATGATCCAGAATCCAGGATCTCTTCTGGATCACCACCAAACTTTAATCAATTGTTCCTTGTGACACTCCCAATACACCCTTAACCCCCCCCCAGATTGTTCTACATGACATAAACCATCTTTTAATATCCATAATATGCTATTGATCCTCCTCAATAAATCTAATATATCTGGGTGCTGTGTCACAGATGAGGATCTAATGAGAATAAATGTCAATATTAAACCAATGAACACAACTCTACAGGTCTCCTTTAACATCAGATACAGATGAACCACGAACATCAACTCAAACAGAATTCCTAATATTTAAACCAGGGGTCTCCAGTGGGCCAGACCAATAAAATAATAGTTTACTAACCTATAAATAATGACAACTACATATTTGTGTCTTTGAGTGTAAAAAAAAAGCCCATTAAATTATGTAAATCCTTGTGTTTATAAAGTATCCGAACAAAAAAGATGTAAATTACCTGAACTTTTTTTTTTTTTTTTTTTTTTTTTTTTTTTTACAGTATTCTGCCTCAACTTCTCAATACTACATGTGTATTATGGATCAGATTTGGAAAAAACACTAAAAGACACTAAACTCTTAGTAACAGAAACTGTAGCAGACATTTCAGGTTTGTTCAGGTCATTCACATTTTATTCAGATTCAGATTCTGTAAACTTTATTTTTCCCTGTGGGTGCACAGAGCAGCTACAGCAGAGGAGAGCAGAATTTACGAGAGTCTGGGGAAAGTTGCTCTAGTGTATTGAAGGTGCTTCTGATGTGGTCAGTGGCTGTGGTGGGGTGTGCTCTGGGGTGTTTTTAGACGCTGGGGGAATTCTCTGGACAGGTAGAAGGGAGGGCAGGACACCGCCAAGAGCTTGATGTCTGGGGGGCACAGCTTCCAGCCCTCCCACTGCAGCCTGGCCCTGAGCCCTCCTTACCTTTTACTACTTCTTTGTGCTCCTTCTGGGAGCTGCAGTAGGGTCGGCGCCATTCACGCACGCACGCACGCACGCACGCACGCACGCACGCACGCACATCGCATTGGGAAGCCTGGTGAGGAGCAGAGGAACCGAGGCCGCAAAGTCTCTGAGAAGCATCAGCTGAGGTGATGATGTTCAGTGTTAAGGCAATCTGTTGTTGAAGTAGAGGTGGTGTTGTTGTTGCTAATGTGGAGCGTTAGCTGTAGCACCGGGGCTAGCTTGGGGTGCTAGCTGTTAGCTCCGAGGCTAACGAATGAATGAAAAAAGAGCGTGGGAGTAGAAAAGGTCCACTTTAAGAGCACTAACAGTCGTACTAAGGTGTCATGGACCTGTGGAGTTAGGTGGGAGTGAGAAGAGTGAATGAGAGGACAAGAAAAGAGTGATAGTTGTTGCTCCGGAGGTGAACCGTTCGACCGTCAAGTAGCGACCCGAAACCATGTTATTGCGTGACTGTAGATCATATTTGACTGTGGATTTTTTGCATTTTGTAAATTCATCCCAGGGGCCACATTGGCACCTTTGGTGGGCTGTGTTTGGCCTCCAGGCCGCATGTCTGGAAGCCCTGATGTAAAGGAATGAAATTGACAGAAACTAAAGGTCACGGGTTATAATCCCATTTCAAAGCCTACATGTAGTTTCCTATCTTTCAATAATAGTCATGCAACTCTTTTTGGAATTAGAACCATGTGACCTCGAATTTATCCTTTCAAGACAAGACATTATTTTGAAGTCCATGCCAGGTTTCATATCTGTAAATAGCAGTAACCAAGTCTTTATCTCCACTCGTTTTTCTGTTATGGTCCATATTAGTTTTTGAGGTATTGACCCCTGACCTCTTGGGTCAACAATAGGTCAAAAGCTATACACACACAAGATGCAGAATTCAAAGCCAAGCATTTTAGTGCTTATAGTTAAAAAGTTATATTCAAAACGTTTTGTGACCTTTCACCTCCAGAATTTCTCCTTCAAGGTTATGATGTCAGTGCACATCAACAGTGAGAGCAAAAACACACTATAGACATATACCCTATCTAATAAAAAGGCATTCAATATTTTTTTTCAGAATCCACGGTTAGCGCTCTTACCTCACAGCAAGAAGACCCGGGTTAGATTCCCGGACCATGTGGGCCTTTCTGTGTCTGGATGGGTTTCCTCCAGGTGCTCCCCCATCACCCAAAAACATGTTTGTTAGGGTAAAAAATCCTCTAGCCAGGTAACTGACCATGAGCCTGGTTCCACACCCCATGGCTGCCCACTGCCCCTTAATTATTTTATGTGTGTCTATCAATTGTGTATCTATCTATCTATCTATCTATCTATCTATCTATCTATCTATCTATCTATCTATCTATCTATCTATCTATCTATCTATCTATCTATCTATCTATCTATCTATCTATCTATCTATCTATCTATCTATCTATCTATCTATCTATCTATCTATCTATCTATTTATCTATCTATCTATCTTAAATGCAGAGGATACATTTCGTTGTACAATTGTATGATGACAATAAAGTACTATCTTATCTATCTGTATCTACATTCATCAAAGTTGAATGGGTTTTATTCTGGATCACCTCACACCTTTCCTGAAAATGTAATGTAAATTGGTCCAGTAGTTTATGCGTACATTTTTTGACAAACAAACAAATGAACAAAAAAACCCAGAAACTAACCAAAAAACAAATGATGCTGCACAACAAACCCCGCCCCCTTACACACCTTTTAGCTGATTTGCCCTATTTCTTATCAGTATGTAAACATATTTTTGTTGACTATGACCTTGACCTTTGACCTGCCTACACCAAAATTTAATGGGCTCTATTCTGGAACATTTTGCACCTTTTATGAAAATTTCCTGGAAAGTGGTCCAGTAGTTTATACATAAACCTGCTTATAAACAAACAAACAAACAAACACACAGACTCAAACACAATATCCCTCTCTCTTTTAGGGGGCGGAGTAAAAAACAAACCAACAAAACTAATACCCCTTGCCTCCCCTTCAGGGGGTGAAGTAATGGATGAGTTAAGAGAGAATTATATTCGGATAATTTTTTAGTGTCCATGTTGACCTTTGAGTGGGAGCTTATAATGAATAAATAAGTATCCATGTAACAGCTGTTGCTCATGGGTAACCAGGTGCTGGGTCTGTCAGAGGAACATGTGTGACATTAACCAAATACCAGCACTTGGTGAAGAATAGTCTATATAGGTTATAACTGTTATAGTATGTTACCTTTATCTACACAGTGCAGATGAAAGTGTTGCCCGCCCGCTTTAACCAGCTTTATTGTAAAGGCAAGCACGTAACATGATGATTTATGTAGTTACTGAACTGCGGTCTGTCTCTGTGGTTCCTTCATGTTCATTTTACTCACGTCTGAAGATTTGCTGAAGGTTCTTTGCCCCTCCATTCTAAATATACTGATAAGCCGGTGTTCAGATGAAACGTAAAATTACTGAAACACAAATGAATGAAATGACAGGGGTAAGAGTCACATTGTTGGTCTGTCTGTCTGTCTGTCTGTCTGTTTGTAAGGAGCTTTATGCAAAAACTACTGGAGCAATTTACATGGAATTTTCAGAAAAGGTGCAGGGTGGTCCCATTAAACTTTGTTGAATGTAGGTCAAAGGTCAAGGTCACCAAAATGTGTTTTCACAATGATTAAAGATAAGGAAAATCAGGAATTTCCTTTTCATTCCTTCATACTTTTTATATATTAATTTATTTCTTTTTTTGCATATAGCTTCTTTTTGCAGTGACATCAGCTGCACAGGCCAAATGTGAAGACTAGGTCAAAGGTCAAGGTTACAATCAAGGTCCAAATTGGATTTTAGATGTAACATTTGAACTATTCATTTTAGGGAATTCCAAGGAGCACCAAGATGCTAGTCTTTTAATTCTGCAACTTGTGTTGCTGACCTGAGAGGTCAAGGGTCACTGGGTCAATACCTAAAAAAATGAATGGACTATAATATAAAACTTACAGATAGGAAACCTTGCATGGGCTTAAAATGATATCATGACCTTTGAGTCCCCTTAAAAGGTCAGAATTCAGTTTCCTGATAACATAACTCCAAAAAGAGTAGTGATAAGTACTCGATTACTATTGTTGGGTGATAGGACACTTTGAGAGGGAGACATCCATAAGAGCTAAAATATTTGCAAGGGGCGGAAATTTCATTTCTCTAGTTCTTCAGTCTTCCGAACATATTGCAGTAATATTTACATGTGTTTTCTCTGGGTCAAATTTAAAAATTAACTCAAATCTGTTAATGTGGCATATAATAATTCAATTAATTGTTTTATTCTCCAAATGCCACCCATAGAAGAGAAATACAAACTAAGTATATATATATATATATATATATATATATATATATATATATATATATATATATATATATATATATATATATATATATATATATACTTATACATTTTGGACGGAACATGTTGACAAGATATGAGAAATAAATTAAAATGAACAATTCCATAAACAATCTGGAGTACATAATAAAAATAAATCTAATGCTAGTAATTAAATGTGTCCATGACCACTCTAAGAAATTTAGCAATTCTCAATTAAGTTTTAATATTTGAGTTGAAAAGTTGTCTCATTTTGACAGTATTTGGTCTTTCTATGTGCAGTGAAATGAGGCCAAACAAGCGCATAGTGGAATTCATCTCCCACTTTGTCAAGATTACAAAGATCACATTTGCTAGATTTATTTAATATATTAAATCTATCAGAGTTAATTGGAAATCTATGAGCACCACAGCAAAATGTTGATAAAGTAATTCTATCATTATAATCTAGGGTCAATAGATAAGGTTCAATGGTAACATTATCTTTGAATATTCTATAATTTCCACATCTACTATTCAAAGTTATATCTGACTGAACATTGAATGAATAATGCATTTCATATGGTCTTTGGTGTTAACTACAGCAGTAGTGTTAGTTCTGCTTTCATCTCTAAGAATATATCTAGCTTCAATATTATGCTTAGGAAACAACTGTTTGGCTTTAAAAACAGAAATAAATCATCTGTCAACACTCTGATTCAGAAAATAATTGTCTATATTGGATCCAAAACAAGGATATACTTGTACAAGAGCTTGTATGTGCAGCAGTTTTATTGTTTTTCAGCTGACTGATAATATTTTGTGATATCTTTTTTTATACAATACTTTTTTAGCCTTGTTTTTACTCTTTTATTTTTATTACATATATATATATATATATATATATATATATATATATATATATATATATATATATATATATATATATATATATATACTTACATATATATATATATATATATATATATATATATATATATATATATATATATATATATATATATATACTTACATATAAAAAAAATAAATGTTCCTCTCGCCCCACGTGGGCGGTGTCTCCTTCAGACTCGGGTCCTCTACCAGAGGCCTGGGAGCCTGAGGGTTCTGCGCAGGATCTTAGCTGTTCCTAGCAATGCGCTCTTTTGTACAGAGATCTCTGATGTTGTTCCTGGTATCTGCTGGAGCCATTCTCCCAGCTTGGGGGTCACTGCCCCTAATGCTCCGATCACTACTGGTACCACTGTTGCCTTCACACTCCACATTTTCTCTAACTCCTCTTTCAGCCCTTGGTATTTCTCAAGCTTCTCATGTTCTTTCTTTCTGATGTTGCTATCACTGGGGACTGCTACATCTATCACCACCACTGTCTTCTCATGTTTATCCACCACCACTATGTCAGGCTGATTGGCCATCACCATCTTGTCAGTCTGGATCTGGAAGTCCCACAGGATCTTGGCCTGTTTGTTCTCTGTCACCTTTGGGGGGTTCTCCCATCTTGACCCTGGGACCTCCAGTCCATACTCTTTACAGATGTTCCTGTACAGTATGCCCGCTACCTGGTTATGCCTCTCCATGTATGCCTTGCCTGCCAGCATCTTACACCCTGCTGTGATGTGCTGGACTGTTTCAGGGGCTTCTCTACACAGCCTACACCTGGGGTCCTGTCTGATGTGGTAGACCCCGGCCTCTATTGCTCTGGTGTTCAGGGCTTGTTCTTGTGCAGCCATGAGTAGCGCCTCTGTGCTGTCCTTTAGTCCAGCCTTTTCCAGCCACTGGTATGTCTTTTCCATATCAGCCACTTCCTCAATTTGTCGATGGTACACGCCATGCAAGGGTTTGTCCCTCCATGATAGCCCCTCTGGTTCCTCGACCTTACTGGGCTTTTGTTGCCTGAGGCATTCACTTAGCAGTTGGTCATTGGGGGCCATTTTCTTGATGTATTCCTGGAGGTTCGCCGTTTCCTCCTGGACAGTAGTTCTGACACTTACTAGTCCTCGGCCCCCTTCCTTTCGCTTAGTGTACAGCCTCAGGACACTGGACTTGGGGTGGAACCCTCCATGCATGGTAAGGAGTTTCCTTGTCTATATATATATATATATATATATATATATATATATATATATATATATATATATATATATATATATATATATATATATATATATATGTAAGTTGTTGCACTGTCTGTAATAAATAGAGAATTGAATTGAAATTGTGAAATATGAAGATGATATAGTTATAGTTTTAGGTTTAGAAGTATTGATGGAGATCATTTGTAGTTCTGTTTGTGATCAACATAATGTACGTTACTTACAGCATTGGAGAAAAAAAAACCCACTTATGTTTCACAATCTGAAATATTATCATAAAATATTTGTGGAAAAATATTTCTTGCATTTCAAAAACATGTGGCTGCATCAGACAAACACAAAAGTATATTCATTAAAAAGAAAAAAACAAAACAAAAAACGAGTCGGAAAGCACAGTCCCCCCACCCCACCCTACCCCACCCCCGATCTCCACCAAAATGTGATAATTGGTTCCTTGTGCCAGTATTAACATTACCAGAAAATTTCATCAAAAACCTTCTACAAATGCTGGACCCATCTGGCTAACAGACAGACAAACCCTGATAAAAACAGAGGAAACTCACATTATTAGTCATTATTTGACTTCTATGAAACGGTGCATGCTCAGAATGACTTAAGAATGGTTATTAATGCAATATTTCTCAAATGAATATGGTCCGCCAACGCTTTTTTTCCACCACTGTGTCAATCTCATTCAGTGTGCTTATGAACATAGCTTGGCCTATATACAGTAAGTGTACTATAGAGTTCATGATCCTTTACATTTTTAACATAGAGTAAATTCACTTAAATCACTGACTCAATTACACATCTGAACTTTTTTTTTTTCAAAGAAATACAGAAATCCATTTACTCTATGAGGCTAGAAATGGTAAAAGCCGCCACATAAAAGAGCAGATATACACACAGCTAAAAAGAAAATAACTTTCATCACCTTGTCAAAGCTGCAGTCATGGGTTTGTGGGTCTCTGCTCAGCTTTTCTATGTATCTAACTCTTAAATCCTATTATAGTGCTTTAAAGACTGGCTGCTTGCAATGAATAGGTCTACAATACATTTTTCTCATTTTGCACAGTGGGCTTTTTTTTGTAAGGTGGCTATTACTGTCACGTAGCTTGAAGACGAAGCTTTGGAAGACCACCTTTGAAAGTGTTGGAAGTTTATAATAACCCTTTTAGCCAACTGGATTCATGCTGAGCTGTGAATGTGCTGAACGAGACCACATCGGCCCACATGTACTGCAGCTTTCAGAATTCAGAGGGAGCTTTAATCACTATGCATCTTTTACCGCAGAGGTCCCAAACATGCGGCCCGGGGGCCAAATGCAGCCCACCGAAGGGCACAATCCAGCCTGTGGGATGAATGTACAAAAATGCCACAGTCTAGGTCAGTGGTTCTTAAATCTGGTCCTCGTGGCTCAGTGTTTTACCTACTTCCCTCTTGTGTCACACCTAGTTAAATCATTGATCAGCTCTTCAGACGCCTGATAATGGTGTAAGGGCATCCAGGAACAGGGATTTTTTTTTTATATATATTTATTGTATGTATATATATTTTTTTTTCATTATTTCTTTAAATATTTTTTTTAATTAGTATTTTTAATTGTTTAAATTCTTTACAATTTTTTAAAACATCTTGAATTAATTTATAAAAAATATTTATTTTATTATATTTATATAACATAAAGAGGGAGATATCTAAAATTTTGACATTTTCAAAAACGTTTATTATTATTATTATTATTATTATTATTATTATTATTATTATTATTATTATTATTATTATTATTATTATTATTATTATTATTATTATTAGTAGTAGTAGTAGTAGTAGTAGTAGTAGTAGTATTTTAGTTTTTAATTAAAAAATGAGGAGGGAGATATCCAAAACATGCAGGACACTGGGCCATGAGGCCATTTGAGAACCACTGGTCTAGGCTGTGGAACTCATATTAGTTGAGGTTGCACATGCAGACCAATATGATCTACAGCAGGGGTGTTGAATCCTGTTCCTCAAGGGCCAGGATCCTGCATGTTTTATATATTTCCTTCTTCCATCACACTTGATTCAACTGATGAGGAGCTCATCTCCAGCTCTTCAAAGACTGATAATGATTTAATGATCTCCAGGTGTGATGGAAGAGGGGAACATCTAAAACCTGCAGGACACCCACCCTTGAGGACCAGGATTCCCCACCTCTGATCCACAGTCGGATGACACTGCTCTACTTTTTTTTTTTTTTTTTTTTTTTTTAAGAACGCATCTGTTTCAGACATTAAATGTGCTAAATCTTACATAGTTTAATAAGATGAATCAGAAAACAAATGACAAAAGTGTTGGTTAGTTCATGTTTTTAATATATGTAATGGTGTGTTATTCCACATATATGTACATATATACAATAGATGAGTAAATATTCCACTTGAAAGAACCTGTAAAGCGAATGAATCATAATGATCAGACAGTGTTTTAAAGTAGATCTGAAACCAATATTCATTTGGACTAAAACCTACAGTATTCTCTTCTACGAATTTTACATTTTGACTATGGCTGTCAAATGATGAACATTTTTAATCAGATTAATCACAGGGTTGCTTTGGATTAATTTTGATTGATCATGATTAATAAATAATTTTGTCGGTCGACCGTTATTTCACAGGGGTGGGGGATGTACTCAAATTTCACACAGAAATACAGTAAGAAACACAAAAAAATGCTGAATAAAAACATATACAGAAGATTATCAAATCCAATAAAATTCACAAAAACTAATTAAATAGGATAGAAGAGTGCTCAAAACAACAAACCAAAAATATGATCTTCTAAACTAATGGTCAGAATAAAATAATTATTAATTAACTATCAACTTCCTGGACTAAAAACAGGAAGAAAAAAAAGGTAAAACAAAAGAAAAGAGCCTTCCCCTACCAAAACTAATACTATTTACAAATATGTACAAACTACAACTACTAATACTAAATAATACACATGGATGCATGATATAAAATGATTTAAAAAAAACCCACACACACTGAGAGAAAACTTCTAGTGTGTCCACAGTTCATCTGTTTCCCACCAATCAGCAGGTTCCTGAAAGAAGGACAAAACCACAGCACCCCTACAGGGCTGGGGGAGAACTGCACAGAAATGTACATAAAAATGATGTCCCAACAAAGTAATAACACTATAAATACTGACAATGTTATTTGTTTACTTAGTTTTTAGTGTAAAAACATTAAATTCTGAAAGTATTTACATTTACAAACTATCCTGTAACAATAAAATGAGAATAACCTGAAAAAATATGCACAACCTGAAATGCCCAAAGAAAAAAACAAAACATTAACAACTTTATATTGCATATAAAATGTATTTATAGAGATGATTTCTCTTGTGTGTTGAGCTGCTGTATATTCTCGCTGCTGTAAACCTGGAGTATCCCCTAGTGGGACGAATAAAGGAATGTCTTATCTAATTAAGCACAATATGAACAATTTTCTGCTTCTGTTACTTTTGTGTGTTTAGTGTCTTTGTAAAATTGCATTTATTTTTGTTATAGAATTCCTGTTTTTTTTTCAGGTCATTCACATGTTTTATGTTTGAATAGTTTACAAAGCAAGTATTTTAATATTTTTCAGTCTTTTTTTGCACTAAAATGACAAAAACAATTGAGTCGCCATTACTTATCAGTTATTATGCAATTATTTTACTGGTCTGACCCACTGGAGAAAATGTGCTAAATGTGGCCCTGAAAGAAAATGAGTTTGCGACACCTGCTTTAGCTAGACGCTTTACAATATGACAGGTGTTTCACTCGATATAAGGATCTGCACTTTGAACAGAACAGAAAACAATAATGTAGAAAGTCAACTCGGCAGACACATTAACCTATAATCATCCTAAGTCAATTCTACTGGTAAACCACCTTTCTCATATTGTTCACAATCTCTTTATTATAACACAAGTCCCACTAAAGCTTACAAATCCATACAAATCCGGCCTCCTCCCTTTCATGAATGAAATTAGCAGATGAATCTGAAGGCAAGAGGCTGCTTAACATTCACAGCTCATCCTGTCAGTATATTCGTGGAAAGAGCAGTGATACTTTGTGCAAGATTTAATAATAATACAGATTAGAGTACTGCAATTCCTTCAAAAAATGGGATGTGATGATCCTCATATATCCTGGGCTGTTGATGTTGACATCATGAGGGAAAGGAGAGGTTTATGTACCGCATTTGACTACACAGAGTATTATGAAGTGACATCAGTCAGTATCAACAATCCATGTATCATTTGTTTTTCAAAATAAAACCAAAAACAAGACAACGAATAAACAACTTATTTCTTCATTATTTGTTGCCAAAACCAAAATGAAAAACGGATAATGATCTGTTTTTCATTTTTGTTTTTGTGTTGAAATGAATAATGGAAAAAAAAAATGTTAAGGGCCATGAAGCAAGTTGAGGAAACCACAAATGACCTTTGACCCGCAGTGACAAAGATAAACTAAGAGGGTCACCCTAAGACCTGAAGATATGACCATGGAGAAAATTAGTGTCATATTCCAGGTATGTTCTTTTTATAATAACACACAAAAATATTTATATGACAAGTGTATATGTATATCCGTACAACTTGTTCTTACCTTATGTATTGATGACATGATATCAGTTTCCACTTCTGTATCTTTTACACCTGAGTTGGTGTTGAGAACAGAATCTTCTCACCGACATTAACTAACTGTGTTAGCGTGTTAGCAATCTCAGCATGTGTTTTTCCATCGTCAAACAGCTGTTTAATCATACCATAATGATCTTCAAATCCAGTGGACATGTTTCTTTCGGTTGTTAAGATTCATTTCTGGTTTACTCAACTTGCTTCAGGTCAAATTGGATAAAATGGGAAACAGAAAAATGAAAAATGGATTATTATCCGTTCTTTCATTTTGGTTTCAGAAACAAATAATAAAGAAATGAGTTGTTTTTTCATTGTCTTATTTTTGGTTTCATTTTGAAAAACGAATGATACACGGATTTTCAGGAAGAAAACTCAATTTTTTTTTTATTTTACCATTTTTTTTTCTCATTTCTGATCAAAATACCTCATCACACTTAAAGAGGACATATTCCAATTTCCACAAGTGAACACAGTTCCCTGGGGTCACATGCTTTGGTCAATATAGTACATTGATGCATAGAAACAGCCCTTTTTAAAACACTTGGTTTTAGTACCTCATGCTTTCATGCTGATAGATAATAATGGCGGATCTCTGAGTCTGAGCAGAGGTCACTGTGACCAGTAGGTGGGGTTAGCTGAGCTGTTTGGGTGGGGTATTTAAATTAATCTATGCATGTGACGTACGAAGCATAGAAAAACCAAAACGGAGCATTTTCATCCTCCTTGTGATGGCCCCGCCCCCTTTAGATGCTTGATTCTCTCCTTCTACACTGCAGCCAATGAGGGACACCTGTGATGGGAGCACACCCTCTTATTTCAGTGACCTCCAGCGTTGATCCGGGAGGCCACCGTTGATCCCCTGCTTCCCTAGTCTGACCTGGTCTCATCTGGTCTGATTCTGGTCAGGGCTGGTCTGAACTGGTCTCGGTTCGGTCTTGGCTTGGCTTGGCTCAGTCCTGCACTGCTTTTTTTCCTGTCAGCATTGCTAATAAACCCCTTTTATTTATACTCTGCCTCCTCTCTTTTCATTTTTGTCGCAACCTTAGTGCCGGGTCATGACACTCTTCAATAAAAAAATGGATCAGAAGAAAAGGAGATGTTTTTTGTTCATAATTTAAGGGTCTTCTCACACATATTTGTGTTGTAAAAACATTAAAAAGTGCATTTTTTATGATATGTCTCCTTTATAATATGACATAAACATTTAAAGAGTAACTTTTCAGTAGCTTCGTTTCCATTACAAATGGAAATTCGCAAAATGTAAATATTGCTATAAAAACTGGTAATGGAAACACCAGAATTTCGAAAAAAAACCCTCAAATATCGATAAAAACTTTTCACGCTTTCATAAGGTGGTTTGTCAGACGTTTCGATATTCTAATTTATCGCAAAGTGCAATGGAAACACTTTTTCTGCAATTCTATGTCACAGGATGTGACGTACATGGCCACATGATCTCTTCTCGTAGAGTGAAAATGGCAGCCGCAGTAACTGTAACCATGACAACCATTGGCTGCTTATAATTTGTTGTTGTTGTTAAGTGCTGAGTATGTTTACACTTAATATTTCAACCTGACAATGTAGGGACCACATGTACAGACCCTTATTATGTGAGACAGGTGGTTTGTTTTACATGTTAGTGTCTTTAAAGAGTTCGCCAGTGACTTTTACTGATGAGAGAATTAGCCGATTCATTCATTCTAATATCAGGGTGATATTGCAGTCAAGTCATTCGAAGCTCCGAAGGTGACACCAGTGAAATGTCGTCGGATGATATTTCACCAGAGTTACGACACTCCTGACTAGAACAACCATCAATGGAAACACGTTCAAATCGACTTTTTTCAAAATTTGAGGAATATTGATATTGTTTTGCAAAAAACTGTAATGGAAACACAGCTAGTGAGACTTTTTTTTTTTTTTTGGTAGAAAAAACTTGATCCGGGATGTTTTAAGAAAATAGATGTGGAAAGTCTGATTTCACCAAGATACTTTCCACTTTCATATTCAATTTAATTTTTTCCCCCCACTTAATTCAAGCAAAAATATCTTTGATAATTTTTCATTTCTGTTACTTGTTTTTCAAGGGGCATGTTTTCCAGTGTACAGCATCATTCCAAATGATCCTTTTCTATGAAGTGCAAATCTCTGAATACTGATTGAGTAGAGTTTATTCCAGCTGCCTGGCACAACAAACCAGAAAAAAACTTTCAGGAAAGTCTCTGCTCATAAAAGTAGTGTTGGCCCAGACACTAAACCAGAGATGTGATTGGCTCTTATATTTAAGTGGCCGTTTCCCTCTGCTTTCCTCAGTCCCAGCTGTAGAACAGAATATATGTGCCATGTGGAGTTAGGAAGTAGTACTCCATCTTGATTCAAAGTCAGGGAAATCCAGCCAACATGAACACATTTATGCTTTTATCAGTTTAACATGTTGACAAGAAGAGAAGGCTCAGCGTTGTTAAATCCACCTTAGTTTCACCAGTGTCCTTCACTTACTGAAAAATTAAACCATTGTCTTACTCTGACAAGGATGGATGGATAGACTTTATTTATGTCAAACTGGGGAATTACATCGCAGCATTCCACACAATAAAAGGGAAGTGAACACTGTGTATCTTTGGCATCACACAAAATCCAGAAAGAATAGACTGCTGTAGTTTGGCATACTTATGTATTTTTGATCAAGGAAGAATCTGGTGAAAACAGCATGTTAATAGGACCAATATTTTGGGAGATATTAGCAGGGCTTACAGAGGGGCAGGGGCTCAATTAAAAAAAAAAAAAAATCAAAGAACACATGGAACAAAATTTTCAAATACATCAGCTTTATTTAATACAAAATTGTAATTATCCTACTGCTGTTAATATTATGACTTGTTCTCATGCTGAGAATAAGTAAGTCGCTGAACTGTGGACTAACTAGACCCGAAGAAACCAGGGCTGTGAAATCGCGCTAGTGACGCTCACTGCACGACCCGCTTTGATTCTCTGCAGCCGATTCTTTATGACGCTCCCTCCTTTCATCAGTGTCTTTGTCTCTTTTTCACTGATCCAACACTCTTTTTCTCTGAACCACACTGACACGTACTATGTTCTACTGCGAGCTGCCTCAACCTTTCTGGTTTCATTTATTTCTCATTCTCTTCTCATTATTCTCTTCTGTCATTCTACCGCTTCATGCTGTGCTAATGCCACCTACTGATTCTGTTATTCATTTGTTGTAATATATGTTAGAGATCATTTGCTGTTATTTATTTGTATATTGTACGTCAGAACACGGAATTGTGATTACGAGCCTGATTTTCACAGACTAGCTTTGCCAGATCGCCCCTCTGCTGCCCCTATTAAAGAACACGACTAACATTTACAGACATCAATGGCAGTGAGTGAGTTAAATGGACAAAGAAATGACTAAGGCTGAATCCCATTCCACCCCTTCCCCTGTGTTTTGGGTGTCCACGTGTAGAGATAAGAGTGTCTCAATTCACATTAAGGAAGAGGGGTAGGGATGAAGTGGAAGGGCTTTATACTGTACCCCCTTCATATGGAGATTTTCCAGAGGCAGACTCTAAACGGAAGGGTACGAGAAATTTCCCAGAATACAATGCAAATCCTTTTAAAAATGGCGGCATTTATGAAAGAAGTACACACATCTAATATTTTCGCCGTAATTAACTGTTTTTAAGTTGTGATAACTGTTGAATCGTATAAAGTTTGACATTGTCATAATGTGGAATGGTAATTTTCTCCATCAAATGCACATGAAAAAAATCACTATTTATGTAAACATGAAGGAATCGGTCGATGCACAGCACTTCTCCAATTTGATGCAGATATTAGTAAAAAATATCCAAATATCCAAGGAGAACGCAATGACTACAGAAGCAGACTTGTTGGTTTTTACTTCTGGTTAAAGCTGTCATTTTTGGTTACGTAACAAACAACTGGTGGAGGGAACTGATGACGTAGGTGTTAGAAGGGGTGTGACAATTCACAGGGGCTGCTTTTCAAGCCCTACCCCTTATAGCTCTGTTTGAAAGGGGAAGCAGTGAAATGGGATTCAGCCTTACTATTTTTTTTTACAGGTTATCCAAACACAGTGGTGATCATATATATATATATATATATATATATATATATATATATATATATATATATATATATATATATATATATATATATATATATATATATATATGTACACTGAGCTGCAACAGATGACGAACACTGCTAGATGTAGTGTAGAACAAATGTACAGATGTTTTTCATGATAAATTCATGCATTGTTTTTGCTGAAGGCATGACAGACAAATTGTGAAAGGTGCCGTATTAGATCATGGCATATACAGACAGATATACATTGTAGAATTATATTATTGTGCCAAGGGTTGACATTTTAAAGATGGAATTGTTGATTCATGGGAAATCACTGTATAGGGAAAAGAATGTCAACAGGGCTGTAAATCGTATTGGTTATTTAGGCACGATTTTCATCTCTAAAACAATGTCCAAAAAATACGTGTCTAAAGTAGTGCTGAGAGTTAAGATAACAATCTGAATTTTGGTGATTAGGGCACAGTTTACTGATTCATTTATGGAAGCTGCAGATATCATATCAGATATCATCATTTTCATTTGAGTGATAAGTGTAGCTACAGTTATGCACCATAATATTAACATCATTAACACTTTAACCTCTGACGTGTCTATAGTGAGTGTTCTGAAAGTATGATTTATTTACAATACTCATAGAAATTCAACTGTTTCTAAACATGCTGATAAAATAGACCTTGCACATTCCATAGACATATGAGCATGCTCAGTACATCCATCACCTGTGAAAGGGCTGTAAAACACGGAGCTATTAGTCTGGCCTACACACTTTGACCATATTACTGCTTTTTGGAGTTCAAACCGGTGTCAAAAAACAGCTGGACTGACTTTGGAGAAAAAAGGGCCCCTACACTACCGGGCCAAAATTGTATGGACTATAAGAACTGGAGGAATAGGGGTGCATTTCAGTCCCATAAAAACTGCAGCTCAGTAAAATACTATCATAAATAACCTATAAATACTCACAATTCCACATTTTGCTCTCATGTCATTTACAATAAAACAACTATTATTTCACAAAACGTGAATAACCTGAACAAATACGAATATTTTGAAACGTCTGAAGTGTAAGTTTAACAATGTTCTGCCTGTTATTCAATGTTTTGTGTCATTGTAGTTCCACTACTAAATATCCTGTACATCTTTATTGATGTGTGTAAATGATAAACTGAGACATGATCTTCTTAAAATTGCATTTAGTTTTCTGAAAAGTGTTGCTTTATTCATGTTATTCAGATTGCTTTAAAGGATAGTTGGTAGATTTTCATCCCATAATTTACTTTTTTTTTTTTGCTCTAAAACGTAGAGGAAAATTTGGAGTTTACATTATTTATATATTATGTTATTATTTTAGCGGTATAGCTCAATTCAGATCAAATTTGATTTAATGTGGCCCCTAAACTAAAATGAGTTTCACATCCCTGGCTGAGATGAAAATTTCACAACTTCTAATCTATATCCACTGGTTCCCCTGCACATCCTGGTCCCCGTGTATTTGTCATGTTCCCCTCCCCTTTACACCACCCATGGGTGTCTAACAACAGCATTCCTTCACTTTAGGCTTCATTAGACCTATTTAAAAGATCTTGAGGCTAAGAATTATTCATTAGTAAGGATTATTCTTTAATAAATTCATTCATATTTTTTAAGGGCTATGTTTGATTGATTTAGTGCTAATCAATAGTAGTTGTAATTCAGTTGATGTCGACAGCATTTTAAGTCCAACACAAATCATCTTCTGATCTGACAGAGATTATGACTTTGACTATGTAATGACAGGGGAACATCTTCCCTTTGCTCTTTTGTCTGTATTGAGAGAAATATGAACTATTTTCATTACGCACTGACTAATTCCAGCCGAATATGAAAAAATATGGACTGTTTGGGCAGCTGGGTCATGTTCCTGCAGTAAATATCCTGTTTGGTCACTGTTGGACTGTTTGGAATTCTGTCTCTTTATGAGGGTTCATTTTGTAACCCTGAAATGTGAACAAAACTTGAAAATGAACAAAAGCAGCAGGGCACAATGACAGCACATATCTCAAACAGGGCCCTAAATCTTGCAGTAAAAATAGCCCATTTCACAATGTTGGAAAAATGATTCAACAAAGAAGAAAACAAAAACAAACTCAGCCTCCTGCACATTTGTTTTGGGTCTGCTCCAAATTTTAATGAACTCAGCACATCCCACCTTTGGTGTTTCATAAAGTTTGGAAGTCAGTAGTATTTGCGTAATGCTGCTGATGGCCGAACAAACAAAGGGACTGTGGGCGACTTAATCTTCTGGGCGACTTAATCTTCTGCTCGACAGAGCTAAAAACACCATGGCAACATACAATGATGTGTGTCTTATAAGTTTATTTCCAGCCCCACTGTGTAAAACTGATCGAATGAAGTTGAGTTTGACATGTCTGATAGATAGATAGATAGATAGATAGATAGATAGATAGATAGATAGATAGATAGATAGATAGATAGATAGATAGACAGACAGACAGACAGACAGACAGACAGACAGACAGACACATAAACACAGACCAGTCAGACCTAAACCAGAGGAGACATGGCTGCTGGAGGTAAAACATGGCACAAAATGGCACAGTGAGCTGTGCAACATGCAGGTCCAATTTAAAATACAACAAAAACACAAGCACCGTGCACGGCATCTGAAGAGACATCCAAAAGTGACTGATATGAGCAGCAGCACAGATGATGCACCTTAAGACAACACGCTCTTTTTTCCCAAACATTTTGTGGACAAGTGTGGTGTGTGTCTTAGTGGCTGCTGACTTAAACTTTTTGCACTTCATGTGTCCGGCTCTAAAACTTCAGATGTGTGACAGATGTCCAGACAGTCCAGGCATATTCACCCTACTTATTTTGTGCAGTTAAATTTAAAAGAAAAGTCAAAGTGTTAGCCTTTGTTTTTTTGGGGTTAAAATTCTGATGCTTGTATCTTGTCAATGAACATTGTTACGTTGCAGTGAACTTTAATACAGACATGATGAGAGCACCAAGATGAACTTTGACATGAGTTAAACAAATCTTTGAGGCAATGAATCTGCATAGAATGTGTTTTCTACTCAAATTATTCAAACTCCTCCAAGAATCATTTCACCTCTAAATGACAGAAACATTTACATCCCGTTCTGTAAGTGAGGTGTGGATTAGCGGTGGCTTTGCACACGTCCATTAGCAGTGTGGGTAGGTGGGTGTGCTCTGTGGACATGGAGTGCTTTGAAAAGGGGGAGGGTCTTACAATGCAGCTTGTTGAAGAAGTAACTACAGATTGATACATGCTTTCATGTCAGTCTCCAATAACACACTAAAAGTCCCTACATTTGTCGCTAATCACTTTGGAAAAAAATAAGTCTGCGAGAGGATTTGAAAAGTTGTCAGATTTGTCAAATTTCTCACTAAATCTGAAAACAAGTTGCCAACACTGAACAGCAGAACTGTCAGAGCAGCTCTTACGACCACTTATCGCTGCTCTTTAAGTCTAGGTTTTGCAACCTGCTTGTTTTGCTATGTATGTTCTTACAGCATCCCTGTTACCATGGTAATTAATTATCACCTTTGCCTATGTACACAGATGGACTGCTCTGCTACATCACATGGCATGGGTTAGGTTGCATTGAGGATATACCTCTTCTTTGGCCATTTATACCCGACTTGGCTCAGAAAATAAATGAATTTCCATCTCACTCACATGACAACCCAACAGATGTGGAAACATCCCTTCACACCATGATGATTTTAAATATTGATTGTGACAACCCTTCAGAATCGTAGTAAATCATAAATACATGTCTGCAACAGCCAGGATCAGTCTCCCCTTCCCCCATTGCTGCAGTGATGGGTGATTCACCACTGAATTGATTCAGCAGTACTTTGCTAATATTTTGTTAATTATACAATGGGCTAGTCAGAATTACTGAAGTTGGAAGAGGAAGTGCTGTGTGACGCACTGTGCAGCAGGTAAATCTCTTGATTGTATGGCAAGTGTAGCTGCTGGTGACGGAAGAACTCAACCGAGGTAGTGAACCATTGAATGAAAGAGCAGCACATTGACTGAATTATGAATAAATTGATGACTCACTCGGTCTATTAAACCATTGAATGAGACTAGATACCCCTACTGTAGGAATACAAAATGATATTAGATAATGAACAAAGGCAGATCTAGCAATCTGTAGTTTAATTGCAGGAAAAAATACAAATTAATTGAACACACAAAGCACAAATGTATAGCTAGTGAAAAATTATGAAAATGATGTTCACTAATTTATTAAAAAAACACACACATACACACACTGGACAGGACATATCTATCAAATCTACCAACAACTGAACATTAAAGAAAATTCAACAAATATCAAACAAAAAGGGTTTTACAGGTGAATCAGTATTTAGGGACCAATTTTCACCTAAAGGAACAGTCATGATCTTCGACTACAACCTAAATATTAGTGTGTGTGCTGCAGCTGCTCTTACACCTGTACTGAGTGTGTTCACCATCCGTCAGCGACTGGTGCAGTGCAGCACTAGTTAATGACTGACTGTTCTTATGTCTGTCAAAAACATTGACGAATGACTGCATGTTTCATATTTCTACAGAGGAAAAGTTATTTTTACCATATATATCTTTTTTATTTTATCACCTTGCCCTAGTTAAACCTCACATCCCATACGTGAGAAGTGGTGTAGTGGTATATGCAAATGCTTCACACTTCAACAGCACAGTTTCACGATCAACACCCACAGGATTTAAAGAAAATAAAAATTGTAAAAAGTGAATGAAATGACTTGATTAACAATAGACATTTTGAGGGAGCTAAAATGATCCAACTTCCCATCACTACTTTGTTGATTGATATTGTAAAACCCCTCTTTTCCTGGATTGTTATTGGACAGTCAGGAAAATGACATTGTTGAGTGAGTAGTTGTACCCAAACTTGGACCATTTTCAACTCAATTTCCATTAGTACAATGGAAAAAAAATCTGAAAGCTGAGGGTTGTTTTGTGCCGGGGTTATTGAGTGCTGTCAATGCTCAATTTTATAGGATTTGCATGGAAAGAGACATGTCTACAGGCAGCTTCTATTAGCCCTAAGGCATGAAGTATGAATGCATTATTGTTACCCTTTGGATGACTGCGTATAACGTGCAGTGTTGATGTTGGAAGAGTCTGTGTGCTTTGGTCAGGCTTGAATTGCTGCCTCTGCCCGAGTCAGCAACAAGCCATGAGTTGAGGAGGGGAAGCGCCAGGTCTGTCTCCCCAGAGGCCACCTGTGGCTAAGGAGCTTGTTATTGATCTATGTAGGGGAGGAATGAGAGACAGAGGGCAAGCAGGGAAGCACCTTTGCCCTATCCTGCTCTACCGTGTCCCATTGGACAGAACTGAGTGTCTTTATCAACTCTGGTGTGAAAATGGAAAAAAATAAATAAAATAAAATAAAAAAATAAAATAAAAAATAGGGAAGTTGAATTGAAATAAATCCACAAGTTTAACCAACCTTTGTTCAAAACAAAAAAAAATGTGGGTGCAAGATGTTTTCCTGTAGAATTTTTTTTTTTTACTATATTGCTTAAAATCCCCTTCACACCTTGATTACAACCAATTAAATGCCCCCCCCCCCCCCCCAAAAAAAAACCAAAAAAAAACCCGTGGAACAAAAGTTTATCAAACTAAAGTGACGTTTTTCCCTGCCCCCTCTGTGTGTACCCCTCCTGACTTACTCATTTGTTCTCAAAGACTTGGATCACTAACACATGAAATTAAGCTAGAGCTTAGCTAGCTATATTTGGATGTAAAGTAAATCAGAAAACTGCTTTGTCACTAACCTTAATCAGTGGGAAATCTAATGTTCAGACAGATAGGTATGAACTGGGGCTGTTCTGTAAGAGTAGGGGGTTGGAGAGAACTCAATGAGGTATTCATGGACGAATTGTTGCTGTGCATGTGAATGGTAAATGGACTACACTTATATAGTCATTTTCCACCTTCAAGGTACCCAAAGCGCATTACATCCTTAGGAATGAGCATTGCTCCTGCAATTATTTTGGAGCTGGGGGTTCAGCAGTGATGTCTGAAGAAAGGGATTTGGACTTTTGAATTGTGTAGTTTCAAAATGTAGCTTGCTTGAACCGTTTTTCTAAGATCTCCTTCCCCACCTTTAATGAAAGTTATACTCACAAGTGTACAAAATGGGTAGGGGAGTGAAATACTGAGAAATTGGTAATCAGAAATGTGTAGGCTTTGTACACATGTGACCCTCCCCATAAAAACCCTGAAGTAAAAATGTGGAAAATGTCACACTTTAGTGCAGTCAACTGTGATCAGGCAGTCAGGATGGTGAATGCAGGAATGACACATGTCACTTTGGTGTCCATTGCTCCACCATTCCAAGTGTTGTGTGAATGTCTCCCAGAATAAGTGCAATAACAACAATATATATAACTGAAATTTAACAGTATAAGATTTATGAATTTGATTGGGCCTTTTTAAAGTTATTTAGTGTATTTGGCAAATTAACTCATTTTAAAAGATGTTCCTTCTGGTTATTAAACATAACTTTAAATGTTTGTTTTCTATATTCATGATACGGGTTCAGAAACAAAATGGACCCAAGTGCAAAATATGTTTTTAATTGTTTTATTGTGAAAACAGTAATTCACTGGAGACTGGGTTGCTGTATGGTGGATCGTTAGGTGGCACGTGACAGCAACTGAGGGGTTAGATAAAATGGCATAGGTCAGAACCAGATATCCAAACTCAGTAGTCAGGAAAAATTCAAAAATCATTACCACGGTTCAGGCGAAGGTTAGTACGTGGATCCAAACACCAGAATGGGGCAGACAAGGGCAGGGCAAGCTCTCAGTCTGGGACAGGTGCAGGGTCAGGCAACGCGAGGCAATAATCAGGCAATAAAACAGACAGGGGATAGACAACAGGTAGAAACCAGAACACCAAACTAAGTAATACACGGACAAAACCAGACCAGATAAAAGACCGCTTATTTGCTCCATGAAAAGCAGACAAACTCGCACCAGACAAAGACACAGGAGGAGTTTATATAAGACCCTAAACAGGTGATCCACAGGAGGCTAAATTAAACGGGCTGGACAACACCAGTGACAGGGAGTAAAACAAGACCTAGTGAACATAAACCAATATGACAAAATAAAAGCCCAGACAAACTGAAAACTTACAAAACAAGACAATAGAAGTCGTGAGTATGATTATTCTTTGACATTTATACTTGTAGAATTTGGGCAAAAACATGAAACACTACACAGTATGGTTTAATAATGTTACTTTTAAAATATTCAATGTCAGAAGTGAAGACAAAATTTGATCTAAAAACCTATTTTATTCATTTCCACAAACATTATTACAATGATGCATTTGGGAAGATGATTTGATTTTCTCGTCCTAAAATGAACTCTTTTCATCTGTATCTCATGGAGTGCAATTAAATACCCTAGGTCTGCTCTGTATGTCACATAATGACAGTGTGAGTCAGAGACATGTTTTTTTATACAGAATTAATATTTGACAAACTGCGTATTGTGATAATGTAACCAGTCTAACAAGTTATACATCCCATTTTTCAGAGAATTAATTGTTTTGAGTGATGAATATTGCATTTCGCTCACTGCTTCTAATCCCATGTGCTATAATGGTCTTTAATTAAAGGTTCTGTTGGGACCTCCAACTCGGTAATGGTATATGTACCTATTACATCTTAGGATGCATGCCAGAATAATGCTTGTATTAATGCCTTTTAGGAGTGTGCAAATGAAGGTAAAGCTTTTAACAATTCAGGATCCACAGGGAATCACTTGCTTTATATTATTGGGTGCATGCATGAGTGTTTTAGAGCACTCTGTGTTATTTTCTTACCATCACTATTTTCAGCCCCAATTAATGTACAGTATGTTAAACACTCTTCTGCAGCCAGGGATGGCAAGAGAGAGAGAGAAAAAAAGCAAGATTCCCTTAAACACCCATATATTTGCCCACATTAATGGATTAGATTTATACATTATTGTATAACCAATGTATATGTTTATTGTAGAAGAAATACTGTACAACCAAGACACAACCATGTGGTTCTTTGCCCAGTGTTTTGTCTCTCAGGAAAAAAAAAAAAACATGCTATAAGCAGAGAGTGTAGAATCTGATTAAGTGTAAAGTCCCTTGTGTACATTATACAATGCTGTATGGTTATTAAAGAAAGACTTGTGGTTGTTGATATTGAAAGTGCAATTTCCTTTAAAGTTGTTGTGTGGAACTTCTGTGAATATTCTGTTAGATAAAACTTCAATGTGTCTAGCAGCAAACATGCTGTTACACCCATAAATATACAATAATAGAAAGAACAAATAATATATAAAGCGTTCATATCCTTCTGTTTAACTAGTCCAATTCATTCAGGTAGATGTTTTGAACTACCTGATGGCAGCAGTAACAAACGAGAGGAGCCTGTCACTGCGGTGGCTGCTCTTCTGTGCTGCCACTGTGTCATGCAGAGGATGCCTGGGGTTTCTCAGGATGCCAAATGAACTGAGTTTTCATTAAACCTGCTTTGTGAAACAGACCTCAAGTCTCTTACTTATCCAAAAGCAGAAAACTGGCATTAGTATAAGCCTAATTTCTTCTTTCAGGGCTGTTTAACATATTCATCAGATGTGTTAGTGTTTTGTCTGCTCTGTGTGTCCATTTCCTGTTTTATTTTTTAAGCGTTTACTGGTTTTTTATGTGCAC
Source organism: Siphamia tubifer (assembly GCA_020466265.1). NCBI lineage: Eukaryota > Metazoa > Chordata > Actinopteri > Kurtiformes > Apogonidae > Siphamia > Siphamia tubifer. The sequence continues at coordinate 9,402,318 of CM035783.1, forward strand.
TGTGTCTTGTGTGCCTTCCCTTATTGTTTGCACCTGGGGCTCATACCCTCTTTTCCTTTATATACTCCTCTCTCCCTTCATCTGTTGCTGGTGCATCTTTCATGTCCGGTCAAGTTCACATTTTGCTCCCTATTCCTTTCTTTGCTGCTCAGTGTGAGTATTTTTTGCAGTTTTCATTTGTTTCATCCTGTTTCTGTAAAGTTTGTTTTCACGGCCATGAAGATATATTTTTCCCCCCTCAAAAACAGAAGGATTTGTGTTAGTTTTTTTTAATGTTACTGTTGACCACTGCACCTGGTGAAATTAAAACAATTGTAATCAAGTCAATTGTTTGTCTCCAGCATTTGGAGCTGACCTGTGTGATTTCATAACAAGGGCTCTCCACTGAGGAAAAGCCATGCTAATACAAATCATTGTTTGTCGTTGTTTGCGCGGCTGTGGGTCATCCTATGATTGAACGGTCGGCAGTTTGAATCCCACCTCTGGCTGTCCACATGTCAAAGTGTCCTGAACCAGAACCTTGCATGACAGCAGCCGCCTACTGGTGTATGAGGGTGTGAATGGGTGAATGTAAGGTCTATGTAAAGTGCTTTGAGCACCATGAAGGTAGATAAGCATTTTATAAGTGCAGTCAATTTACTATTTCTGTTGGTCACTTTCCATCTTTGCTAGTATCTTCTGTATTGCTTCACTTGCTTTAGTACTATTCGGAGTAGGGCATTAACAGACATGTCGACTTAAATTTGGAGGAGTCACATGTTACACCCCCCTCTCGATGTGTAACCACAGTCAGACCTAAACAAGACATGGCTGCTGCAGGTAAAACAGTTGTGGTGGGCTAACAAAACAAAAGAGTAGCAGACACACATTGCATGTGTGAAAATATTTCACCTTAGATGAAAAGAAATGGCACGGCCATCTGAAGAAGTATCCACTAGCTAATCTAAGTGATATAAGCAGCAAGACAATGCGCTCTTTCTTTCCCAAACATGATGTGGACAGTGTGGTGTGTGTCTTGGTGGCCACTGCCTTAAACTTTTTGGACTTAATAGAAAAAGTGAGGATGCGTGATGGACGCCTGGACAGTCCGGTTTTAGAGTCGTGGGTCCAGACAAAATGTGGACATATGTTCACCCTACTGATGTTCAGTTAAATTTAACAGAAAACTCTTTGCTAACGTTCCCCTGTGTTTTGTTGGGGTTAAAATGCTGCTGTTTGTGTCTTGTCAGTGAACATTGTTACATTGCAGTGAACTTTAATACAAGTTGTTCATTGCTGGACAGACGTGTGTCCATGTTTTTTTCTTTATTTTAGGGTTAGGGTCTGTGTTGTTCCTCCGCTGACAATGTGATGACGTCATCACAACCTGTCGACTCGACTTCATTGAGGGATAAGTTGACTTGAAAAAAACTGAAGTGGTTAATGCCCTGGTATAAACTTTGTTTGGATGTGATATAAAAAGCTTGTTTTCTGCCAAGAATCATCCTTTGAGGAAAGGGGCATTTAATAAATACTGTTCCTGTCAAACAACACTATTGGGGTTTACATGTCTATATTAGCTCAGACGTGTGTCCATGTTTTTTGTTTCTTTCTTTTAAGCCGTGTGTCTGTGTTGTTCCTCCGCTGACAATGTGATGATGTCATCACGACCCGTTGACTTGACTTCAACTTTATTGACGGATGAATTAACTTGAAAAAAACGTTAATTAATGCCCTAATTCGGACGGTATTTGTTTTATAGGAGGATGTACAGTTATGTCGGTTTATCGCATGACCTCTGTAAAATAAATGTCCAATTATAAGCTTCAACAATATGTTTCATTTTGCTTCCAACTGTTTCCAACCTCTTGGTCATTGGCTGGTATCTTTGCTTCAATCAGAAGAGAATTGTGCTTGGATGCACAACAGAGTGCCTCCATGCTTAAAAATTGTGGTATACATGATGTGATAAAATATTACATACACCTTTACCGAGGGTCCCATTCACACCCGATTAATATTACATAGGGTAATCTCTCCAGACTGTTTTATAGAAGATAAAATTCACTGTAAATTTCACAGACAGACTCCGTTATGCTTACAGACATGACACATTCAGACAGGACTAAATTCCCTGCCAATTATTATTTTACCCAATGTCACCCCTTAAAACTAATCCTGTCCAAATAGTACTTTTCTCTTTCTTCCTGCACTCTACCCCTTGCTCCACCTCACTACTTGTTTTGAGGTAAAATGCATCATTTCCTGTGTGCAGTGTGGGGATGTTATTGGGTCTACAAGCAAAGCAAAAAATGTGCATATGTGTATATTGAAAGATACCACATGATTTTAGAGGAGCTGATCAGCATAATCAGCAAAGAAACAGACATTTACAGGCATGTAGACATTCTCCACTATGGTTTTAATAAGCTGCACAAAAATTAGTGTTTTTGTTACAATGTCAGTGATGTAAAACATTGAATTAAAAAGCCATTTAGTATTTGACTTGTATAGCTCACCTAAAACTAGTGAGAACAGAAAAATAGAAAGGAATTTTGAGAGAGAGTAAAGGGTAAAATCAATACATGTTGAAGCTTTTCAGTAAGCTTAAGTAGACTCTTGAATGAGACCGCTGGCCTGGCACTTCACCTAGATGTCTGGGTCCTAAATGGGTTGAGTTAACACACAAACACCCAGTGCTACTTTTGTGTCAGTTCCCACATGAATTCTTCTTGCTATTTAGTGTGTCTTAAGTCATATCATCATTTATTCCCTATGTGCTTGCAATCCAATGGACAGGGCACTATTATCCATCATATTTTTTAAATTATTATTATTATTAGACAAAAAACTTTGGGAAGATGTGGTCCATACAGTTGCAAATAGACCAAAAATTTTGATGCAAAAATGTACATCCTGGTCTCGAAAGCTGTGCCATCTATGTAGATTAACATTCTGATGCACAGATTTCTTATGAAAGGTGAAAAACCAGTCAAACCTGTTCTTCTTAAATTAATTGGGCCATGTTTACAGGGGTATAAATCTCCAAATGATGCATCAGAACATTATGCAGTAAACACGACAAAATGTGTGGAGTGACTCAGAGATTACACGTGTGGGCTCATAATTCAGATATTGAATTATAATACAGATCATACAGATTTTTCATCAGAATGTGAAGAAAAACTCAATTCATTCTTAATGGAACTGACAAAAAAGTTGCCTTTTTTTTCTTCACCATCCTTTCATCCACAGATGTCATTTAAACTTTAAAACACAGGCATTTTTCTTCTTCCCGCAGGATGTGGTTCTCATGAACATGCAATGTATCTCGATAGAGAACTGGTCAAATCCACCTTGGATGAGGCAAAATCTGACTTTTTTAGTGGGTGATGTCATTGCCTAGAGTGGGAGAGAAGCAAACATCCACCTGAAGAATGTCTCCCTATCGAAACATGGGAGTATAGGTTTTTCCTTTCAAGGTAGCTCCAGGTCAAAGGTCATGTTGCCATTTTGGAGTCTACATGTAGTTTTCAATCTGACAAGACATCACAGCTGTGAGGTCCGGAAAACCACAGGCATATTGGCACTATTTTTTAAAGATCTTTAGTAAGTAATCTTTATTTATAGAGCACCTTTCACAGATAAGGGGTCACAAAGTGCTTCACACTGCACATTGGTAAGTGAACCGTACTTATATAGCACATTTTATACACCACATGGTGCCCAAAGCGCTTTACGATACCTCACATTCACCCATTCACACACAAACACTCATACACCAGTAGACGGCTGCTGCCAATACACCGGCACCCTACTGGGAGCAACTTAGGGTTCAGTGTCTTGCCCAATGACACTTTGACATGTGGACAGGCAGAGCCGGGACGCGAAATGCCAACCTTCCGATCATTAGACGACCCGCTCTACCAACTGAGCTATATGAGATCACAAAGCTTCATATTTATACTTTACTCTACGATGTAAAAGAGTTTGTGCAGTGGAATGACAGATGCAGGCTGTTTTTGTTTTTTTTTGTTTTTTTTTAACCGACGACAGAAAATTATGACCGGACAACATTTATGTGATCAAACGGTCATTGATTAACATCCCTAACCTACATTCACCAAAATTTAATGCGCTCTATTCTGGTCCACCTTGCATCTTTCCTGAAAATTTCATGGAATTTGGTCCAGTAGTTTATGCATTAAACTGCTTATGAACAGACAGACAAACAGAGCAACTCAAAAACAATACCCCTCTTTCCTTCAGGAAGTGGTGTAACAGCTCTCACACTGTTTGGATATTCTTCTCCAGCAGCTCACACTGTCATAGAAGCTTCAAGAGGGTGAAATTGTCAATTGATGAAATTGTGAAATGAAGTACTGAATGCACTTAGGTTGATCACAAGGCAAATGGCATAAAATAGTCTTGACGCTTCACAATAGCATCAAACAGTCGCTCACTTCCCATGCTGTACCAACACATACATATAGTCATGAAACCAAGAGCTAATCACAAGAGCTAATGACAGTGAAAGGTGGTCTTGTAAAGAATTAGCATAATTTTCTAATCAACCTAATTTTTGTCAGAATACTACACACTTTTCGAACTGTTCTTTGAAAACATAACAGAATATCCACACATTTCTCTTTTATACTCCTATGTATTTTTATAAAGGTCAACATTGTCTGCTGAGGGAGGCAGATATACTACTGAGGCAGGTCGACAGCAATCGACTGTTATGATGGTCAAGGTTCGTAACCGCAGTTTATCACAAAATAATGTTTTGAGTTTAAGAAAAGTTCAGTTTGAGTGAAACTAATTGAAGAGAATGTAAACAGTGGAGCTACATTTTCACCCTGAATCAGTGAAGGAGTCTCCTCAGACCTGTGTGCAGCCTTTACTGTCTATATTGGACAGGGTAATAGATTGACTTAATGGGATTGATTTTTTTTTTTCCCCCGTGGAAAATGCACAAATGATGCACTTTATAACCGTTGCAAGTGTTGCTTTTTGGTATTGTAATATTTGTATTCCATACAAACAATGCACTACTTAGTAAACAATATGATTTTTGACTCGTGTTTTGCTTTCTCTTTGATCAGCTCAATTTGTATCTCTAGAAAATTAACACGTAAGCTATTATTTCAGTTTCAGTAATAGATCAGAGGTCCACTGAACATGTAGAGAATCTTGCGCATATATGTAACTTGAAGAAGATACCATTGCTTAGTAAATTAATGGAGGTGAGTAGAGCATTTAATTGCAATATTGATTTGTGGTGATATTGCCCAGTCCTAATATTAACAGAGACTGCTTCAGTGTTGTAATTTTTTGTCTTGATTTATTTGAAGCTATCTATTCGGACCTAATATCTATTTTAAGCTTTGACAGGCTAATTCCTATGATGAAAAGCCCACTGGCTGCTCAGGAGCAGGAGGTAGATCAGATCCTGTGGCGAATACTCAGCAAAGTCTGATAGCATGAAGCTTTAGGATTTTGTCTTACTAGACCTTGAATCTGAGGAGATTAGAAAATCTTGTGCAATTACTCATGAGTTGCTGAAACTTTGAACGTTAATACAAATGTTTGACAGGATCTTTGGTAGTTAACCAACTTTAGGTTCGTCTGCTCCACAATGTATGCACCACTCTCTAATTATGCTCTTCTAATAGTAAATAATTAATGGAAAGAGGAATTCAGTTGCAATCTTTTGTGCCGTTTTGGGACATTTTTGGATTTGGCGGTCAATATACATTGGTCCCTTGTCAGTTACATTCTAAAAATAATATGTGAACTGCAATAAGTGAATTCCACAAAGTAGAGTTTCAATTCCAGGATAGTACTGAAGTTAGTTTAGCTTATTTCACATGTTAAAATATGACAAATACATAAGCAAGTATAAATACTACGGTGCAGTTTACACTACCTAGTCATCATAGCGATGAATGTTTATCGAAAACCAAGGACTGAATCACCTGGACCGCCCATGGTCTGGTATTATGGGCTGTCATCATGTGGATTAATGGACCGATATATTTACTGTCAACTTCTGCATCTGTATTTTGTAAACCGGTGGGTCAAAGAGACAACTGTCTGACCAATGAATGTCTGCAGCGTTTATAAATCACCTTTTAGCAGTGGTTCTCAAATCCGGTCCTTATGGCCCAGTGTCCTGCATGTTTTAGATATCTCCCTTTTCTTCTTCTGTTGTTAAATAAATAAAATAATTTTTTAAAAAATTAAATAAAATAATATTTTTGTTAAATAAATGAATACTTTTAAAAATAAAAAATACATTTAAAAAAATTTATTAAATGAAAAAAATTAATTAAAAATAAATTACAAAGTAATAAAATAAATAAAAATAATAATAAAATAATAAAACATTTACAAATTAAAACATTTCTAAAAAAAATTATGAAAAATATATATCATTAAAAAAATAAAAATAAATATCACCCTCTTCCATCACATCTGGAAAAATTACATCATTATCAGACTTCTGAAGAGCTGATCAATAATTGAACTAAATGTGATAGAAGAAGGAAATAGTTAAAACATACAGGACACTGGGCCACGAGGACCGGATTTGAGAACCACTGGCTTTTAGTATCACTTGGAACCTGGGTGCCACTCCACTGGGACCAATCAGAACGCAGAAGACAATGTGAGTTCATATACTGTTAAAAAAAAAAGGTACAAAAGGGGTTATGAGGGGCAAGTATTAAACACCAGCTTACTTGGTAAAATACTCATCTTCACTGGGAATTAATGCAATTTAGTCACTTTACAATGTTGTATTTAATAGGTTACAATAGATTACACTAACGACTACAGTGAAGCTGAACCAACAAATTTGCCATGAGAGATAATGTCATTTTAACATGTGTCCTATTATCTGTTCTAGACACATCAAGTTTTGAAAAACAGTCAGGCATTGGGGAGTTTTCACAGAGGTGACTGTGGCTCAGAAGGTTGACTAGGTCATCCAAGAACCAAATGGTTGGTAGGTTGAAACTCGCTGTCCTAGTCATGTTTGCCTCCAGTGCTGCTACTTATACTGGTGTATGAATGGTGGTAGATGCAAAATGGCAGCCATTCTTCAATATGTAGTTTACCAACTGTATGCACTCATTTTTTATATTCATTTAATGATATATTTGGCAGAATTCCTAATTTTTTTGGTTTCTGATACAATAAACTTTAAATTTTCTCCGAGGTTAAATGGACATCTATATGATTAGTGAATTAAATATGACAAAATCCATGATTTACAACGGATATTATACTACAATAATATTAAACTTAAAATGTTAAATATAGACAAAATATTTAGTGCAGGGTGTTTTATGGGTTACAATAAGAAGTTGCAATAAAAAATACTGATGGTCATAAAATGAAACAAAAACTGTTAATGAAATAATTTATTCTACCAGCTGAAAAAATTAAAAACAATAATTATCCATTTAAATCCTCTTTGACCTTGAGTTCCGTTTTTGTTTTTGCTCGATTTTTTTTTTTTTTCAGGTGTTGAAAAAGACAAATATTGATCTTTCAGTTTCTCTCAAATGTTTGCTTCTCTTATTTAAGTCTGTGTTACTGCACACATCTGCTTTGGTGCGATATCGGTCAATCGTGGCAGGTGTGGGCTTCAGGGTCCAGTTTAGACACGGGCTCAGGCCACTCTAAATGTGCAGTTTTATCACACAGCAACAATGCCACAGATGTCCTGAGTTTTGAGGAAGTGAGACTGGCAAGGACGTCCTGTAGATCTGTTGCCCATGAATTAAATATTCATTTCTCTACAGTAAATTGTCTCCCAGGTCATTTTGTTGAATTTTGTGCTTTCATCCATCCTTGACTACAGATGACTTGTAACTATGCCAGGACTTCCACATGAGGCATTATTGCCTCCAAAATCATTCAAGACTATCCACCCACACAGCTGATGAAACAACTGGTTTCAAAGCACAAACTGTCAAAAATCATCTCAGGGAAGCAACCCCCAACCTCCCCAACCCCACCTTCCAGAGCTATGACCTCATATGTACTAATATATTGTAGAAGTGGTACTTTTTTTCCAGTTTGATAGTGTTTCCTTTATCATATACTCCAGGCCTGAATCTTATAATAGGCCACTTGAAGAAGCAAAATGTTAGTTGCCATAATAATACAATATATATATATATATATATATATATATATATATATGTGTGTGTGTGTGTGTGTGTGTGTGTGTGTGTAGTATTATTTTTCAATTGGCTATCTGTTAATCCACTATCAATATATGTAGCCTAAATAGCTAATTGGTGTAAAATTTAGTTTGTTATATTTTCAGTCGTCAGATATGAGCCATTTGAATTTTCAGAGACTCCCAGTTAACTTTGACAACATGGACTCACCAGTGAAAACCATGGAGTTGGATCAATGACAGTGGATAGAGAGACTGGATTTATGCTGTTATTGTTTTTTTTTTTTTTTTAAATGTTTGTCTTTTTTTTCTCCACTTTTTGCTGACTGATTTACTAAATCTTTTAATTTACTCTGAACTTTAATGAGCACTAACATGATCAATGAATTAAATGTAGGAAAACAACTCATTTACGCTGAAATGACTCCAAATACAGAGGATAATATTATAATAAATGGTGCTCAATCACTAGTTGGGCCAACTATTTGTCATTCTAAAAAAAAAAAAAAAAAATCCATCTGGAATTGTGGGACACCAAGTAAACCAATCACAGATAAAATGGTTGAGATGCTTTTGCCAGAGAAATTTAAGAATACAGGGTGTAATCTGTAATTCATTCCTTATTTTTGAAGCAAACAATCAGTTGTGACAACAGTTGTGACTCGTGACAAAAATAAGTCTGTGTTTATGATGCATTGGCAAACATCTGCATACCCCCAAGACTTGTGATTGATCTGGTCTCAATTAATCGGGATAATTAACAGTGAATGGACCAGTTCCAGAGTATTTTATTAGTATTGAATATACTGAGAAAACTACCCAGGGTTATAAATCACTTAAAAGGAAGAAGAGGGGGCGGAATCCAATTGGAAAATGTCACCAAAGTAGCTCTGTGTCTTCATGGGTTAACTCGTACTTATAGCCAAAAAATGTGTTTTATAAAGAGATGCAGACCTGGACCTTTGACACTAGTTCCTAAAACAGACCAAGTGCAGTCCATTTACTATTCCATTTCACTTGTTTTGCTGTTATAGTCGATTTTAGTTTTATTTAGGTATTGACATAGTGACTCCCAACCTCTTCAGTCAACAATACATCAAGATCTATACACATAACATGCAGAATTGAAAGATAATTTTGGTGCTCGTTGGAAGTCTATAAGATGAATAGTTCAACAGTTCTATCCAAAACTCAATTTTAACCTTTACTGTGACCTCAATTTTTGACCCAGAGTCTTCAAATTTGTCCTTCAAGGTTCTGATGTCAATATACATCAACAGTGAGAACAAAAAGAAACTAGAAAAACACTCAGAGAGCGCAGACCTCCACCAAGGTAGACATCTCCCCCCTGGATCACCACCAAAATCTCCCCATTATTGAACCTATCCTGAAAATTTCATCAAAATCATAAATTTTTGACTTATCTTCCTAACTAACAGACAAACTGGCAAAAACATAACCTCCTTGGCTGAGATAACTATATAAAAAACTGAGTATACAGGAATGAAAAGGAAATTTTTCATTTTCTATCTCTGATCACTGTGAAAACACATTTTAGAGACCTTGACCTTTGACACCCATTCACCAAAATGTAATGGGGTCTATTCTGGAACACCTTGCCCCATTAAATATTGGTGAATATAGGTCAAACTCACAAAAAAATTGTTTTTCCAATGACAAGAGATACAGAAAATTATGTAAAATGCTTGTTAGAGGTGGGATTCGTAATGTTTGGCACCACTTGTTCCAAAAGTTTGGTTTATTTGGGGGCAGCCATGGCTCCGTTGGTAGAGCAGGTCGTCCATTAACCAAAGGGTTGGCGGTTTGATTCCCGCTCTGTTGTGTCCTTGGGCAAAACACTTCACCCTACTTGCCTCAAGTGTCACTCACACTGGTGTATGAATGAGTATGAGTGTTCGGTGGTGGTCAGAGGGGCCATAGGTGTGAAATGACAGCCACGCTTCTGTCAGTCTGCCCCAGGGCAACTGTGACTACATATGTAGTTTACCACCACCAGAGGGAGCATGTGAGAGTGAATGAATAATGAAACACTAATGTGAAGCGCTTTGGGTGCCTTGAAAAACACTATATAAATCAAATCCATTATTATTATTATTATTATTATTATTATTATTATTATTATTATTATTATTATTATTATTATTATTATTATTATTATTATTATTATTATTATTATTATTATTATTATTATTATTATTATCATTTGACAAGATCCAGTGTGAAAGTGAACTGAGACCAACTAAATGTTACACGTCCCCAGTTGTACCAAGTCTACCAGGCTACGTGTGAAAATGGCCAAAAGTGTATTTGTAAGAATAGACAGACATCACCAGATAAAAGCCATTAAAATCATTTCAACTCCCCCATTCCTGTAAATGATTTTTGTTAAATTAAAGACATTTCCTCAAGGCGTCTCTAAGGTATTACACTCGTAATAGACACACACAGTTACAGTGACCTTGACCACTGACCACCAAAATAGATTCTTCAGCCTTACATCCTGCTTTAACTGAAACATTCTGTCCAACCGCTCTTGAGAAATAATACTTAAAGTGCAGTTAGATGCACTGTGGAAATACGGAAAGATTATATTTTAATGGGAAATAAAAGAAATATGAGTCCAGGTGTAAACTGTTGTCCAATTTTATTTATTTTTTTTAGAGGCATTGCCTGGATTTAAAGAAGGAGTTTTAGACTTCAGTGAATCAGCTGCCTTAACAATAATGGCTTTAAGTGGTTACTTGAATTTGTATTTAACATTTCAGTTTATCGTCATCATGATTATTGCCAAGGCAGAGGTAGACAACTAGTGGGAAATGCTTTGTGGAGGTACTTAATAGTGCTGTGACCAGAAGATGGCTGTTGTTTGAGCATGAACTAACACATAAAAAGTGAGTCTAACCATAATAAAATGTGATTTAACCCATAAAGACCTAAACATACACCAGCTACCCCTAAACTAATTAGTTTTTTGTAATTCATTTTAAAACATATTATTGAACATTGGAAATGTATGACGTCATATATAAAACAACATTCATCAACACATCACCTTCAGTTACCTAAATATCAGATGTCAACTGGATTACACTGCTTAAGAAAGAATATTGCAATAAAATGTAAAAAAAAATACATTTATTTATTTATTCCAGTTAACCCTTTAGTTCCTGATGTGTTCTGTATGTAGGAGTAAGATCATGGTCAATAGGGGAATATATGTTTTTTTATTATTATTATTATTATTATTATTATTATTATTATTATTATTATGACAAAAAATGTCATGAGTGTGATTTTTTTAGGAGAAAAAAAAATAATTCTGAAGAAAAAACTGGTTGAAATGTGGAGGGAAAAAAAACAACACCTTTTTCTTTGAACCTTTATTTAACCAAGAAATATCCCATTGAGATAAAGAATCATTAGATTTCTGACTTTACAATAAGAATTAAAGTCAGGATTCTGAGGGATAAAAGTCAAAATTCTGAAGGGAAAAATGTCTATGGAAACCAGGTCTATTCTATTAGAATGATTGGTGATTACTGAGTAAATGGTTGAATTTTTATGGATATTTAAAATCAATCAAAAATTCAGGACGCATCACAGCTGACACGTCACAGATTAAAGGGTTAACTAATTAACAGTAGCTGCCTTAGCATGGTTTATTCTTGCAGAGGATAATTCCATGTATACAATGTCTAGTAGTGTGCATAACCAATATTTAATTAAAAGATCATGAGGATGGAAGCCATGTCCGGACCATCAATTTCTTGGCAGTGATACCTGCTAACCACAGCTTACATACTTTCTCTGTGATGGGAATCATTGAGTCATCAAGTGAATCAACATCTAAACTGTTGTTGATTCACTATTCCTATCAATACATAAAAATAAATGGTTTAAAATACAGTTTATTTCTTCATGGTCATCTGATACGACCCATTTGAATGTTCATAATGAACATAAAAGTCATACAGTTGGATGAATGGCAATGAATGGCGATGCTTGGTTTATGTTCAGTTAATAACATATTTTACTGAAAAATAATAACCTTCAACTTTGATCTGAGATTTTATGAATGTTTACATGATCAGTGAATTAAATATAAGAAAAGACGTGATTTTCACCAAAGAGACAGTATTATAATAAATGGTGATAAATCCCTGCAGGTAATATCAAAATAATAATAATAATAATAATAATAATAATAATAATAATAATAATAATAATAATAATAATAATAATAATAATAATAATAATAATAACTAGAAAAAAACTCTGAGAGCGCAAAGCTTCCCTCTTCCCCCTTTGAACGAAGTGAGGTCCACCAAGGAGGATATGTTTTTTGCCAGAGTTTGTTTGTCTGTTTGTCTGTCTGTTAGCTAGCAAGATAACTGAAAAAGTTATGGACGTATCTTGATGAAATTTACAGGGTAGGTTGGTATTGGGGAGATCTGGAAATGATTAGATTTTGATGGTGATCTTGGGGGGGGGGGGTCCTGGACTCTGGATCATTGTGGTAAATGGAGAGTGGACCACCACCGAAATGTAATAATTTCTAGATCTCCCCATTACCAACCTATTTGGTAAATTTAATCAAGATCCGTCCATAGGTTTTTGAGTTATCTTGCTAACAGTCAGACAGACAGACAGACTGGCTGACTTACTTTGGCAAGAACATAACCTCCTTGGCGGAGGTAACTGGAAAAACACTCTGAGATCACAGACTCTACCAAAGCAAATCACCCACCCACACACACACACACACACACACATACACTGATCACCAGCAAAAATGTAATTAATAATTTGTTCCTGAAATTTCAGAATTTTCTGAAATTTTCAGCCAAATCTGTCCATAACCTTTTTAGTTATGTTGCTAACAAACAGACAAACCCTGATGATGACATAACCTCTGCCATTCCTTTGCAGAGTAATAATAATAATAATAATAATAATAATAATAATAATAATAATAATAATAATAATAATAATAATAATAATAATAATAATAATAATAATAATAATAATAATTTGCACACTGCCACAAAAGTAGCATTGGGTCTTTATCGGTTAATGTAACATTTTAACATCAAACAGATCTATCTGTTTAGTCAAATGCTGTGCAAAATAGTAATAGTTTTTATTGAGCTGAGCTGCTTCAACAAGAATATCTGAAAAGCAAGCAACAGTTTACATATTTACTTCTGTTGCAGCCCTGACATCAAGCAGCAGTATTCATATCTGTAGCTTTGATCGTGCTGTTTCCTGTTCTGAGTGAAAAAAAGAACTTAGTCTAACCTTGGCAGCTCCCGCAGCCATTCAGGAGTGAAGTGCAGGTGTGGGTGTGTGTTAAACATCAGCAGAATTTACCATCCAAGTGTGTTTCCTTTTAAAATTTAAGTTATCTGTTTAAAAAAAAAAACTGCCATGAGTAGAATAGTATAATAATGATTGCATCACAGCTCCTTGAGGGTTAATGACCGTGACCAAAAATGTTAGTGTTGTGGGTGTTGACATGTCGCACTGTGTATGCACCTTAGATTATTTTCTACACAGCTGCACATTTGGATAATTAAAAAGACAGTCAGACAGGTCATCCATGTTAAATGCATGTGACAGTGTTGAACTGCTGACCTGCTGTGGTGAAAGAGTTGATGTAACCATGACTATGGAGTAAGGAAAATTGAGATATATTTATTAAAAAATAATGTAGATTTATGTGAAAAGTCTTGTAAGATAAGAAAAAAAAGAAGGGAAAAGCATATAGAAAATGTGATGATGTCACAAAGTGGTGGGTTGTTATTATTTCTAATTTATTTTATTAGATACATATTTTTCCATTTTTATATTTTTTGCCTTTGTAATATTTTTGTGCAACATCCTATATTTAGTGTTATTTTGAGTGGTTTCCACCACTAACACGTATAACTTGGACAAGCACTAGGTTGTGTGTGTATTTTTTTTTTGTGGACTGCTTTTTGCCTCACCGCAGCCTTTTGTGAGCTTTTGTTTCTTTTTTTGTTTGACCAGGTGAGTCTAGGATGTCCTGTTTTCAATTGATTTCTTTTGACAGGGTTTAATTGCAAGTTATGTTAAATAGGTGTAACCCAGTTGACAAATACATAATAACAAGGTACAATAAATAGTTGATAAAAAGCATCAATAGTAATACATATTAAATTGGATAATAAATAGTGATAATTCTGATTAAACAATTCATAAACGATGGGTTGTTATTGTTAAAAACATGATTTATATGCATTTGATATCGCAGTACTTTTATTGTCTTTTATGAATTGGTGCTTTTATTTTGGCATGCTACTTGCAAGCATCCGGTTTCCTGTGGAGCAGTCAGGTCAACAAGCTAACGCGAACTAGCTAGCTAGGCACTCCGTTTTTTTTTGCTTCGCTTGCTAACTGAAAAGAGTTGAAATAAAACTATTTCTAAATGTTTTTGGATGTTTCAAGTTCTCTTTTTTTTGTTTACCGAGCAACCAGTTCTGTGACTGATGTGTTTAAAGACCAGAAACTTTTGTTTCACCGAGTATTCTTTTATTTGAATCGTCTTGGTAAGACATCTTGTATCTTTTCTGTGCTGTTAAAAGAGGTTTTAAATAGTTTAATACTTGGGTTAAACTTGAGAATTGGATTTTGTTTTATTAATATTTATTGTGGGGAAAGTGTATATTTTGGTTGAAATAAGTACGTTTAAAGCTCGGAGTGAGCTAAATATATTCACGTGCTGTGATCGCGCATCCGACGTATAAGGTGATATTCACTGTACTCGGTCATGTTATGTGTAATTGCCGCATTTCAATATAATGTCCAGTGTTATTTCAAAGTATTCATCCTGTTTACTTGATGATGATGTTAATTTAACTGAATGGTATCTACTACTTTTCACTATGAAAGAAGTGTATGTAATTTGCATAACTTTTATTTTGAGATAAGAGTGAAAATGTTGTACAACTACTGTTAAAGTTTAAACTGTTTGATAGGATATTTAACATATGGCTAATGTGTATATCATAACTTAATAAAGGGTATGGTTACACAGGTCAAGTTTTTGGGATGGATCTGGATTTCGATGAAGACTGATCACTTCAATTGATGGCGAGCCACCCAATCAAGTGCGATCCTGTTGTCATTTCCCTTTGGCAATATTGGTAGGATTGTGACCAGCCTGTGTCACGTAACGCTTTATGAACTCAACCAAGGATTAACACCTGGAACTGAAGTATTTAGAAGGAACTATTTTTTCTTTTTTGAACAACAACTTAAATAAATACTCTGGAACATTCTCTTGTCCACTCTTGGTTTAAAGGATTACACCCTACTTCTGAAGTACAATTTATTTATTTATTTTTAAAAAGGGTCAAATTTTATTTTGGGTCATTGTAAATACTTTTCAAGTATTTTTCAAATACTTACTAAACAAAGGAAAATTTATATTCTTGTGTGGTCTTTCATTTGCACTGTTCCACCCTCTCCAGAACCTAGTGTCTCTAATTTAATATATTAGGAACCTGGCCTAACATCAATGTGTACATACTCCATAGTGGGTTACATAGGGTCGGGCAGTGGTATGTGGGCAGGTTCGACGGTCCTGTACAGGGTTGGCTAGACCCACATACCATCCTTTTGTTAATTTGGCCGGCTCACCTTGGTCCTTTTTCTTTTGAAATTTTTGGGGTTCCTTTTGTTTTTTGCATTTTTTTTGTTATTGATAATGTTTTTTGTTTTTTTTAAATCAATTACTTGACATTGTAGGCAACCCTATTTGAAATCTAGGCGACACCACATGGAATCCCAATCCCGAGGTTGAAAAACACTGACATAAAGTCAAGGTCTTGACAAAAAAAGTCTAGAATTTTCTAGAATAAAGATGAAGCACCCTGTTCTTGACCAAATCATTTGATTTTGTTCATGTTGGGTATATTTAGCATTGAGTTTATATTTTAATGTTCATGTTTAGGTGTGATGTGTGTTTTTAGATGTGAGTGTGAAATGGTGTGGAGGTGATAAGAAGCCCATGTTGCCTCCAGACCTTCAGCTGTTCTGTATTGTTGGGTGTGATGACTGTCATCTTTGGCTTGACAATAGCATATTGATTTTCTACAGGGTTCAGGTCAGGTGAGTTGTCTGGCCATTGAGTGTAATACTACAATGATGAGCAAACCAGTTCTTACTAGTTTCAGCACTCTTTACTTTTTCTTCTGTGCTAAGGAGAAAAAAAATCTGTATTCCCTAATCACATGGCTTGCTCTGAAAGGAGTGGGTTCATACTAGGATTGTGACCTGTCGTCCATTTCCTGGTTTCTTTTGTACTTGGACGTTTTGGATGTACTCAGTCCACTTTTTTTTTCTTTAAATGACACTCCCCAACCTCTTCTTTATCCCAACATGGAGTCTCTGGGATGGTTATGTTTTTGGTCCGATCATCACTGGAAAGCCTTGGTGTTAATGGGATAACTTGAAACATAGTGGGTTTAGGAAGTTGATGTTTTCCGTATGAATGAATATCATAAAGATGAAGAAGTGGTTAGATTTTGGATGATTTAGCATTCCTAGATTTGTCACACGCAAGACTTTAAAATCACTAAACACTCTTTTGTTCATATCTGTGGAACTATTCTTCTGATTGACTTCAAATCAAGTGCAAATGAAAGGTCATGACCTGGGGATACCTCAGGTCTTGACATCATTTAGGATTGGGGACATTCAGGGATATATCCCTACCCATCACTTCCAACAGCGTAAATCTAGTTTTAGAAGGTTTTCACTATAACACTTGGTGCTTAATGTAGATGTGCATATTTATCTGACTGCCAAATTTTCAAAAAGGTGTTTTTTGTTTTCTGAGATGGTAAGCCATTTGTTTTTGTCCAGGGGGATATAGCTGTTTATTTGTTTGGGGGTCGAATATACACGAGTCAATTCCAGAAATGAGATTGGTGATCCTGTCGTTTTTCCACCATTGACTGATTTCCACAGCCAAGACAAAGGAATAACAGAAGGAATAAACAGAGGGTTTATCGAGACGTGATTGCATAAAATGAATTGCTAGGACTTCTGTTGTTGGAAAATAGTACAAAATGTTTTCCAAAGAAATTAAACTTTTTTTTTTTTTACCTCCGCCAAGGAGGTATTAAATTCGTCTGTCTGTTGTCAGCAGAATTACACAAAAAGTCAGAACGGATTTTAATGAAACTTTCAGGAATGATAGATGATCAAAGATGAACCCATTAGATTTTCAGCAATGAAGGTCAAAGGTCAAGGTCACACTAAAGGTTAACAACTAAAACACATCAGTGGTAATATCTCAGGATTCAGACAAGATAGAATCTGGTGTTTTTTTCCATTCACATCGTCTCACCTTCGGACATCAGATGGGTCAACACCTATGGCTCAATCACGTCACATTTTGATGCTATATCACGCCTTGGTGGAGGTCTGCTGTCTCTGACTGCCTTATTTTGTTTATACAATGGACATGAAATGGAAAGTGTGTTGATAAATATTGACAGCATTTTTATTCATTTATTTATTTTGGTGAATGAGTGTAAAGGTATATGCACTTAACTTGTTTATTTGTTTTGATGTCATTGTATTATGTCCTCTGTGTGTGTGTGTGTGTGTGTGTGTGTGTGTGTGTGTGTGTGTGTGTGTGTGTGTGTGTGTGTGTGTGTGTGTGTGTGTGTGGTGATGGTGGTGGTGTATGATTAATGCACATGATAAAATTTGTAATGCAATGTAGAGGAGACTCCAGGAAGAATAGCAACTAAATCATCAGTTTATAATTAATAAATTAAATGAAACAGGCTGGACATTTGCACAGGGGACCTGCTTTCCAGAATCAAAGGATGCAGCAAATAGTGTGACATATCACTTGTGTGTTGGAAACATCCCAAGTTTAGCATAGTTCTTCTTAGCTAACTTCTCTAGAGTCGGCCCATCTTTCACCAGTCCACAAATGTTAGCTTGGATAGAATCCTCCACCTGAAGCGACAACAGTCTGATAGCAAGTTGAACAAAAATATTATTACAAATATTAATTGTTGTATTTGTCGCTGCCTCCACCTCTACCACCGCCACAATAACTTTGCATCTCCCCAGTTCAACACATTTCTGGTCATATTTAAGTTCATTCGTCATTTGGTTCGTACATGCAATGCATCATTAAAACGACATTTAGATGCATAATGAGAGGTGCTCCTTTTACATAGTGTTCTAGAATCATGAGTCCACCTTCATCAGGGCTCTGGTACCTCCAGAAGTGTTAAAAAACATGACAAAGATCAGGGGTGTCAAATATGCGGCCCGGGGGCCAAATGCGGCCCGCTGACAGTTCCAATGTGGCCTGAGGGATGAAGAGCATAATAACCTATCAAATGACTCCATGTTTTTTTGTCAGTTTTTTCTTTGCCTATAAATGATGACAACTTCCAATTTGTCTCATTGTTTGACTGCAGAAAAATATTAAATTACTAAAATATTTACATTTCCAAAGTATTCCGTAACAATAGAATGTTAATTACCTGAAATGTCTAAAGAAAATTAGACACGATTTGAACCATTTTCTGCTTCTGTTACAAAAAGTTTAGTGTCTAGAACTGATCCATAATAAAACACATGGACTAATGATAAGTTGAGGCAGAATATTGTTAAAATTGCCCTTATTTTCCTTATGAAATTTAATAAAAAAAATTTTTTTTTTACATTTGGATAATTTATAAAAATGTTTTCTTAATTTAATGGGTGTTTTTTTTGCACTAAAACAATGACAAAAATGTGGAGTTGTCATTATTTGTAGTTTATTATGTTTTCTTTTTCCCAGTCTGGCCCATTGGAGATCAAATTGGGCAGAATGTGGCCCCTGAAGAAAATGAGTTTGAGACCCCTGATAAAGATGAAACCAAATCATCCTTCCACTTTACTTACCCACACGCCATTTTGAAATAAAGGCGAAATATTCCCGAAACAGAATGTAAAAGGAAAGAAAAAAACTATATGTAGATAGTGATGCCTAAAAATGTTCTCAAATTGCTGCAAATAACTGAGAAAACCAGTTTTATGGGGGGGGGGGGGGGGGGTTTATTAACTTTTTATGTATTTAGTTGTATGATGTAAAAAATATGATCGTTGGGAGCTGTGATTATGTTTTGTGATGCTGAGAATTTCAAACATACTATATGTTTTATTTTATTTTATTATTTATTTTTCTGTTAATATTGGATCCGAATTGATATTTTTGATGTGTGCATCAGTTTTACAATATTTCACAGTATAGACACAAACATCAGCTGGCGACAGGAACTACCTCGTGTAAAGTGAAATATTTAGTATGTGTTAATCCATTAACCCCAGTAATGTATGTAAATAATTGGTGTAAAATACAGTTTTTCGTCGTTTCATAATTATCAGATATGACTCACTTGGATGTTTGAAGGCTCTGTCGTTACCATAGAAACACTGTCATCTCCTACAATATTGATTCACTAATAAAAGCCATGGAGTTGAATCAATGACAGTGGATGGAGACACTTGTTTTATTCTGTTAATGATTTACAGAAAAAGTTACTTTCGCTTCAGTTTTGTTTGTTTCTTATATAATAACCCTGTATTTTAATATGAGCTTTAATGAACATTGAACATAAATTAAATAGAAGGGGAAAATATTACTGAAAATACAGCACATTCAACCTCAGACACAAGTGGGCAGATTATCACACACACGATAACGCGATTTTTTAACAGCTTCTTCCCGGCCACACTTCGACTGTTGGCCAGCATGACATAAAAGGGCAAGTGTAATATGTTGTGTGTGTATATGTAGATGCGTATGAAATACCTACCTCTTCCCTTTTGCAGTGATTGTATCTTATTCTATTTTATTTATTCTATTTTAGTCATTCTATATTTACTGTATTTTTCTATTTATTGTCTCCTGGGTTTCTTGACAGTTCTCTCATAGGATGTTTTTTAATATAATGTTTTATGTTATATATTGTCTGTATGTGCATACTTTTAGCCTTTTCTAGAAATTTATGATGGTTATGTGTTTATGTTTTTATTGACCCTGGGAGCGATCACACAAAAGTTCCTATATGTTATGCACAAATGGCAATAAACTAATTAAATTAAAGAGGATAATAATAATTAATAATCATACATAATAGTACAGTGGATGTTGTTAAATCACTTAAAGGTTCAATATAGACACTTGAGAGTGGTTACAAAAATAGCACTGGGTCTTTATTAGTTAAATAGTGTATATTCCTGTATATATCAGGACATCAGATTATTGCTTGTGTTCAGCTCTGTAAAACTGACTATAGTGGGTAATCACAAAATAGTGACATCAAACTAATGAAATATTATTCTAACAGATCGGTGAGGTCTTTAGTCTCTTTCTTTTTAGCAATTAGTAATTTTTATACACAATACACTAAGATTAAAATAAGTTATATTAAGATTGTACTGAGAGCTGTGGATGATATTGCATTAGATATTTGTATATAAATATATAAATCTATCATGTGCAGTTACATTTAACATTGAAAACATGCTAGGAAATGTTTCAGAAACCATACACAGCTCTCTGAGTTATTTATGCTGCACAACATTATGTTCCCTGTTGTTTCTGTGAACTTTGGACTTAAATGGGACACACCTTTTGATGCAGACATTGAGAGCACAGTGTGGAAATTACATGACTACTTCATGCAGGATCCCACTGTTACATCTCCATCAGGAACATTGTTTAACACTCCTCAGGGCCTGGTTGTATTTGTTGTATGTAGGTTAACCATGCTGATGTATATGCCATGTGTGCTGTATTTGTGGGAAGTGTCCATGCTGCAGCCTTTAACAACACAGGATATGGTTGTATGGAATAGAATAGAATGAAATATGAACATGATTGTCATTTACACCGGCTGTTGAATTAAATTGCCAGTAGTAGTAGTAGTAGTAGTAGAGATTTTTGAATGGGTTTTGGATTTAATATATTTTTGGTGTTTTTTGTTTTATTTTAGAAGAGTTTTTGAATATGTAGCTTTTTATGTTATTATGCTTTGGGTGAATTTTAGGATGTGTATTTTTTTCCTTCACATTTTTTTGTGTCTCAGTGATTTTTGTGTGTTTTTGGAAGTGTTGAAGATGAATAGTTTAAAAGTTATATCCAAAATTAGATTTTGACCTTTATTGTTGCCTTAACCTTTGACCCGAGAGAATGTGTCCTTCAAGGTGCTGATGTCAATGCACATCGACAATGACAGCAAAAATAATCTATATGCAAAATTGAATATACAGGAATGAAAAGGACATTCCTGATTTGCCTGATTTTTGTTTTATCATTGTGAAAACACATTTTTGGTGACCTTGACCATTGACGTAGTACATTCACCAAACTTGAATGGGGATCTATTCTGGACCACCTTACATCTTTACTGAAAAATCCATCAAAATTAGTCCAGCAGTTTTTTGCGTAAAGTTAATGACAAACAAAATGAAAAACGAATCCTATGAAGTCTGTGACGGCTACATCATTATCACACATCACCATGTTAAATCACCAATACATGTTGAAAACGACAAATCTCTGCTGTGACCTTGATGCAAAAATTCAATATGGTGTCAGACCAGACGTACAGAGTCGATTCAGCTGAAATTTGGTTTGTTTCATCGTTATATGTGTCTCCTTGTACATGCCAAATTTCAGAATTAGCTGCCAACAATTGGTGATGCTAGTGTGTGAACAGTGGAAATGTGCAAGCACACAGACAGACAGGCGCAGAGTGTGGTAACTTAACAAATTATATGAAATCTGTGATCTTGTCAAATCACAAATACATCATTATCACACATCATCATGTTAAATTACCAATACATGTTGAAAACGACAAATCTCTCTCTCTCTCTCTCTTTATATATATATATATATATATATATATATATATATATATATATACATATATATACATGCCAAATTTGACAAGAATTGGCAACGCTAGATGAAATGTGCATGCACATGCAAACCGTTAATGCAACATAACGTCATGAATCTCTGATTTGCAAAGTTAAAAAACCCATAAGAAAAAAATACCCCTCTTCCCTTTGGTGGGGTAACAATGGAAACATCCATGTACCAGTGGAAACTGACAATTAAATCAAGTGTAATTAGAGGCCAAGTATACGTATATGCAGTATATTTGGGTTCATATATAGTCATGCTGTTGTTAAGTAGAAGTAGAAGTAACTAAGTAGAAGTACTTCCTTTATTGTTTTTTTAGGTATATACTTTATTTGAGTATTTATTTTTCTGACAACTTTTTATTTTAATTCCCTACATTTTTTCATAAATATTTGTACTTTATACTCTTTACATTTATATAAATATACTCCTTACATTCCCAGAATAGACTAATTACTTTTTCAAACTAGACAAATGTGACAGTATGAACAATAAGTTGTAAATCAGAAATTTTGACTGACTATCATAATTTAGATTTTTTTTATCTCATAATTTTGGCTTTTTATTTCATAATTTTGACTTTTTATTTCATAATTTTGACTTTTTATCACATGATTTAGAATTTTTTATTGTTTTGCTTTCATATGTTTTTTTTTTATATCTCCTATTTATGACCTTTTTAATTTTTCCTAACTTTTCTGTCCATACCCACAAAACTGCGTAGCGTGACCCAATAAAACACATCATCTACACAATAACTCACTTTTAAAAGCTTTATTTTTTGGATATTTTAGATTTTTTTTCTGGTTTTTCCTACTTAAATACACATTATTTCATCTGTAGCAAAAAAAAAAAAAATGCAGTTCTACTTTTTATTTTATTACAATGGAGAAGTTGTGCCTTTGTACTTTTACTTCAATCAATGCGTTGAGCTGAGTACAGTACTTTTTTTCCCCCATACCATTAGCTGTACTTCTACTTAAGTACAGAATGTGAGTACTCTGACCACCTCCTCATAATGGTTCCACTCCTTCATCCAGTGTTTCATCTTCAATTGCCGTAACCTGGTGTAATCTTAACACATATGTCATGTTACTGCTGAACCTTTTCCTAAAAGTGCCTTCTTGCTGTGAAACATAGAGAGACAAAAATAGAAAATGTCTGAGTTGACAAGTAGCAGAGGTTAAATGGGGTAAGGTTATATTTCAGAAGTAACTTAAGAAGTTCCAGGAATACTTGTCACATATCAAACTAACAGGCTTTGGCTTTTTGTTTGGTTTAAATGGATGTGCACTACAGCCAAGATATCACACACACATAGTTAATGGCAAAATACTGACAAGACTGCAAACCCAGTAGACGAGTGTCCCGAACTGTCTTGTCCAGATTATCAGTCGTACAAATAAAATAAAGACCAAAAACATTTATATTTACAGGCAATGCATTAATTTGGGTTTACTATAAATAACATGACATTTCTGTGTGCTCCATTATGGCATGAGCTAATTAACTGTGATTTGATTAGAAAAGAAGGGGAATATTTAATTGCTCCTTTTTTTGTGATTGTTTACGAATGAATCACAAAAAAGTCACTTTAATTACCACTCGTACTTCATGGCGTTTGCCATAGGCACTGGAACATTCTTCACACTCATCTTTTATTTGTCCTGACTGTTTTTTCTATGAGAGCCACATACTTTATTAAACTGGGGAAGAAAGCTGAAACTAAAGCTACATCAGATCTTTTTTTTTTTTCTGTCCAATTATTATTATGGGAGGATTTATTTTATTTATTCATTTTTTTACCAGAATACTGCAGACAAAATATCTAAACAGTTTGTGAGATGCAAACTAATACTTGACTTAATTTGGATTTTTCTTGCCCTTTTACATTACATGCTATCATTAAAATATAGCTGTTATCATTTAATTAACAATTAATTTCCCATAGTTTTAACAAATCACTTGCAAAAGTCCTAGCATTTGTTCTTTGAAAGCATTTAAACCAGTGTTATTATAGTGTATTAAAACTAGGAGCAAAACTAAACAATACTTCATCAATAAAAAAATAGATATTTAAATTATACTAACCTAATCTGTGGGATGAAATGAAAATGTTCTTACATCTGAAAAAAGTCCACTGACCAGCTGTAATATTATGAACAGTGACAATAGCAGTGGTATTTATACTGATCATTCCAATGGTCCATTTGACTGCATTAGGTTATATTAGACAAAAAAAAAGAACATTTTGGCTCAATCCCCAGTTCACCCCTTGGCCCTAACCCATTCATGGGAAAGGGTAGTGGCGTCCCAATTCTCAATTAGACAGAGGGGAGGGGCTAAAGTGAAGGGCTGTATAGGCCTTGAAACAGACATGAACCAGGACCGCACTACTGTACGAATGGAGGGGTGGAAGAAATGCCCTATAATTTCTTTTTAATCATCGGCCAGATGCAGGAAAACACAGCAACAACTGCAGCAGTGATGAATGAAATGCATAAATGAACATATTTTCTTCATAAACAACTTTTAATCATTTGATTATTAACTCATTCACTGCCATTGACGTGTTTTGGCGTCAATTCAAATCCAAATGAACAGTCCAGATTTCTTATTTCTTATTTTGATAGGTGCCATACTTATGTAGTCGTAGAGTCTTTTATTATAGTATATTATACTATGTTATTAAAATATAATATCATATATAGTATAATATATGTATCATTATATAATATTGACTATGTTCTGACTCAATATTCACTTGTCATTCACCTGGCAGTGAATGAGTTAATGCTGTTTAGTGTGTATGAGTTGATAGCCGCAAATTTTTTATTTATTTTTTTGGTTTATGCCCCACCCATCACCTAACCCTAACCCTAACCAATCACAGTCAGTTTGTTCACACAGATTGCTAGTTCCCACTGAGCTCTATCTGGAACATTTCTGATCACAAATGTCTGGCTTTATTAAACCTCAAAGTCATTTTATTATCCCCAAATAGATCCTAACATAGTGAGGGGGAAAAAACAAGGATATGTTTAGAACATGGCAAACATTGAAAACAGAGAATTATTTGAAGACCGATAGCGGCTCTCAGTAGCTCTTACATAGTGGTGAGACAGCAGCCCAGGGCTAAGGCGGTGACCGAGTCATCGAGCTAGCCAGGTGCTGAGCAAGCCGTGGCTTTAGCCGTGGAGCCGGGCCTTGAGCATGGTGCTCAAGCTGGGGGCTAAAAGCTCGACAGCTATAACAGACAGCATAAATACCGGTGCATAACTTGTTGCTTCCCATGGTAGCTCCTTGTAGCTAACTAGGGGAGCGGCGGAAGGGATACCGCACAATATTATTTTTGGATGTGACTGCAGTACCAGTTTTGACTACAATCCTACATACAATCTTTAATCGAAGCCAAAAAAAAGCCAATGGAACAAGTAAATATTATCTGGGTAAGATTTTTGAAAATAAGAATTTCAAGTTCTGTGTAAAAATAAGTTCTTATGTCCCATAGAAAAGCTAATCTTTAGGTGATTATGTCTTATTTGATGTGTGATGAGATAGTTTGACTATAAATGAGAAAAATACACTCTAGTATGATACTCGCCATGTTGGCTAAAGCTGCCTTATTTACTGTTATCGATACAGCTAATTTTATTAGATTATCCATGATACAATAATCAATCAATCAATCAATCAATCAGTCAGTCAGTCTCCAGCTCTCTACTTGAAAAACTTTAGGGATCTGCAGTTTAGCAGCAGACCATCAGAGGAATGTTGGAACCAGTTCTGTTTTATTAGAAAAATAGGGTTCTACATAAAAGATAAGCTGTAATAATGTGCTGCTCCAATAGAACCTGGACTGGTTGAAATCCAGCAGTTGTTCATTAAATACGTGTGGTTGGTTCTAGTCACTTTACTCTGGGAATGAATAACAAGATCAGGAGATGTTCTGACCCAGTGATTTCACACAATTACACACACATCACATTGTTAAAGTTCCTTAGATCTCTAATCTTTCTAACATGAGGTTGAAGGAATTAATGCTGCTTAATTTATCCCATCCATTGTAATGACATACTCAAAATGAATACCACGTTTCCTGTCATTGCTCAGGCTGGCTAATCATTGTAGGTCACCACTGTTTTCTGCCCCCTGAAGGGGAGAGGGGTATTATTTTTGAGTCACTTTGTCTGTCTGTCTCTCAGCAGCTTTACAGAAAAACTACTGGACTAATTTCCATTACATTTTCAGGAAAGGTGCAAGATAGTCCAGGACAGATCCCACAAAATTTAGTTAAATGTAGGTCAA
Source organism: Siphamia tubifer (assembly GCA_020466265.1). NCBI lineage: Eukaryota > Metazoa > Chordata > Actinopteri > Kurtiformes > Apogonidae > Siphamia > Siphamia tubifer. Next base: position 9,428,795 of record CM035783.1, read on the forward strand.
AGGTCAAGGGCATAGTGACCAAAAAGGTGTTTTTGAAATGATAAGTGATAGGGCAAATCAGGTAAAACGTGTGCAGTGGGGGGGGGGGGTTGTTATACAGTACCTGGCACTGCTTGTATTTTTGTTTGTCTGATTGACAGGAAGTTTATGCAACAACTACTGGACCGAGTTCCATGACATTTTCAGGAAAGGTCCGAGGTAGCCCAGAATAGGTCCCATTCAATATTGGTGAAAGGTCAAGGTCAGAAAAATGTGTTTTCACACTGAAATCAGGAGGTTCCTTTTTATTCCTGTTTATTGTTTTACATATAACTTCTTTTAGCTCTTACTGTTGATGTGCATTAACATCAGAACCTTGAAGGACACAATAAAGGTCTAAAGTTTGGATATAAGTGTTTAACTATTCATCATAGAGACTTCCAGTGGACATCAAAATGCCGGTATTTCAATTCTACATCTTGTGTGTCTAGATTTTGATCTACTGTTGACCCAAGAGGTCGGGGGTCACTTGGTCAATACCTAAAAAAAATTTAAATAGAGTATAACAGAAAAAAATGAGTGACAACAGTGACTCAGTTACTGTTATTGAGAATATGACAGGACTTCAATATGATGTAATGACCTTTGACCTTGAGCGACCTTGAAAGGTCAAAATCAAGGTCATATAATTTTAAATGGTTGTAACTCCAAAACGTGGTGATAAGTACTCAAGTACTATTGTCGACAGATGGTAAACTACAGAAACTACCCATAGTCTCACTTTTTGAGAGGGAGATTTACATGAACAGTTTAAATCACAAGTGTCAAACATAAGGCCCAGGGGCCAAATCTGGCCCACCAAAGGCTCCAGTCTGGCCCTTTGGTTGAATTTGCGAAATTTAAAAATGACACTAATATATTGATTATTTTAGTTGAGGTTCCACATTCAGACCAATTTCTCATAAAATAACCTATAAATACTCATAAATCAAATGTTTTTTTCTTTGTAAATGTTTTCATTTAGTTACACAAAATCTAAGTATTATTTCACCCCAAAAATCTGTACGATCACAACAAATATGAACAACCTGAAATAGAAACAGTAGAATTTTAATAATATTCTACCCATTACAAAATGTTTTGTGTATTTCTAAGCTATATTATACACATGTAAATGACAAACTAATGCTTAATAATGTTACAATTACACATTTATTTCAGTTTGTTCACACTATTTGAAAGGATGGTTTGTCGATGGAAACATGTAAATTGATCTTTTTTTTGCTCTAAAACGTGGACAACAGTTTGGGGTTAATTATTATTTGTATATTATTATGTCTTTGTTTCACTGGTCCTGCCCACTTCTGATCAAATTTAGCTGAATGTGGCCCCATGAGTTTGACACCACTGGTGTAAATGTTTGGTATCGAGCAGGGGGTACACTACAGTGGGTCAAGTTGGACTATGGGCTGCTCTGCTACATAACTTAATTGGCAACATTTTGGTGCTTACTGTGCAAGTACAAAGGCAGAAGACTTGAAATACTTGACCAAGAAGGGCTGCATGACACTAGGTTTCACAGGTTTCAGACATGTATACATATTTTCCGGTAATGATGACAGGGGTTGTTTGTAAGTCGTGCTTGCTTGGTTATAGCTTGAGTCCGTGTCTGGGGTTGTGAAGATTTTGTGACTATGACGACTAAAAAACACGACTGCAGTAGACTAGACAGATAGGAAACAATATCAAGACGGATGACAGCCTCTCACAAAAGAAAAAGTAAGAGCAAGGCACAAAGACAGACAGAAAACAGCAGCAAAAAGAGGCAGAGACTAATGGTGAGCTAGTGAGTTAAAGAAATACACATGGTAAAGCTGCTCTGGCACCAGACGGAGATGGAGTAGACAGAGCTCACAAGAGACTGGAGTGAAGAAACTGGCATTAAAGCCCTCCACATGCCACCACAAATTCTGCCCCTGGACAACTAGACAGAGGAAATGGCAACCATAAATAAACATGGCCTGTGTCTTAAAGGGAGCGAGTAAAAAAAAAAAACAAAAAACAAAGGTGTGTTATCGTGCATGTCACACATAGCGTTTCTGTGTACGAGGTTGTGCCTGTACGTGCTGTAATGAAATCGATGCTGGAGCAGGAGGTCATGTGTCAGAGCTGCATGAAGACATTTGTGTGCATTTCCGTGCATGCTAAAGTTAAAACAGTTTCTCCTTTGTCATAAAACAAAGCCTAGAACTATAATAAAATAACAAGTGCAATGTTAGGGTATGTAAGAGGTGTAAAACCCGCCGACTAAAAGATCAATAACTCAAGCAGATTTATGTGAAAGCCAAACTTTCCCCTCTTTGCTCCAATCCTTCTTTTACTTGGCACTGTTGTTTAAATTACAAGAGCAAAGAGGCTCAGACATAAAAAATACAAAACCTCTCTCCAAGAATGGGCAGCAGTGACTGGTAATTCAACTTTTGGCAGTCATCATCACAGCACAACAATGTTTTATCTCTAGAGGTCCACCAAACTTGCAAAAATAGACCAATTTACAATATAACTAAAGATGGAAACTGATGTTTCAGTATCTCATTTTCAATTTTTTACTCTTTTGCTTATTTACTGAGTGACACCCTCACTCTATCTCAGACCCTTGATGCACTTACTTTATATCCAATATTAAATGTCTCAGCGCTCCTTCCAAACACTCATCTACTCTTTTTTTCTCCTCCTCCATATCCACATATAACTTTCTAGCTATGGTACTACCTCTAAGCCTATAAAGTTCTGACAGAAAAGAACCAAAAAACCCGAGATTTTCAAATTAATATTTGATCTGCTCTTGTTATCAGAAGACTAACATAGCAGTAACAGAAGAAACTTTTACATGTTCAACTTTTTAGCATTGTCTGCACCTCTGGTGTCTGTACATTAGCATTATGAGTGACATATAAAATATTAAAATGCTAAGTCTGACTGACTGTTTGCCCCATAGGAAAAATTCAGACTCTGCATTTTACCCATTGTAATACACCATCGTATGTTAACAGGGGCATTGGGAGGACGGGGGGCATTTGCAATCAAAAAGTTTCTTCTTCTGTGGTGGTGGTGGTGGTAAAGCCATTTCTGTCCATACCCCCCCCCCCCAAAAAAAAAAAAAAAACACACACACACACCACTCTGTTCAGCTGTGAAGGAGGGGGGTGGTGGGCTACTAACGATGCTACATATAAGCTCAGTCAAACCCACTACCCCCTGCTTGACAAATTATCGGGTCTGATAAGGAGGTTGAAGATAAGGCTAGAGGGGCAGTTATGTCCAAAATTGGATTTTGACCTCTATTCTGACCTTTGACCTAGAGTCTTCAAATTTGTCCTTCAAAGTTCTGATGCCAATGCACATCAACAGTGAGAGCAAAAAGGAGCTATATGTTAAACTGAGTGTACAGGAACGAAAAAGAAACTCCTGATTTCTGAACACGGGGTTAAGGAGCGCTGTGTGGGGCGATGTCTAAATTAAAGTGGGAGCATAAACCCACAAGGGGTTCAAATTTTGGTCCCATCTCCTAAAGCAAAGAAGATGTCCTTGTTTCTATCTCTGGCTCCTTGTTACCCTCATGTGTCCAGAACATTCCAGTGCCCAAGGGGGCTGGAAACCCAACAGCTCGTGTGTTTATTCTCTGTTTGCACCTTTATCTCTTGTTTATACCATGTGATCATTTAGTGAGTCATCGAAAAAGTCCCAACTCTAGTAGTGTGTCACTTGTTGTTAAAGTAGATATGTGCTGCCTGTGCATTTGCTGCATTTTTTTCCTTTTGTCGATTAGTAATCAATGTGATTGATTAGTGATTGATATTGCGGTAGCGTCATGGCTGCATGCTGATCAGCCTGGGAGGGGTTGGTCAAACTGAAATCTTGTTTGATATGCAAAATGGCAAATAAAACTTCTTGATTTGACAACAGTTTTGGTGACCTTGACCTTTGACCTACATTTACCAAAAGTTAAAGGGGTCTATTCCGGACCTTCATGGAAATGGTCCAGTAGTGTGCACGAAGTAAAGAAACAACTAAAGTTCTAATCTTTTACTGCAAATGTGGTTTTATGTGCAAATATTTGAACATCTCTCTGTTTATTACACTGCATTATTTATTTATATATTTACTTTGTGATTTTAATCTATTGCCCGTTTATGATTCATTGTTTTCTTTAATACTCTGAAAGCTGCTACTTTATATTTTTGGCTGCGTAGGTGTTTCTATGTTCCTTGTTTCTGTGTACGAGTCGATGAAATGTAATTTTGTTTGCATGGTGTCTGAATGATAAAGTTAACTTTGACAAACAAACAGTGCTGGGTAAGTTGCTTTGTAGAAGTAATTAATTACAATTACTAGTTACTTCCCAAAATTGTGTTACTCCACTAGCAAAGTAATTAGTTAAGAGGAAAAGTATTTTTGTGTTCCTTTTTTTTTTTTTTTGCTTAAAAATAAAGAAATGAAAAAAACAACAACAGTTAAACATGGTATAAACATGGTAAACACTATCAAAGATCTTTATGGCCTATTACTGTATCAATGGTAAAAGTTAAACTAACAGAAATAAACCATGTTTATGTTAAAATGTTAATATTCTTTAACTTTGCATTTAAGTGAACAGGTAGTGATGAAATAATGTCTGTAAATTCTTATTCTATTATTATTAGTGAAAAAAAAACAATCTAATAATGTCTGTGTATTCTTCTCCTATTATACATTTATCTACTGAATGAACAACAACTTACAGTATGTTACAATCATTTGAAGTGTAGACACCCTGTTGAGCCGTATTTTGTAATTAAATGTCCAAAATGTAATACATTTTTCATTTAATTTTGTAATGAAGCTGCATTTGGTAATAAACTGCCTTAACACATTTTGTAATAAATTTTGCCGTATTATGTAATAAGGTTTTACATTTTGCAGCAGCAGGGTGCTTTGGTGGTGTGGCATTAAAACTCAAGGAGCTGTTTGATAAACATTCAAAGTGGTTTATGGCTTGGCTGGTAATTAGACATATTACAGATGGACAATTTGAAATTACATGTATATTTTGGAAATAAAAAGGCAGCAAAATGTATTACAAAATGCAGTTTATTACAAAAAGTTATTACATTTTGGACATTTATTACAAAATGCACCATTATAACAAAATGTGGCTCAACACACCCTTTCTATTAAGACACAGAAACTTGCTTAGAAAAGAAATTATTAATAGTATAATTGTTATTTTTCACAAATGGAGCTCAAATGTGACCTTGTAACTTGGTGCTGCCATCATCTGTGTATGTATTTGACTTGTGTGTGTGTGTGTGTGTGTGTGTGGGAACAGGACAGTTGAGACCCCGCCTATACAATTTCTTAGGAAATCATGATCGATTTTGTTGCTATATATGCAAATGGAGTTCTACACTGAGCTGAATGTGAGCTTGGTGCAGACATATGCAGCTCAGACGATGTTGCCAAAACTCCCACTTATTGTCTGTACCCATGGGCAACACCTGCGCCCCAATTCATCAAATTATAAGGCATCACATTATTTCCTGAGTAACAGTAACAACGATACAGCAGTGATGCGTGGACTGACCCGAAGTGGTCGCAGTCATCAACAGTTACAGGTCATTAAAAAAATATTTTTAATGATATTTGGATTTCGGTCGGTCGGGTTGTTTGACGTTTGAGATAAACATTCAAATAACCTGGTAAATACACTTCATTAATTGAATGTCCGTACAGGTGACATACAACGTCGTCAGTATCCTACGGTATGGAGGGAGCAAGAGAGAAAGTCAAGTTAGGAGAGTGGAAACTCCGGAAACAACAAATTAAAAAAAGTCAAGTTTGGGACACATTCACTGAGATTTTTAAAGGTGATGAGCAGCTCCCAGTGTTTTGTTTTCTGTGGAAACCGGGTTCAAATGTGTCTTTGGGTGTTACAGTTTGCCGACCCCAATGACATCAGATTTGAACACGGAAATAAATGCAGGTATGTGAGTAAGGTCATTTGTTTATAATGACCATTGACTACATTTTTAAAAAAGCGGTCGGTTGCGGGTCGTTTATACCAGGGGTTCTCAAACTTTTTTGGCCCAGGTCCCCCTTGGAGGGGTGAAATTTTTCCATGTCCCCCCTCATCCTCGCGATACTGAAAATGATAAAAAAAAAAACCACTTCAACAATGATTATTATGAAACAATGATAACCTTTTTTAATAGTGCTTTTGTGCAAACCAGCGAAATTTTCAGGTATTATAATATAAATGAGCACTTCAAAAACAAAAATTTTAAATACTTTTAAAATAATAAATGGAACAAAAGACACACAAAACCATGTGTGTGTGTGTGACAGACAGACAGACAGAGACTTAATGAGAGGGATGAGCTTGTCAAACTCAATATAACTATCAATGTATTTTCTCTTTTTAGGGTTAGGGCGTTTGTTTTTGTCATTGTCATTTTCACTGTCATTTCTTTTACCACTTCTTGAGGAACTTGGCGGACACAAAAATCGATCCATGTTCGCTGCAGGGTGGCTAAAAATAGCCTGTGACTCGCTCAGTCTCAATTTAGTCAAGCTAGCGTCAAACAGCGCTGTTACTTCCGCCCGTTCGCTACAAAATAAAACTTCCGCATTTCAAAATAAAACAGCAAAAAAACCCAAAAACAAAACCGTGAGTAATTTCGCGTACCCCCTGGACATGCGCCACGTCCCCCTAGGGGTCTGCGGACCCCAGTTTGAGAACCGTGGGTTTATACATCACTGTGATACAGTTATTGATAAAGTAATTAAGTAATTACTCCGTTACTTGAAATGTGGCTGCGTAGGTAATGCCATTATTCCCAGCACTGCAAACAAACAAACAAACAAACCAAAAACAATACTCATTTCCTCCCCTTCAATATGATGTAGTAATAAAATGTTTTAGTCTTAATAATCCTTGTACAGTTCACTATCTTATCCATTTAAAGAATGTAAAATGCTATAACATGTGACTGACTCTTTAGCTCTACTCTCCACACCAGTGCTGCTTGAAGACTACCATTATCATTTACCTCAGTAGTCTTTACCGTATGCAAAGACTTTTCATATAGAACACCTGCTGTTTTCATTGTCAACCACAACCTTGCATTTGCCATTTTTAATGATCTAGTATTAACACCATAATAAAACCTCCAATATACCATGGCCTGTTATGAGCCGTTCAGCTGGATCGAATGAGAGGAGAAGACGACGCTGTGTGTGTGAGCGCTGCAGCCACACAGGTGTGAGTGTGAGTGTGTGCTTTATTTAGAAGAGAGTGAGTATTGATAGGGTGGAAAATGAGTATTAAACTCTTACCAGCCTTATGTTCCCAATCTTGAAACTAGATGACATTATTTTATTAACACCTGTATATTCAGGTCCCACATTAATGCACTTCCACTTTTCACACATCAAATGAAAGCAACAAAATGAATCTTTCCAAATGTATAAAGCATTCTGAAGTACAATAGTAACATCACATATGTAAAAGGATGTTTTCTACTGTCTTCATAACACTCCAGTGATCATAGTCCAGTAAACGTGTTAGTTTCACAAAGGCCACAGGTGGAAAGTAACTAAGTAAAAGTACTTCTTTACTGTACTTAAGTAGTTTTTTTTAGGTATCTGTACTTGAGTATTTATTTTTATTGCAACTTTTTACTTTTACTCCCTACATTTTTGAATGAATATCTGTACTTTATACTCTTTACATTCTTAGAATAGACTCATTATTTTTGTCAAACTAAACTGATGTGACAGTATGAAAATTAGTCACTTCAGAAGGAAAATCAGTGGAGGAAAGAAACTGTGACTTTATATATTATAGATACTGTATATGAGTATTATCTCACGATTTTGACTTTTTATCTCACAATTTTGACTTTTAATTTCACAATTGTAACATTTTATCTTAAAGTTATGCATTTTTTATCACATATTTCGAACTTATTTTATTGCCTTTTTTTCATTTTTCCTACGTTTCTTGTCAATGTACACAAAACTGAGTAACTGTGGCCTGATCAAACACAATTTCTACACACTAACTCACTTTTAAAGGGTTTAATTTTGATACTTTTTTAAACATTTTCGATTTTCCTGGTTGAAATCAGTGTTATTGCATTCATGGAAAAAAATAGTTTTACTTTTGTACTTTATTACAATTGAGAAATTGGACTTTTTTTTAATTATAAATTTGACTTAAGTAGAGGAGTTGAATCAGTACTTTTATTTTTTCCACATAAATACCTGTACTTCTACTTAAGTACAGAATGTGAGTACTTTGAACACCTCTGACAAAGGCACAGAGACCGCAGGGAATTATTTTTCCATTTTCCAGACGAGAGACTTCTGACTTAAATTAACTTTAACGTAATCTTATGCTGAAATAAGATGTAACACTGTAATACTAATAGTAAACTATATTTGTGATATTAAAATAAGGGAAAGACAATGAGAAGACTCAAAGGTTAATCTTGTTTTACCTGTTCGAATAAACAAATAAATGAAATGAATGCCATAAATATATAGATTTCAATTATTATTTATATATTTTTTCCTAAGACACCTGGTTTGCACAATTATTATTTTTTTTTATCTAAATATATTCGTGTTTCTTAAGTCTACAAGTTTATACCTGTCAAATAAACAGCAAAAAATTAGTATTTTAGTCCAAACTACAGGGGGTTACTTTTACAACGAGCCCATTATTTGATCTTTACTCCAAACGGTTAAAGAACAGCTGGAGAGGTATTTGTCAGGCATTTTAAGCAAAATCAACGTTTAATGGTACAGGGTGAAAAGCATTTCAAATATTCACAATTCATTATCTATTAAAGAACCAGCATTTGTGCTGTTTTGCAGTATGTAGTTTTCCAGTTCTTGCTTTATTCCTGATTTATTAAAACAGCAAAATGGAAATATTGTGAGGTTAAATTGGCAAGTCCCTGTCTGTATGTAATAGGACATAGACAGTGTGTAGGCCTGGCTTTTACTAGCATGACTCACTGTTATAGTCTGAAGGGTCACTTAAAGGTCTGGATGCAAAATCCAATGACTGTATTTGAAATAAATCATCCTTTTGTCTGGTGGAAAGCTAGGAGCTGACAGCAAAGCCTATTAGTACTCTACCAAGCCGCGGGCCTGGATGTTAGTGTGAGAGTGTGTGGTGTGTGTGTGTGTGTGTGTTTCTGTTTGGGTTAGCACGATTTTCCACTTGTTTACGAGTCTGTGTGCGCCTGAAAAAAAGGGCATCACAGCTATTTAAAATGTGGGGGTGTTCTTGGTTGTGGTACATGAGCAAAATTTTCTGAGTCTATCATTGGAAAATTAGCAAACAATTAGCCATTAATGATTACATTTTTTGTATTAAAAAAAAGTAATATATGGGCGAAAATAATAACAAAAATGTGTTTTTCCTCAATTAAACATTTATTTAAGTCAAAATTCTGAGATAAAAAAGTAAAAATGATGTAATAAAAAGTTTAAATTATGAGATAAAAAGGGTTTAAAAATCTGACTATACCTATTTTTTCTTACAAATGTTTTTTGTAAGACGACTAAAAATATGTTTCTCAGGGGGAACATCACTGAAAAAAGTTTGAGAACCACTGGCTTAGGGTATATGTCACAGAACAAGACATAGTTTAGTTAACTTAGTTTAACAACGGCAACATTTCTCATTACTTACTTACTTACGAAGAAGAGCTGTTTACATTTCGCCCGTTGAACTGAGGTGCGCTTCATTTACATATGTTGTTGTGCCGCCCGGGTGGGTAAACAGTTTAAACCATTGATATTGTAACAGCCCCGCAATGTTATTGATGTTTGTTTGGCGCGATTGATACCATCAGTGACCCTTTATCCTGGAATAAAAAGTAGGTGAGACCAACTCTCCGTCAGTTTCCTGTATCCAGTGAACGATACAATATATAAACTAAGGAAAAAGTGGGGGGTATGAAATCATCTGGTTGGAAAAGTGGGGGTTTTGCAACACCCCCATCCCCCACAGGTGCGACGCCCATGCCTGAAAGTCTGAATAAAAACTAAAAATGTACGGCATTGGGACAAATTAGTGAGGAATTGTTTGTTGTTTAGTAAATGTTGTGGTTGTTTGGGACATTGTTTTGTTTCTTTAATGGTGAATCATGAGGGTTGCCCGGATTTCATGGATAAATCTGTGCATATTTCTGTCAAATTCATCCAAGGTTCAGTTCTGTGTCTATGATGAATCTAAGCAGAATTTCAGCATAAATAAAATGGCCACTTAGTTAATGTACCCTTGACTGTTTGACACCCAAGAGCTTACAGTGCTGTGTTTTTTCTTTGTTTTTTTGTTCTCTCACATTGTTTGAAATGAAATGAACATGATATTGTACACTACTGACAGGACTGAGCACTTAGCATGCTTTTGACTGTCAGAGTGTTGTGAACTGAAGGCAGGTCTCGCCACTTGAATTTTTAAATAAAAAGTGGTCAGCAAAAGCTCTGTTATAATATAAAGAGTTTGCTTCAAAAACACTGTATATCCTATTCTGTGATGCATAAAAGGTTCATTCAAATATTTCAAAAAATGTGCACCACATTTACTCTATGTCATATGCCCTATTCGCACAGGATCAGTATTATCTGTGGTTCACTGGTAATTCACAATTACCCCCGTACCTCTGTGTTATTGTGTGGCGCATTCGGACAGGATCAACAAAAGTCAGTCATTCATGCAAATTCCAGACATTATTACCAGATATGTCGCAAGTTCACAACATCCTGTTTGGTCTCAATATCAATTATAACCCTATAAACTTCCACTCAATTTCACCAAAATGTCTTAATAAAGTAAATTGAATGCTGTTTTTGAAACCATTTTGATAACATGCAGTTGGTGTTTGATTATATTGTAAAAGAAAATATTAATATGTTGGTTAGAAAATTCTATCACTGCACTACAGATGTTAAAGTTAACTTGTTTAGAACTTATTGCTCCCCTCTTTACACTGCTCCAGCCTGGATTAGATACATTTTTAGATGCATTTTTTTTCAAACACATTATTTATTTATTATCAAATGTTCACTGTAGTGCAGGGGTCTCAAACTCATTTTCTTTCAGGGGCCATATTCAACCTAATTTTATCTTCAGTGGGCCGCTCCAGTAAAATAATAGCTTAATAATCTATAAATAATGATAATTCCAATTTTTTTAAAATTTATTTTATTGCAAAAAACCCCATTAAACTTTGACATATCCTGTCAAAATGTAACTTTAAGGAAAATAAGTATAATTTTAAGGTATATTAAGCCTCAATTTAGCATTTCTCCATGTGTATTATGGATCAGTTTTACAATGACACTAAACAGAAAATGTTCACAATTTTGCTTAATTTTCTTTACGCATTTCAGGTTGTTGATATAGTTTGTGTTCAGGTTATTCACATTTTATTGTTACGAGATAGTTTGTAAATGTAAATAGTTTACTAATTTGACATTATTTTTTCTGTATTATAATAACGACAGAAACTTGAAGTTGTCATTATTTATAGCCATAGTATATATATATATTTTCACATTAAACTGAAAATATGGAGTCATTATTATATTTTGTAGATTATTCTGTTATTATTATACTTGATATCATATTGGCGGGCCGCATTTGGCCCCTGGGCCGCATGTTTGAGACCCCTGCTGTAGTGTAATGTTGGGACTAGTTTGATACTGACTTCATTTTCAAATGGAATAAAAAACAAAACAAAACAAAAACATACATTTTGATTTTATATATATATATATATATATATATATATATATATATATATATATATATATATATATATATATATATATGTATATAACTCGCAAATGCTTACTCAAATTACACATTCCAATAGACTCCAATAGCACACAAAACACACCTCGTATATTTAATTTATATCACTTCATTGATTTTCTACCAATTTTTTACTCATGAATTACACATTTTCGTTCAATAATTCAGGAAGAGGGTGGGGGGGGGGTTGGAAGGGTCAATAAGAATCTCTTTGAAATGAGTTTTTGGAGCTTAGGATGTCTGTAAATGAACTAATGATGAAGGGGAATTTTGTGGCAGAAATTCGAAATGTTCAGATTTGGACTTTAAAATGTTTTGGAACCAAGCTCTTCACTTGCATCCAGAACTATTTGGAACTTCCAGGGCATATGTCCAGGGCTCGGCCTCATAGCTGAAAAACACACACACACAAAACCTGAGGAATAACTGCAGACAGTGTCACATGGGCTTTACATTATGTTTGTTGAAAGGATGTAGCTGATGTACCAACTTGTAGTTACTCACCCAACAGTGTCTTAGAGACAGTGTTGTGTTTGAGATTATGGTCAGATGACAAGTGAATAAAATCCACATCCACACGTTTAGCTTTTCTTGACACTGCAAATGTGTGCGACGCATATCTTGCTGTATCTATTTGTTAGCTTTGTGCTAACAAAGAGATACAGCTACCCCCCCCCCCCCCCCCCACACACACACACACACACACACACACAGTACATTGTTCTGGCAAAAGAATCAAATTCACCCAGTTGTTTGGCTACTTCCTGAAAGGAGCAGGAACAGTGCTTTATAAGAGTCCTTTTACAAAATAGTGTCATGAAAAATGTTGTTTTTGGTGGAACACGTACACATCTGAATGAGGTCTATATAAGGACTATATCCTCATATAGAATTACACATGATCTGTCAAAACATGCCATTTTCAGAATGTAGATACAACTCAGAGGTTGTTGTCCTTCCATGGAGTGAAGGAGACTTTTACTGTGTGTGTGTGTGTGTGTGTGTGTGCTTGTATTCCTATCTTTATGGGGACAGTAGTGTGTTTACAGTCATTGCATGGGGACCTCTGACATCATGGGGACCAAAATTCAGGTCTTCACAAAGGTTAAATATAAATGTAGGTCCCCACTAGTAAAGTATACATCTGTGTTAAGTATGGACATATATGTAAATGATGTCCCCTACAGTATAACAACATTAACTTACTTTTGGGGGACTTGAAGAAAAAGCATGGGGAAGTATGGATGCAAACTGAAACATATATTTTTCAACAGTTTTGAAGATGTCTACAGTACTTGTTGTTATATATATTTACCTCCATCAAGGAGGTATTAAATTCAGGTCCCTTTGTCTGTCTGTCTGTCAGCAAGATTACGATTTTGATGAAACTTTCAGGAATGATAGATAACGGGTCAAGGAAGAACCCATTACACATTCAGCAATGAAGGTCAAAGGTCAAGGTCACACTAAAAGTCAACAGCTAAAACACATCAGTAGTAATATCTCAGGATTTAGACAAGATAGAATCTCGCATTTTTTTTTACATTCACATCGTCTCATCTTGGGACATCAGATGGGTCAACACCTATGGCTCCATCATGTCACGAGTGAATGAAAAATCAAGCCTTGGCGGAGGTCTGCTGTCTCTGACTGCCCTGTTTTTAATGTATTTATTTATTTTTGATGTATTTTAAAGATATGTTTTCTTCTACTATTATTATTATTATTATTATTATTATTATTATTATTATTATTATTATTATTATTCTTATTCTTATTCTTATTCTTATTCTTATTATTATTCTTATTATTATTCTTATTATTATTATTATTATTATTATTATTATTATTATTATTATTATTATTATATAATAATAATAATAATAATAATAATAATAATAATAATAATAATAATAATAATAATAATAATAATAATAACCTGCCAAGGCAGATCAGCCTAAAGTTTAATAATTCCTTCCTTGTGCAAGTGTTAACATTTCCTTAAAATTTCAGCCAAATATCTGTTGAACCACTAATACATGTAAATAATTATTGTAAAATGCAGTTTGTCATACTTTCATGGTCATTAGATGTGACCCAGTTGGACGTTCATGGGCTCCGTAGTTACCATGGAAACACTGTCATCTTCTACACCATTGTTTCATGAGTAAAACCCATAGGGTTGGATTGATGACAATGGATGGACACAATGGATTTATGCTCAGTTGATGATTTACGGAAAACCTCACTTTTATTCAGTTTTCTTTGTTTCTAATATAATAACCCTGAATTTCTTTTTTTTTTTTTTTTTTCCAAAAACGTTTTTTATTGGGTTTTGACTACATGCATATATTCATACAGCCACAATGCATCATACAGCCAGGGCAATGAAACATAAAGCCAACAAAAATTCTACATCACAACAATAATAGTTAAAAATAAACACGTGAAGATAAGTAACTAGCAAACTAGCAAAAAAAAATAATTTGGGAATGGCTACAAAAGTAGTATTTGGACGTAGAGAGGTTCTGTAGTTGCCATGGAAACACAATCATTTTCCATAACATTGATGCCCCACTAAAATCCATGGAGTTAAGTCAATGACAGTGGAAGGAGATAATTGTTTTATATTCAGTGATTTAAATTTTCCTGAAAGAGTCTATTTTTCTTCAGTATTTCTCTATTTCTGACATAATAACCCCCAACCTCCAACTGTCCACATAACCAAACATCCTTGGGCAAAACACTGAACCCTAAATTGCTCCCAGTAGAGTCTGGCAGCACCTTCCATGGTGGTAGTTTGTGTGTGTGTGTGTGTGTGTGTGTGTGTGTGTGTGTGTGTGTGTATGTATGTGTGTGTATGTATGTGTGTGCACTTCTATTGCTATCTTTCTGGGAACATTGATCTGTTTACACAGTCATGACCATACTGGGACCAAAATGTTAAATGTAAATGTAGGTATAAATGTCCACACACACACACACACACACACACACACACATATATATATATGTGTGTGAAGTATGGAAATGTATGCGAATGATGTGTCTCACAGCATTCTTTTTTTTTTCTGGAAGTCCCTATGAAGCATGGGGGATGCATGGGCAAAAATCATTTGGGAACTGCCACAAAAGTAACACTGGTTCTATGTTAATATAGTTGAGCTGATTCTGTTTCATGCTACATTCACAGAGTAGCAGAGCTGTGTCTGACTCAGGCTCAACAGTGATCACATGTTTAACCCTAGTACTACTACTTTTCTGACATCTTTCAGCAGGAAAAAAAAAACCTGCATTAAAGAGATCACAACTGCAGTTTAGATGCTATGTTATAACACCATACTTCTGAGTCAGAATAGAACAAAATGGAAGTAATTTATTGATCCCACAATTGGGAAATTGTCTTGTAATAGCAGCAGTATTCACATTATAAGTAAAATGGACAAAGTGAGGTGCAAAACCAAAGTAAGATGCAATGGCATAGTTACGTATAAATACAGATAACTGTAGAGTGCAAAATAAGTAAGTCATTACAGTATTATTTACAGAAAGTGCATAGTGTAAACAGAAAATAGACCGATGTGTAATTATTCAATCATTGGGACAGAATATTCAAAATAATGTCAGTCAGTCAAACTGTATTACAGGCTGAAAAAGACAATAAAAACAATAAGACAAATAAGAAAAATACATTGTACAATTATTGTCCATATAAGCATCCTCTCCAATGCCTCCAAAGTGGAGAAATAAAGAAAATAAAGCTGGTGATAGATATGTTCATGAAATAATGAGAAAATGTCACTCCCTATTTGAATGTCTGGTCTGAATTCTTATTTTGATGCTTATTACAAATGTGAGAATTATCAAAAGGTTAAATTATTGTACAGTTTGGGTTGGTATGGTGGAGGTTTCCATCAGTTTGTTGGTGGTGTCAGAAAATCTTTTATCATAAAATGTGAATTTCTTCTTTTTTATATTGTTCATTTGGAGATGCACCATGATAATAAATACATCAATTCAAAAAAGCACAAAATTAGAAACGTATAATCACATTTTAATTGTTTCTGTATCATATACACAAATATCAGTGTATCAGACATATCATAATCTGTACTTTTTCCTCATATGTCGGCATACCAAAGAAAATTAGTTTTAACTAGCTTGCAATAATAATTAAAAAATGATAAATGAATGGGACAGAATTTCAGGGCTTAACCTTTACAACAAAGCATGTAAATAACAGGGACACTTCTCCCAGAGGTCACAAATGATTAATGTAAAAACCTGATTATGGTGTAACAAGGCCGGAGCGATACTATTCATACAAATTTACATTGTAATTATCCAACTGAAAGAGACACGTACACTCAAAATGACATTAGTATTTTTAATGTGATACCTTTTTATACATCATTTCATCGCAAAGTTCAACGTCTTTCATAAAGGAACTGTTATTTTTTTAGGCGTATTCCAAAGTCTTTTCTAATTCATAAGTAGATTGCATTAAATTGAGTCAATTAGATTAAATTTGATTAACACATTGCATGGCAAAATGTAATCAGGTTAATTTTAATAGGTCGAACATACAGCATGAAAGAAAGGTTGGGATGTGAGGACATGCACCGAGTGTACTACAAACAACCATGCAGTTTTCTAAATGGATGAATCCCACAGACAGAAAGTGTTTTATGCAAGGCGCTGGCAAGTTTTTATATGCTGCAATGACTGAGTAAGCAGATCTACAAAGTGCAACTTTAATGTGACTTTGTAAGGGTGGGGGGGACTGAATAAGAAATGGGCTGAATGTCTGGTTTTATATCGCGTTTGTATATAATCGACGTCCACAGCCGTTCACAACTGGTTTAAGATCACTGCGTATGTTGTGAGCTAAATTGCCAATAAAAGCGAAAACATCCTGAATTCATTACAATTACTTTGACTTCAGACATTGTACATCAAGAGTCATTTTCCCCCTGATCTGCTGTTTTTTTTTTTTTTTTTGAGAAGCTACACAAGATTGAACACTAATTAATATGGTTTGCATGTTTCCTTTTACAGCCGTGGGGGAGAGGCCAGTACAAATGGGAGCAGCTTTTTTTATTTTTTTATTTTTTTCGCTGTCAGAACTCGGTTGTTAATAAAAAAAGCTGCCTGAAACGATCATAACTTCACCAGGAAAGCTTGTAACCTGTTTGGATATATTTCTTTGAGCCCCTTAACTGTCATGCTTGCAGTGCACCCATGGCACCCATTTCTACTGAGCTTACAGCATTTCAACTTAAACCATAAAACATGTGGAGGCAGTGAAAATTCAAGAGACATTTATTGTTTAGTACATTCATTGTTATCACCTGACAAAATATTGTAATCTGACAAATAAGAAAAGTTAGTAAGTCAGCTTGTGTGGGGAGGAAGTGTTGTCTGAATTCTGTAGGAGTCTTGGTACTTGTTCATGACCAAAGTGGAAATTGTAAAAGAAGTCAGTAAATTGTGGGAAGAAAATCACCAGAATCAATTTCTAAGGTTGGTTTAAAGGTAGCTATAGGTCAATACCTGTGCAGCTATTACAATAAAATCCACTTCATTATATATATATATATATATATATATATATATATAGGGGCCACATTAAACCAACTTTGATCCGAATTGGGCCAAACCACTAAAATAATAACATAATATATAAATAACATCAATTCCAAATTTTCCTCTGTTTAAAAAAAGTTTAATTATGTGATGAAAATGTTCACATCTACCAACTGTCCTTTAAAACAATGTGAATAATGTGAATGAACTGATGCGGCTTCAGAAAGCTAAATTAAATTTTAATAAGATTATGTCTCAGTTTGTCATTTATACGTCAAATTACAATGTACAGATTATTTATTAGTAGATCTATAAATACACAAAATGTTTAATAACAGGTAGAACATTGTTAAACTTACACTTCAGACGTTTCAAAAATGTTCATATTTGTTCACGTTATTCATGTTTTGTTTTTTTTAATAATAGTTTGTTTTATTGTAAATACAATAAAATGACATGAAAATGTTTAAATTAACAAAGAGCAAAATGTGTATTTATAGGTTATTATGAATGGATTTTACTGATCTAACCCATATTGATCTGTATGTGGAACCTGAAATTAAATTATCAGTATATTCACTATCATTTTTGTTTCTCACAAATGTATCCCAGGGGCCAGACCGGACCGTCTCAGGGCTGGATTTGGCCCCGGGCCTCATGTTTGACACCCCTGCTCTGACTCATGTACATTAGACTCCTGTTTCCAGACAGGTTGGGTGGGTTGCCAACATCCCAGCTGACCCCTGGCGCCTTTTGTATGCGGGCCGGTCCCCGCCCTGGTGACGCAGTTGGCGTGCCGGGAGAAAAGGGGTCCCAACCCTCCCAAGGCCTCTAACCCTAACCTGGGGGAGAGAAGGTGCAGCTAGTCCAGGAGTGTGTGTTTTACTTGGAATATGTCAAACACAAAAACATTTTATTTTTCAAAAGCCAATAATTGATAAAAATCACTTCAGTTCAGTTTATTGTCATTTACATAAATGCATGAAAATTAAATTAGTACTAGTATTAGACCAGCAGCATGTGACCTAATATATAATAATCTAAAATAGAAAATAATCCAAGGATCTTCAATAAATAACAATAAAATCTTATACATAATGAAGTAAATAAAATAAATTAAACCAAGAAAAATCCAAACTCCAGCAGAATTAAGAACTTCAGTGCAGGAATAAAGGCAGCATAAATAAAATAAACAAAAAATAACAGAGCAGCATGTGCAGGACAAGGCAACTGATAAACAAGATAAAGACAATATAGCATAAATAAAAAAAAATAAGAAGGCAAGTAACATATTCAAAAGGGACTGGGGAGGAGTAAAAAAGTATATAAAGTATAAGAAGAACTACATATATATATATATATATATATATATATATATATATATATATATATATATATATATATATATATATATATATATATATAATTTGTTTGTTTACTTATTCTTGATATTTTGTTGTATTGATTTTATTTTCAACATGTACAACAGAAACATAAATTTGATACTTTTGATACTCATAATAATAATATATATATATTGTGAAGGCAACAGTGGTACCAGTAGTGATCGGAGCATTAGGGGCAGTGACCCCCAAGCTGGGAGAATGGTTCCAGCAGATACCAGGAACAACATTAGAGATCTCTGTACAAAAGAGCGCATTGCTACGAACAGCTAAGACCCTGCGCAGAACCCTCAGGCTCCCAGGCCTCTGGTAGAGGACCCGAGCCTGAAGGAGACACCGCCCACGTGGGGCGAGAGGAACATTTTATTTTATTATAATTTTACAATGCGACTTCAGCCTGAATGGCCAGGTCGCATTTATCTAACTTTTCCAGTTAGTCCTGTGATTGACAGGCCAAATATAGAAACCCAGAGGTATAAAATTTTGAATTTCCGACTAGTTTAATGCATTACCATTTACACATACACACAGGGTGTTGAGAGGAAACATCTGCCAGAGACTGCTGTTGTCTTTATGGTTGCTCTGTTGAGAGCATTTGAACTGACTGTATTTGTATTTGGTTTAGTAGCTGCACGGTAGCTCAGAAGATAGCTCTCCAGACTGTCATCAACACAGCCCAAAAAATCATTAGTTGCCGTCTCTTCAGCCTTGAAGAATTGAAAAAAAAGAAACTGTGAAATTGAGTTTGTGTGATTTTTAAATTAGTATTTATATTTCCTCTTTATTTATTTGTATTTGTATTTTTATTTTACGTTTTTTTTTACTTCTCATTCACTGACTGGTTTTCATTTTAATATTCTTGTACTGGTTATAATGACAAGTAAAGTCAATTGAGCTCCTGCAGTTGACGTCACAGACTGGTCACATGACAAGAAAAAAGTTGTTAGATTGGCAGGCACTGGTAGCAGACACATCACAAAAATGTTAACTAAGTTTGGGAATATGTTTGTAGTCAATGTTATATATATTATCCTATATTATATTATAATGTTATACTATAATAAAAGACTCTAAGACTACATAAGTATGGCACCCTTCAAAATAAAGTGTTTGGATTTGAATTGACGCCACAAAACAAATGACAACAGTGTTGGTTAGTTCATATTTTTAATATATACTGTATATATATATATATATATATATATATATATATATATATATATATATATATGGTGTGTTATTCCACATATATGATGGTTTATGTACATGTATACAATGGATTAGTAAATATTCCACTAGAAAGAACGTGTACAGTGAATGGATCATAATGTGCAGACAATGTTTTGAAGTTGATCTGAGACCAATATTCCTTTGGAGTAAAACCTATTCTCTTGTTCATTCTAATAATTTCTCATTTTGACTTATCTTGGAAGCTTGAGCCAACCGGCATTTCAGACTTGAGTTTCCTCAGTAACACATATTACATTAGTTTTCATTAGTTTTATTCTCAAAGCATTTTATTTGTCGACCAGTGTAATAGACATAAGCAACATTATAAGCACATTTTCTTATGTCATGTTACTCTCATTTTGCTCTATCATCTTCATCTTTTAGTTTAGCAGTTGGTGACATCAGTTCTCTTTATCAGAAACACACACACGGTAAAATGTCATTAGTTTTATTTCCGTGAGCATTTTCTGACCAGTGTACATAGTGAACATTTAATTTTCCTTGGTCAGAATATGTAATCAGTCCAGCCTGTATTTACAAGGCTGACAATTAATAATGAACAACTCCAACAATGAATTATGAAAAAGCTACGGCATCTGAAACTGACCACAGTGAACATTTAAAACATAAACAGTACATCAGTGCTTCCGTTTCAGTTTAGTCATGTCTCTTATGTATTGATTCTCTCTCAACTTACCATATATTTCTATTAGTCTGTTGTTGTTTTTTTCTTTTCTTTATCAATGACTAGATATTTCAAGCAACCCAGTTTGAATTCTAGGAGTCCCCCCACATACACACCCTCCCTTTTTCTTTCTTTCTTTCTTTCTTTTTTTTTTTACTTCACAGTGTCCCAGTATATATGTATTACTCAAGAAAGTAATAAAGATTATAAATCAGGTGGGTTGTGGTGTTCCTGCTGTAATGTGTTCATTGAAGCGTATGCAGGGTTGTTAAAAGCACCGGCAGAGGAGACGTGGGACACCATTTTAGTCATTTGTGTTGAGAAGTGTAGAGGTAAAATAAGATTTTTCCTCTAGCATTCCTCTATTATTTGATTTCAGACTGCAGTGTACATGGACTGTGCATTGCTGAGGATAAATGTTTTAATGTCCACATAAGGGAATGCAGCAGGTATCTTTAATTCCAACTAAAAAGGGAGTGTGTTTGCATCATATACTGGGAAGATTTGAAACGTGCGTCTGTGAATTACGGCCCCCCTTTTTTATATATATATATATATATATATATATATATATATATATATATATATATATATATATATATATATATATATATATATATTATTGTGGTTTTTACTTTAAGTATGCTTCAGTGATTCTCATGGTAGAAGTACTCCATTCACCTGCTTCAGGGATTCAGGCGTGGTAGGTGGTAGCAGGGGGAGGCCAGGAGATCATTTGTAATTCATGAAGGCATCTGCCAGTAGTACGCATGAGGTAATTGGTTCAATAATATAAGAAGAACATGCCACTCCTCATCAGGTGGCATTGTGAATGTTGTTTCTGTTTGTGTGAACAGCAATAAAAGCGTTTGATGTTACTACATCAATGTCAAGCCCAGTGTTTTCTGCAGGCATTTAGTGATGACACCTCCCCTCTTTCATTTATCTTTTAATATTTCTTCTAAGGCTTGGCTGGTTGCCAGTGAAAAACAGGGAACCTCTCTTAAGTTGTTTGACAAATATCCACCAATCTGATAGGGTGGTGGTGGTGGTGGTGGGGGTGTTGGCAGTGGTCAGCCGTGCAGAAGAATGGATGTGAATGTATATTTCAGTTTTTTAGTTTCAGGATTTAAGAATCTCATCCTGTTATTATTATGTTCTGATGCTTCTCATTCAGATGTGTAACGCTTAGTAGTCGTGTTGCATCAGCTGACCTCAGTATGACACATCAGCCTCAACATACAGAGAGTGGGCATCATATCCTGATCCAGGGGTCTTATATGTTTTCATTTTAATGTTTATATTCAGTAGATGAAAGGTTTTGTGTGGAAGGCAGAAGAACACTGCAACAAATGTATTGTAAATGTATACACAGAAAAATGATGCCATCTTCTTGTTCTCATTCAGGGGTGTCCAAATTCAGTCCTCGAGGGTCGGTATCCTACATGTTTTAGATATTTCCCTCTTCCACATGATTCAGTTTAACACTTTAACTCTTGATATTTTAGCAGTTCCACTGTAAAAAGTATTAAAATAAGCAACCACATGAACAAAAATGGCCAAAGTCATGAATAAAATGAACAAAAATGAGTAAAAAAACAGACAATTTTGTTGCTCATTGTTTATTTTTCTACATTTTATTATTTTTTCTTTCATTTTGCTCCATTTGTGTTTTACTATCCTCATGTTACTAATTATTTTGTCAGTTTATTATTCATTTTTGTTCATTTTATTGATGACTTTGGCCATTTTTGTTCATGTTGTTGCTTATTTTAATTCTTTTTAGTGTGGAACTGCTAAAGTCTGAGGAGTTAAAGGGTTAAACTGAATCATGTGCAAGAGGGAAATATCTAAAACATGTGGGACACTGGCTCTCGAGGACTGGATTTGAACACCCCTGTTGTAATTAATTACAAGGTGTAAGTGTATTTCCACATTTACTTATTTACATATTTCTGTGTCCATTCTGACAGTCCTTACTCCAATCTGTAAATCCTCCTTTTATTATTTGGTCAAATATAAAGCATTCATCTGTGATTTTATTTTTTTGGTTTATTTGAGGTGCACAAGGGCACACAACAACATCAACAACATGTCAGCATTCTGGCTGGTGGCAAAGATCAGTTTGTTTTCCTTTGTGACTAACCAGATGTGACGCTTGTGGGCGTACCTGTTGTGGCTGATTGTATCTATCCAGGGGTGTTGATAAGATTGTTGAACTGGAAGGGCACAAAGCTGTCATTGTGTGCGTGAGCTGTGCATCACAACAAGTGTGCACATCTATCCTTTGCATGCATAAAGTGGGTTCCCTCCATGGTTTATGGCACCCAATGCGCTGTGCACGTGTGTGTGTGTGTGTGTGTGTGTGTAGTGTGTGTGTGTGTGGTCCTGATCAGTGTGAAAAATAACATGTGTGGTGTGTGAACGTGAAGTTGTTGAAATCTCTTGCTCAAACATGTAGTGGTAACCTTAGTAACAAGAGAAGAGAAGATGCAAAAACTGGGGTCTCATCTTAGTCTTATTATCCATATTTACACGAGCAATGTCATTAATAAATCTTTGTAAATACAGGGACACAAGAGTGTGTGGAATTAGATTACAAATGCATGCCAGGCTCGTCACAAGCATGTGTAACAGCAATAGCAGATAGTTTTTAAGATTTCCACTCTGGTATGCGTCTTCAAATTTTTGATTTTCAACCCATAAAAACTACATGACTCAGTTGGCAGAGCAGGTCGTCCATTAACCAAAGGGTTGGCGGTTCGATTCCCGCTCTGTCCAAGTCAGTCTGTTGTGTCCTTGGGCAAGACACTTCACCCTCCTTGGCCCCGGGTGTGGCTTGGGTCCTTCACAGACGCACTTCCTTCGTGGCGGTGTGCTGCGATCGGCTTCAGGATGGCCAGGAAGGGTCCGGGGGCGAAGGTGGATCGCAGCTCCGGCAAAGAGCTTTACAGCGCCTTCCTTTCTGTATAGTGTCAAGGCTACGCACTGAAAAATTCAGCAATCTGACACAATCACAGCCTATGGTTATTGGAACAGTCTGGACGTCATTCAGCACAGCCACATAAAATTGTCAATTTAACTCTGTGTCCACATTAGCATGTTGAAAATAGCTAATTTAGTTTCAATTAAGATTCAAAAATATTTGTTTTGAAATATAAGCAGGTAGTTCCTAGCTAAGGCATAAAGTTAAATAGTCATGATGAAACAGCAGTACATTATACTGTATATTATATAGATAAAATGAAGTGTAAAATGGTCTATAGAGTAAGTAAATTGAACAGTAAAAAGTAATTCATTGTGACATCCAGGAAGAAAAATTGTAGCTTTTTATTCCTCTTCAAAAGTGCTGTTCGAAGTGGCCACAATTATTACAGTACAGCATCATAAAAACCTTGTAAAATGATTATTTTCATCAAGAGCTGAAGGTAACTCTGTAGGAGCTAAATTCAGTCTCAGTCGTAACGGAAAAACTCTGTACAAATGCCATACCAGTGTTTGTGCTTTGTAGAAGAAGTAAAAGGATCTATTAGGGCTGTCAAAATTAACATGGATTAATCCATCAACAGGAAATTTCTGATTTAAAACGTTAACAAAATTAAATGGAACACTTGTTTTGTTGAAACTGTTAAATAAATATGTTAATTGAATATATGTGTTCATGTTTTTGCATATATTTTGGATACACTATTTTATCAGATATTTTTGTTGTTGTTTTTTTATGTCTATATTTTAGAATACTTTTTGTATACATTTTGGATTTTTCCTCACTTTTTTAAATATATTTTTTATGCTTTTTTGTAGATTTTAGTATGCTTTGTATCTATTTTTTCTTTTTGTGGGAAATTATTACAATTTTGGAAGGTAATTTTGCCAGCCAACAAATGTAATAAATTGGGAGGCAACTACTATATGATGGTGGGAAGGTTATTAAACTTCTGGGATTATGACATTAAAACTGCACAGTTTGTGGCAGTTATTACATTTGTGGGTTTAACACCATGGAAGTGTCACCTGATCTATGGACCTGAAAACACAGTGCTCGTACAGGGCTGGGGAGGAACACACACAGAAATATACATGAACACAAGGTCAATAAGAAAGTCTGATGTGTTTACTGACCAACTAAGCCTGTAATTTACTCCAAATATTGCACACAATTATTGTCATTGTCTATACGTTGTTTTCTTTAGCGGCCTGTTAGAGGGCAGCCTAATCAAGTGTGTATTCCTGTCTTTAGATTTGTCTAGCAAAGGTTAAAAGGCAGAAAATTCCAATAAATGAATCAGTATATCATCAGTCAAACACAATGAGCCGTGACTCGTATAGTGGCAGATAAACAGACTCAAATTACCGTCTGCCTTTACTTTTCAGATGGTGATACGGTCTTCAGCTGTGTTTTCCTGTAAATATCAGTGCACAGTAAATTAATACAGTAATGAGAGCGGTATGGAACCCCTCAGACGACCGCTTATGAACCCATCTGATGCATTTTTAATACGTCTCAGCCTCTGTGGCTTTTGTACATCACCAGAAGTGTGAATGTTTGATTGACTTCACACAGCGACAGTGTCCCTTTGCAACTCTGACTGCGTCACTTGATTAATACCAGCCAGAATTCTTATAGAATTCTAACGAGGAGAATGATTTTAATAGAATGTTTTTTTGCTTGCACTGAAATTTGATTTTAAAAAAACAAAAATCTAAGAATTGAAGTCAGTTTGTAATTATTATGTGTAGCCAAACACAGCATGGGTTTTCTCTAAATGGCCCTGTATACATTTACATGATGTCTGTTTACAAACTTTCTTTATTAGTCTTGTGTTATAATCTAAGGTCTATGCAAATCACATCATTGATACACGTTGATAAAATGGCTTTTAATATTGCCTCTAGTTCTGCAGCTGCTCTCTGCGAATTAAATTCATCCAGTATTGATGTTTTCTCTAGAAGGGTTTTTAACAGAAATTGAGGTGTTTGTTTTTTTTGTAATAATAGTGGGGACTAAGGCTGTCCCCGACTAAAGATTTCTTGGTTGTTCCTCTGACTAATGCCCTATTCGTATACGATAAGTATCACCTATGGACCACTGGTAATTCTGAATAATTACGGAGAATTTCTGAGTTCTTAATCTGTGATTTGCTCAGTAATAATTTTGCCACACATTACCTACTGTGTTTGGGATAAAAACAGACGTCCAGTGTTAATTCAAGTCCTGTGTGAATGTGCATATCTGTGTTTGTGATTTCAATTGCGCGCCTCTTGTATTTTCTGGAGTGAATAATGGAGGAAGCGGTCGAAATTGTGTGGTAGCATGTGGTGAAAGGAAGATATGGTCACGCCAACCTACATGTCCACTAATATTTATAACTATCTGATGTCTCCTTAGATTCAGTTGGCTGTTTGCCAGAGGGAAAATCTATGCTAAAAACTGCCCATTCACTTCCATTGTAAACCCTGCTCTTATTTTGAAGGCGTGGTATAAATTTACAGACTGTATCCCTATCAATGGGATTTCCCCCCCTTTGTGGATACAGTGTGATTCTTATGCATAATTTGTTTTCATAACTACCTTAGTAATGTATTCAGATGAAACAGGATGTTGTAAATTTACGACATATTCGGTCATAACATATGGAATTTGCGTGAATTACGGACTTTTGTTCTATCCTGCCCAAATGTGCCACACAATAACACAGAGGTACAGGGGTAATTGCGAATTACCAGTTGTCCAGAGATAATACTTATCCCGTGAGAATAGGGCATAACCCCCCCCCCCCCCCTAAAAAAAACCCAAAACAAAACCAGAACTGCCCATTTTGACCAGAATACACATCTGTCTACCTTTACCTTTAATGCTGGGCAGCTGCATCATTTACTGCTACCACTTCCCCTGGTTCCACCCTCTAGACTGGACTAAAACTTTTCAGTTTTTTTTGCAAACATTCTATTTCACTGTGTGCTACTGTATGGGATCGTGAAGAGGTTTTCAGGCAATATGATAAAAAATGTACAAAGGAAATACATACCTCATGCATTTCTTTCTTCACTGCTGCATGTTTTGCTGTGTTTTCCTTCATCTGACCCATGATTTTTAACAAAATTATGGGAGATTTTTTTCTGTTCCTTCGTTCATAGTGTGGTCCAGGTTTATTTCCATTTCAACGCCCTTACATCCCTTCGCCTTAGCCCTTCCCCTACATCTGATTGAGAACATGAACACACCAAAACCCAGGGGTAGGGCCAAGCATTGGCTTGGGATTCAAGCTTATATGGATCAAACCCATATTTGTTAAAGTGTACGCAGCATCTCCATGTTATGCTTGTGTCTTTTTGATTCGTCCATCTCTGAATTTGTCCCTTATATATAGACTATATATAACAACACCACACCTGTTCTTATTATGTGGCACACACACACACACACACCTACTGTAATGTCTGTTGCTCTGTCCTCTTTGCGGTGTTTACAGCTCTGCACTGATGACCCAAGTGTCACTGCAGCAATGTGAGACCTCATCTTCAGTGACCTTAATGACATCTGAGTCCTGTCTTGCTTTCTCACCCCCCCTCCCTCTGTCAGTCTGTCATTATGTTTCCCTTTCTCGCATGCAACTTATTAGCCATGTGCTATCTTTAACCTGTCTCACTCATTCATTAATGAAGCATGGGAATAGGTGAAGCCAGGGCACAAAACTAACTTCTCACCTCAGCTGCCATTGGCTGGTGAACTTCAATAATATACCAGCAAATATATATATTTTTTTGACATAATATAATTATCATAAGCTTTTGTTATGAAAATCACAACTCAAGCGTCACTTAAATAATAGAATTATGTACATAAAAAATGATATTATTGCCATTTTATCAGGTTATATTTA
This sequence comes from Siphamia tubifer, assembly GCA_020466265.1. Classification (NCBI taxonomy): domain Eukaryota; kingdom Metazoa; phylum Chordata; class Actinopteri; order Kurtiformes; family Apogonidae; genus Siphamia; species Siphamia tubifer. Next base: position 9,456,437 of record CM035783.1, read on the forward strand.
ATTTCAAGGTGACTTCTGCATCATCATGTAATAAAAAATAGTGCTGTCAAGAGATTAAAAAAAAAAAAATAGAGTTTTTTTCATCTCAATTCATTACAATACTGTGAGAAATCAAAAGATTGATGTATAACAAAACAAGTGGTACAGGGCACAATAAATGTGCTACCTGATTTGCCCTATCTCTTATCATTGTGAAAACACATCTTTGGTGACTGTGACTTTGGACTTACATTCACCCAAATTTAATAGCACCTATTCTGGACCTGAAGGTTTTATGAGCACATCAAAAAGGCAACATGCATACGGAAACCATGAAGTTAGAGATAAAAAATTCAATAAATGCAATAAAAAAATATAATGTACTAAATATGAGTGTAATTAATTAATATTAATTCATGTAGTAATTTGATACCCCTAATAAAAATGTTGACATTAACATGGATGGGGGAGGCTCTCCGAGATGGGTTGCAGAAACTGGTCATCCTTGTTTGCAGTTCCAAATTTTCCATTGGCCACTGGCAGGTGTAGGTTTTTTTTTCATACACTAAACAAAATTTTCACCCTCCACTGGTGCTTGGCGGGTGTTTTTTACACCCTGGGTGAAGCGCCTTGAATGAAATCAAACTGTGACTGGCCCATCTTATTCATATGTATAAGTTGAAGAGAGAAAACCTTTTTATATTTGATCATACTGGGGAGAAATGTATAGTTTTAGAAATGTTCTTTTAACCCTTGAACTTCTTAAGCAATTCTGCAGTAAAAAAAAAAAAAAAGTAAAAAAGAACAAAAACTGCCAAAGTGATCAGTAAAATGAACAAAAATGAATATTAAACTAAAAAATAATATGTAACATGAACAAAGTAAGACACTAACAGAGCGCAATTGAAGAAAAATAATAAAATAAATAAATGAAATGTAAAAAAAACAACAACATAACAAACAACAACATCAACAGAAACAAATAAATATTCACAAAATAACAAATAACACACAAAAAAAAATGCAAAAAACCCCAAAACTAAGTAAAAAAAAAAAAGGAATAAATGACTAGTGTTGTAATTTGGTTCCAGTAGTTTTAGTTCAGGGTTTTTTGTTTTATAAATCAGGTTTTTTTTACACCTGTACATCAGTTCCATGAACAAAATTATGAGTAAAATAACACAAAAAAACTTGAACTAAACCATCCATTCAGAACACATCAGCACTGATTCATCAGGAGTTAAAGGATTAAACTAAGCTGATGAATTAATTAGAATCTAAGGAGAAATGCAAATTCAACACGATGGTAATGGCATTAAGAATACTGAACGTGCATGATAATTACTTTTAAATGAAATTGTTTAAAGCCACATGGGTATTTCTATGAAACTAGGTTTATTTTGGTATCTGACACTTGTCCAGGTTTTTATACCCAATAATAAAAGAGAAATTCAGGCAATTTCCCCCAGGATGTGCCTAATGATAACCTCAGATAAATACAAAGAAATTATACTCTTGCTCTGAGCCATCCTCAAATGAATCCATTTTAGATATTGCTGTAAATAAAGACACTGTGTTAAATTTGTTAAATCTAGTAGTGTTTCTATTCCAGATAATGTCAATCTCTTTCCAGGTTTTGTGTGTAAATGAACGCGTCCACTCACATTACTTATGGAATCTGCCCATTTAAACACATAGAAAGTGTGAGTGGTTATGCAACAGTGGTCATGTTTGTCAAACACTGCTTCACATAATTAGTTTGAGGGCCAAAATGTACCTGTGAAACAACAAAAAAATCTTGGAAACATTTTTAACAAGTAATTTCTGCAATCTTTTTACAATGTTACATGCAAATTTTGTGTTGTGTGTGTGTGTTTTATCTAAATATTTTTTTAAAAAATGGAGCTAAAGTGCTTCCAAACATAACATGAGTCTACAACTGCTTTGAATTTTTAGTCCCCGTGTCCTGCTTTAGGGACAGGTTTCACCCATATGTCTTTTAGTTTTATGTGAAAAGCTGTTTTTGAAAATAATAATAATTCCAAAAACACAATGCTGGGAATAATAATGAGAATAGAAGTATTTGAGAGAGCAAATTGAGCAAGAAATGGATAAAACCATGAAGTCTCCAGTTCCCAGAACAATGAAAACCATAAAACTAGTGATATAGAATGTGTTCTGAAATGTGACTGAAATGTGTTCTTGATGATAATAATAATAATAATAATAATAATAATAATAATAATAATAATAATAATAATAATAATAATAATAATAATAATAATAATAATAATAATAATAATAATAATAATAATTTTTAGATGTTATTTGACCATTGTGTGCATGAAATCAGCTTAAAACCACTGTTATTTTATTGTGTTATTTCAATAACTTGAATATAGAAATTGGAAAGATAAAAAAAAGAAGAAAGTCAAATATCAGCATGGTCTTTGTCATTGTTTAAGAAGCATCTGAAAAAGACTAATTAATAGAATAATATGAGGTTTTATATCACATGATTTGTAGTTGATGATTTGCAATTACTTTCTTTTCACTTTAGATTATATTTCAGTTACTGTATTTTCCAAACACACACATAAGGCATCATCATCATCATTAACCGCTTCATCCAGGGCCGGGTCACGGGGGTAACAGCCTAAGCAGGGAGGCCCAGACTTCCCTCTCCCCAGACACCTCCTCTAGCTCTTCAGGGGGGACCCCGAGGCGTTCCCAGGCCAGCCGAGAGACATAGTCTCTCCAGCGTGTCCTGGGTCTTCTCCGCGGCCGCCTCCCGATGGGACATGCCCGGAACATCTCCCTAGGGAGGCGTCCAGGAGGCATCCAAAACAGATGCCCGAGCCACCTCAGCTGACCCCTCTCGACGTGGAGGAGGAGCGGCCTTACTCCGAGCTCCTCCCTGGTGACTGAGCTCCTCACCCTATCCCTAAGGGTGCGCCCAGCCACTCTACGGAGGAAACTCATTTCGGCCGCTTGTATCCGGGATCTTGTCCTTTCGGTCATGACCCAAAGCTCATGACCATAGGTGAGGGTAGGAATGTAGATTGACCGGTAAATCGAGAGCTTCGCCTCTCGGCTCAGCTCCTTCTTCACCACGACGGACCGATACAACGTCCGCATCACTGCAGACGCCGTACCGATCCGCTTGTCGATCTCCCGTTCCATCCTTCCCTCACTCGTGAACAAGACCCCAAGATACTTAAACTCCTCCACTTGGGGCAAGGACTCCCCACCAACCCAGAGGCCACCCTTTTCTGGTTGAGAACCATGGCCTCAGATTTGGAGGTGCTGATCCTCATCCCACTCGCTTCACACTCGGCTGCAAACCGTCCCAGTGCACGCTGCAGGTCCATGTTTGAGGAGGCCAACAGGACAACATCATCTGCAAAAAGCAGAGATGAGATCCTGTGGTCCCCAAACCGGACCCCCTCCGGCCCCTGGGGCCGTAGACTCACTGTGCCTTCTCTCCCCCTGACACGAAGGGAGGAACGGGACGCCTTTTACTCGTTTTATGCGATGCCAACCATGTCACGTCGCCAGGGCGGGTACTGGCCCACACACAACAGGTGCCAGAGGTCAGCTGCGATGTCGACAACCCACCTGACCCATGGAACACAGGAGTCTAATGCACACGCAGGTCAGAGGTCACTCCACGGTGCAATTAAAGTGGTGGCACTGGCTGAGGTGGGATTCCGGCCCCACAGGAGCCCGGGTGGACACGGGCAATAAAATCAGTGGACGGTAACGGAACCTAATAGTGATGTCCAAAACCAGAGGGGTGGATGTTGTTCTGTGACATATACCCTAAGCCAGTGGTTCTCAAACTTTTTTCAGTGATGTTCCCCCCTTTTTAGACATCTCCCCTGACATGGACAAAACCTTTTTGTAAGAAAAAAGACGTTAAGTGTCTGTAAAATCAGTGTCAGATTTTTTAAAAACCAAATTTATATCAGTTTTTTTTTTTTTTTTTTTTTACTTTTTACCTCATAATTTTGACTTATGAATTGAATAAATGTTTAATTGAGGAAAAACACATTTTTGGCCATATATTACTTTTTTAATATAAAAATGTCAGAATATTTTGCTGATGTGCCACAACCTAGAACACCCCCACATTTTAAATGGCTGTGACCCTCCTGCTCCCCTGCACAGTGATGTTAATTGTTTATAAATTGCAGTCTTTAAAACAAATGCAAATAAACTAAAGTGAATATAAGAATCGTATAAGCATTACTCAAAGCTATCATCACAGGTTAGACGTTGCTCTTTTTCTTCTCTCTCCGTCTCTTCTGCCAACTACAGCCTGTCTATGTATCATACACAACACATCATTGCATCTAAATGGTAAGTATAAGTGTTTGGGAAAAGGTCATTCAGAAAGTGTGACATGATTGGCGAGTGGTTATTTGCAGTCAGTCATCGGAGTGACGTAAAAATCCATAGGGAAGAAGAGTTGCTTCTCTCTCCCTGGCTGGAAATGACCACCAATCGATGTCCGAGGAAATTGGTCGGAGGCACACAGCTATGGGGGGTGGGTGGGAGGGTGGGGGGGGCAGTGAGGACTGTTTGGTAAAGCATTAGCTAAAGATTATTTATGATCATACATACATTTCTGCTGACACATCAGCACTTGGCTTTGGGATAAGGGCTCTTCCACTGTATGCCAAATGTTTCTGTTTTCTTATTCCAAATGACAGTCTTGGAATTGTATTCCTCTGCAAATGGCTACTCTTTGATTACATGCCGGGGTCTAAATGAGGATCATCTGCTCATCTACATTGTCCTCTCATTTAGGCTCAGGTCTTCAAGCCCAAATGTGATGAGCTTTCCCTCTCTTTTTCTCTCACTATGGCCTTTTTCTTTCTCTCATAACCGTTCTCACATTTTTCTGCTGGCTCTACTGGTCTCATTTCCTTCTTTCATTCAGTCTCTTTCTCTTTTCTCATTTTCTTCCTTTTCCCAGCACCACAGAGACTTGGAGATGAGCTTATCACTTTCTGCATCACAGGACCAAGCTGTCACGCTGGCTCTGAATAAGCCTCTGTGTGTTTGTCGCAAAAAAAAGCAGTGACAACGAGCTTGTGAGTGTAGGTAGGCTTTGAAACAATTTATATTGGTAAAAGCTTCCCTCCTCTGTATGGATGTATTACTGACAGCATAGCTAGTGAAAAATCCACATTTTGGTCGAATTTTGTGGACCTTTCTGTGTGGATATTTGTATGTTCTTCAGATGGATGGATGGATTAGTTGATGTAAAAGATGAAATAATGCAGCCTCACTGGTAGAGATCTTTATGAAGAAGCAGTAAAATCACTTTTACAATAAATTAAACAACCTCGACCAGGAAATTAACTGAACATGTCGCTGAAAATAGTACTTCAAAAGCAATACAGATTACAGTGGGGAACACAATTTTTGTTGAGTTAGGACTGACAACTGTTTTTAACTCATTGTTAGGTACAGAATCCAAAACTGATCTAGGTCACATCAAGTTTTTGAACGATAAGATCCTCATTTTCTTGCAGGTTGAATGAATCAACATAGTCATGAAATATGTGCATCATTGTGACATGACCAGGAGCATGTGCAGAGTAACAGGAATAATGTTAAAGAGGAACTAACTGTTTACATGTCAGAGGTTGAGGTTGTTGAAGACGACTTGTGTGAATATGGATTCGGCCGAATGTGTGAGGAAGTGGAAGATAAATTTGTTCGACAATGAACGGGTCTGATGTTGAAAAAGAGCGGGGATCCAGGCGGGAAATCCTAGTGAGTTCATGAGAGTGGTGAATAGAGCATGCCATGTACTCCCCACACTGGCATAAATTACAAATATCTGCGAGAGCATGCAGAGCCCTTAACATAGTGTTGCTACCTGGACTGGTTTTTCCTGATGTCTGTCTCGGAAAAAAAATCAAACATGTCCATCCGGGAGGAGACCTCGGGGTCGACCCAGGACAAGCTGGAGGGATTTTATCTCTCTGCTGGCCTGGGAACACCTCGGGATTCCCCTGGAGGTGCTGAGGTAGCTGGGGTGAGGGAAGTCTGTGCTACTTTGCAGAGGCTGCTGCGCCCGCGACCCAGGCCCGGATGAAGTATATATATATATATATATATATATATATATATATATATATATATATATATATATATATATATATATATATATATATATATATATATATAGTGGGAGGGACTTCAAACCAGACTTCCAAATCGTTGTTGTGCAAATGCATGGGAATGACCAATGTGTTTGAAAAAAGGGGTTTGGACTTTTGAATTGTGTATTTTCAAAATGTAGCTTTTACTCCAACTGTTTTTTCTCAGATCTCATACCTCACCATTAAAATCCACCTAAGGAAAGGACTACACCCTTTTCCAGTTGAGGACCATGGCCTCAGATGTGGAGGTGCTGACCTTCATCCCAGCTGCGACACACTCAGTTTGCAGCCAAGTGTGAAGAAATAAGGGTAGTGATCCAAAAAAAAAAACCCACCAAAAAAAATCAATGCCACTTGAGTTCTGCCTCCCTCACTACTGCTGTTACAGACTTATTTTACATAGTATAATACATGTATTTATTTATTTTTTTATTTTAATATCATGTCTACTGTACATGGCACTGTGCAGATGTAGTATGCATTTCATTTCTCACACTTGAAAACTGAGTCAAATTTGGAGTATTATGTGAAGTTGGCGTTTGATGAAAAGCTGCAGTGTCCTTGTTTCTGAATATTGATACAATTTGATTTGAGGATTCAATTTATTTTTCAGAGATATGCAACACAAATATGGGTAAACAGACCAATCCACTGTTGTTTGAGGGAAATAAAGCATGAGTATTTCCCTCTGCAGTGGGATATGAAAGGTTTTAACCCTGCTGGTTGTGAGTTTTCTCATCTCACACCGTTCAGTCCTCTTGTCACTCTGGCATCTGTTACACTTTGTGTATAGTGTTCCACGATGTGTGCGAAAACAACTTGTGTTACAGTGAACTCACAGACTTCTATGGCATTTCCAAATTGTTTTTCTCCTTTGCTTCACACCTGTGTAAAAACATCCTCATCTCAATGGCTGTTCAGGCGCTGGAAAGAGTCTCAATATATTCTGCTTGAATTCCCATTTCAGTCGGTTCAAGCCTGTAAGAGACAATTAACAGACCGTATTATCACATGACACAGTATGTAATCAAAGCCAATGATGCCATTTAAAGTAAGATCATCTTAATCCACCTCTACATGACTTTCATCTCCTGAAATATCATTAAAAATGAAATTTTTATTCACCTTCTCATTAGCAGACTCTTCTCCGTCGCCTCCCAATACTCATAGAAAGCAGTTTTTGTGCAATTTAGCTTTAAGGGTGAGTTCAGTTTTTGAAGTGGATTCTCTGAAGTGCTTATCTGGAGTCGATCTAACCTACACAGGGGTTTGGCAAACAGGAAACATGACCTTTAAACTGCAGCCTTATTAAGATCATGTAATTACACAGACTAAACATATGCAGCTCTAGGTTTGCTCTGCATTTGGAATCTGACATGCACTAGATGTGAGATAATGTTGAAATCCAAAGTCTCAGAATGAAATAAGCAAATCGTCAATGCAGAGGTGAACCTTAACCCATACATTCTGCAAGATAAGAATAAAAAATTCAGGTTGTCAGTGCTTGGTCTTTGAGCAGAGTGAAGTTTCATTGCCGTATTGAACAGTACAGTCTGGAAATATTATAAATATACAAGTTGCTTGTGCTTTATCCAAAATAAACATTACGAACTTTTTCAAATCTGTTCTTTTTTTCCTCAACACCTTGACTTTATGCACTTTTATACTTGTACGGCTACATTTTTGATGGAGATTTTACCTGTTGAGTGCAGTAGAAATATTAATTTTAATAAATGTATGAATGAATATGTGCATCATTTACACTAAATGATCTTTTATTGAATCAAACATTTTCAAAACCTATGAAAATAAAAAAAATATATATTTTTAAACTAAAACTTGTCAAGGACCCAAATACAGACTCCTGGGATGATGAAATAAGGGCTCTTCATTTGAGCACAAGTCAGGACAGGTATCAAGATATAAAGACTCAAGGGTAGAGCAACACTATGAAAACTCACTTAGTTATAAAAGTCCAAATTAAAAAAGTTCAGTTTGGAAGCCATTGAAGAGGGAGCACATCCAGAGTGAAACAAACTGACAAGGAGAACAGGAAAAAACAGAACTTAAATGATGATGACAGGTGTGGAGGAACTAAATGAGTATGTATATATTATCTTACAAGATTATGTGCCTTCATACATACCCTCAAATTCTAATATGAGAGAATATTTTTTTTGTTTATTATTAAAATTAAAATTCCAGACATTTTAAAATTCCATATTTAAAAAAAAAACAACTTTAAAACCTGTGCAAGGAACATGAATACCGTATAATAATGTGGTTAATCTATCATGGTCTGACTATTTTGTGGATTTTAAAAATGTTTTACAGCACATGAACATGTATTGTGTTCTGCGCCCTGATTGGTCCTGACTCATCCTGTCAGAGTGGCGCCCAGTATCCCAGCGATACTAAAAGGTTACCTATAAACCCTGCAGATACTGATTGATCAGACAGTAAACTGCCAGTTTAAAAAATACAGATGTGGAAGTTGACAGTAAATATAGTGGTATATTAATCCACATGAGGACAGCCCATAATACTACACCATGGTCGGTCCTGGAGGTTCAGTCATTGGTGGCTGACATTAAAATTCAGACAAAACATGCACACGAGCGAGTTTCTCAACAATTCCCTGAGTGGACGATATAGAAGTACACGCCAGGAACTGCAAAGTCAGTACTATCCTTGAATGGAAATTCTACATCACAGGTTTCTATTATTGTGGGTAATTTTTACAACTTAACCCCCACTGTATAGCATAGACTTAAACTGGTATAGAATGTGGGATTAAACAGCATTATGTTGGTTAAATGGCTTGTTCTAGGAAGGATAGAAGCCCCCCCCTCAATTCCCACTAGGGTCTCTAGGGATGAATATGCCACATGCAACTTCTCTACACCATCCTGGTGGCCTAGATCTCATCTCTCATGAGAAACATCACAGGTTACGGCACTACGACACAAACATGCCCCTAACCCTAAGTATGGCGAACTGTAAACACAAGCCAACCATGCCTTCATTTCACAGATGTTTAGCACAGCAGAAAAAGAAGAGGTGGATATAAATGAACAAGCCAACAGTCTGTCTTAGTTCAGCTTTTGCAGAATAGTGAGAACTGAAAGGAAAAGAGTATGTAAAATGGATACAGACTTGGCAGTATCGCTGAGATACATGTTTTATTCTCTGTTTTTCAATGTATTTGTATTTGCTTTTGATGATGCTATTGGTTGTAATGGTGTTTACCTATTTATGAACTCACTTTATGAACGATGCCTGGACACTTGCTAGCTAGCATAGATGTTAGCATAATGACCAGTAGTGTAATCACTGTTTTGTCACAGGTGAATGTTTGTTTAGCTTACTTTTTCTGTCTTTGGGGTGGTGTGTTTTTTTACTACCAGCTACAGAATTTTGTCAACTGAATCTAGTTTTTGTCATGTATGTAGTTCATTCTATGACCAGTGTTGATAACGGGGCTAACAGTGTGAGACACATGCATTACAACAACTTGACAGGTATCACAGGCTGATCAGGACCGTCACTCTCCTCCACGTAATGCATAGAGCCCCCCGATCCATGGGGGGGGGGGGGGCTTTGTATGAGCTGCAATAGGATGCATTGATTGCATCACTTACACTGATAAATTATTAACTTCTTTATTATTATTATTATTATTATTATTATTATTATTATTATTATTATTATTATTATTATTATTATTATTATTATTATTATTATTATTATTATTATTATTATTATTTAAATAAAATGTTTAATTTAATTCATGTTACTATGAATGTACACACACACACTCACACTTTTCCCCCTCATTTACTTATAATGAGCAACATTTCAAATGCAGCTAACATAATAGGTGATTTTAAAATTTGATTTATGCATTACAGGTGACAGAATAGATGGGATTACATTTAGGGAAAAGTAGGTCAAAGATTTTGTAAAAGAATTTCTTACATCTTTAAGTTTTCTCTAGTTATTTATAGTGGGTGGAATTTCACATATCTATAAACATCAATTTTGTCTCAGTTTGCGTCATTTGTGTGTGTATATATATATATATATATATATATATATATATATATATATATATATATATATATATATATAGGCAATTGATATGCTAACATCAGCACACACATACGATACGATGACATCAGCTGGATCCATGCCAAAATAAACCACAATAGAGAGTATGCATTTAGCATTTAGATCATTTCCCCTCATCACCTTACATTATATATGCAGAGAATAACATCATTATTATTTTGTTGTCTATGTACATGTGAATTATAGCCCCTCAAATCTTTCCACCTTGTGCATGACAATGCAGTAACTGGAGGAGAATTAATAATTAAATGAGGTACAAGGGTAAAAAACAAAACAAAAAAAAGCAACCAAGATATTGTAGTTAGGTGTGATGAGCAATGCTTGGTGATGCTATGATGTGTATCTTTAAAGACTCATGTCCTGTAAAGTGATGTAATGAGGCAGCTTTTAAAGGGCTTCCTACTATTAATAGGTGACTGTCAACCTTTTTGATGCTTTTACCACTAATGATAAAATAAACAGATGGTGTCATACTTTGGTTTTCATAATTGAGCCGCAGTTATGTCTCAAGTGTATTTTACAAAATATTGTATTGAAATTCTGGTCTAAAGATTCAAAACAAAACAGCAGTCAGACGACCATTCTGCTGTTAGGAAAATGGACAAGACAGGATAAAAAAATGAAGAAATAAAGAATAATTACCTTGAGATGCAGCTGTTCTGAATGCTCACTTACTGTTTACCCAAACCCTGTGTAGAACATAGAAATACTCTGAAATTAATACTCTGAAATACTCTGAAATTAATAATAATTACCATTTTCAAAATTAACACATTGATGCAAATTAATCCACAATCATGATTAATCTGATTAACATTTTTTGAATGCTTTTAACATTAGTAAGGGATAAAAAAAATAAAAAATTCCAGACAGAATGAAATATTTTTCAATAGTCACGCATGGGCAATACATTATCCTGCTTATTCTATGGGTTATTACAGCTTATTACTGCTTATTTTGAGAAAAGACAGACAAGTATTTACCAAAATGATTATGAATGTATTCATATATACGATGGCTTCTGTTGACAAAAACTAGTCCAGTTGAAAACGTTATTGTTGTTCCTAAGCAACACTCCACTGGCACTGTCCATGTAAAGGCTACTTTGTTCCACCGCTGCTGCTTCTGATCTGCTAGCCCTATTTCTTGACGTTAAACTGCACAAATATTTACTTTCAAAGTGGCCGAACTACCTGCGGAGTGATATGGTATCGTGAATCTGTAGTGACAAAATTTGTTGACATTGGTAGCAGGTGTTAATGGCGCAGTGGGCGTTAATGGTGCAGCAGGCGGTTATCGAAAAAAAAAAATCTGCTCGCAGAACCCTAGGAATGAGCTATCGCAATGTTCTAGATGGCCATAGAATAACAATAACAAATGCAGATCCAGACCCCTGTCCACATCCACATGATCCCTTTGAACATCATTTCTTACTTCAGTTCCATTACTTCATGGTACCAAATAAAGCAGAGGTGGACCGTAAGAACCCTGTAGACCACATGAGACCGGAAACTGGTGGCTTTTCCAATGGACATCTGTCCACAAGTTTATTTCCTAATTATCAAAAAAGAAAAGTGTGTGATATTTATGTTTTTTTCTATTAAATCACAAATGTGCTGTTTTGTCATGTATGTGAACATCAGAGTTGGGTAATCCCAGCTCCAAAGAGTAAAGAGGCCTGTCATGGATTTGTTCCAACCATTCACTGATGGATATTTAGTGGATTCACCTGTATGCAGTGTTGGGAAAGTTCACTTTGATTAGGAACTAGTTCAAAGTTCAGTTCAAGTTAGTCAATATGAATTAGTTCAGTTCATCGTTCATTCTTCCAAATTATGAACTAGAAGTTCATGGATCCCAAAATTAACTTTTTCGTTCTTTTTTTCATTCTTTTTTGTGTTATTATTGTAAACGTATTATTAACCGTTTCTGACGTTATTCTGTAGTCAAAAAATCAGGGGAAAATGCCGCCCCTCCAGGGTGGAAGTAAGTACCTTACCCCGGGGTTAACTTCCCTCTCACAAGGAGCGGTTTCAGTGAGCTTCGTTTTCAATGTTTATTTCCAAGAACACCTGCTCCGGTCGCCGGTCACACTCTGTACATTTAACTCTTTTTCTCCACTCCCAAAAACTCTCTGCACCCCCCCCCCCCCCCCCCCCCCCCGAATAATACGAAAATGACATCTATGATAATGTTGTGTTTTGATCCCATTTTATGCCTTATAGGACTCAATAATTACAACGTAATGAGAACGAAATGTGAACTAAATAAGAGCGCAGTTCAATAAATGCCAGACTAACCACGTTCACAACTTCCCGTTCATTTGGCAAAAGTGAACGAGTCGTTCACGTTCATTAAAAATATGATATAGTTCGTGAACGATCGTTCAATGAACACGTTCAGGTACAACACTGCCTGTATGTTATGGTAAGTTAACAGGAAGAACCAATACATGGTTGATGGAAATGACCTAAACAAGTCACTTACCTGATAAAGGGTTAATTGTGTTGTTTTTGTATAATGTGTTTACAGTGCAGCAGCAGTTGGTCATAAGTTCAGATGCACTGAAAATGTGAGAAATCGATTTACTCAACAAATAAATTATAATTAAATGTTTGCAGTTGCATTGGGGATTGATGCATTTTCCGTCCTTTTGTGTATTCTATCGACATATGTGTCTTACACAGTGCAGAAAGTACAGAGAGTCCATTTCCCGTCAGACCCACTGACTCAGATACAGCAGTATCTGATGGCTCTATTGGGGGACTTTAATTTTCTTCCACATCTACATGCAGAGACATAATTAAATTAAGGACCTCACATAAAAATGCTGCAATTAATTACCCAATAAATTATTAGTTGCTGCTTCATAAATCATGATGTACAGATCAATTTTTATGTGACACAGTTGATAGAAGCTCAGTTGCTCATGTAAGAGCAAGGGTTTCTGACAAACTAGGCTTTGCATTTTAGAATTGAAGGAATAGAGAAAAGAAGGGAAATAATGCACAATATTTATATATATATATATATATATATATATATATATATATATATATATATATAGGTCTTGCCTCAGGTGGAGGAGTTTAAGGGCCTCTTATTCAAGAGTGACAGAAGGAAGGAGCGGGAGGTCGACAGGCAGATTGGGGCAGCATCCGCAGCACTGCGGGTGCTAAGCTGATCCGTTGTGGTGAAGTGGGAGCTAAGCTAGAAGGCGAAGCTCTTGATTTACCAGTCGATCTACGTTCCGACCCTCACCTATGGTCATAAGCTTTGGGCCATGACCGAAAGAATGAGATCACAGGTACAAGTGGTCGAAATGAGTTTCCTTCGCAGGGTGTCCGGGCTCAGCCTTAGGGACAGGGTGAGAGGCTCGGACATCCAGGAGGGGCTCGGAGTAGAACCGCTGCTCCTCGATGTCCAGAGGAGCCAGTTGAGGTGGCTCGGGAACCTCGTGAGGATGCCTCCTGGAGGCCTCCCTGGGGAGGTGTCCCAAGGAAGGTCAACCAGGAGGAGACCTCAGGGCCGACCCAGGACACGCTGGAGGGATTATATCTCTCGGCTGGCCTGGGAACGCCTCGGGATTAAATGTTTAAGGAGCTGGCTGAGGTAGCTGGGGTGAGGGAAGTCTGCTGCCCCCACAACCTGGACCCGGATAAGTGGAAGACGACGACAATATATATATATATATATATATGTGTGTGTGTGTGTGTTATGAATTTTGGTGATTGGAATCAGGATACAGTTGGTCTCAGTTCAACCATGTATTCAGGTCACATGGAAAATATAAAAATCAGAGCTTGTTTCATTGGACCGGTGGTCCCCTCAGAAACTCAGGCCAAAAAGCCCTGAATTCCAGGCCTGACTCTTCTAAAACTAGAAACTAGAGTTACAATTATAGGGTCAACTCTTAGAATAGAAGTATTTTATTAATCCCACAATTGGTACATTGCTTTACACTAGTAAGAGTTAATATTTTACACTACACTAATTATGTCAATGTTCCACTATATACACCCATAGTGTTATTGACATTCATCACGGAAGAGTTAATTCCTATGAATTAACTTTTCCAGTGTTAAACCTACTTAATACTACATGTTTGTTTAGGTAAAATCCTCCACCCAGGTGATTCTGACCATTAACCTGCCTCTACAGAAGGACATGGGTGCCCATGGGTGCCCACTGCTCCTCACTGGTTTTCCAAACAGCGTCAAAGAACGGATAGGTTAAATGCAGAGGATAAATATAATGACAAATAAAGTACTTTACCTATGTTCATAAATAAATTACTCAAAAGATTGTTGATTTCGAAGTATTTGAAAACTCTGGAACCCGTTCTTAAAATATATCATTTTGGGGTACCCCAGACGCCGTTGCTGTGTGGACACGAGGCCCAAATTATAACAAATCATGTCGGATTCACTTGAAAATTTTGCTGTGTGGATGGGACCTGAATGTGTTCTTCATTTGTGCTAAAAGACTGTGATTAACTTCATCACCTGCTGTCTGTGACTTCAATCAACCTAATAAACTCAGTGTGATGCAAATGTGAAATGAAGCTTTAATGTTAGCGTGTTTTTAGTAGCTGCCTGTACCTCACAGTTGACGGCAAAAAAAACCTTTATTTGCAGCGCTCTGGAAGACATTTGGTTGAATGTGAGGAAATTCTGCCTCTTTAAAAGACTTCCACCAGAAACAGCACGGCGATTAACATGCACTTGTACAGTAGCATGCTCTGAGGGGATATATGTAGTCTTCAAGTGAATAAATTAACCTGACGTTAAATGATAAATGAATGTTAATGAGTAATTATTGAAGCACAGCAGATATGAAGTCCACATACAGTCAGATGCGCCAGCAAATAGAAGACACTTACTTCCTGTGATTCACCCCCTGCCTCATGCAGAGGGCAAACTAATAATCATTAATTTTAAATGGTTGGATAAACTAGCAGCACATACTGATTCATCATCATCTTCTTTTCTTTTCTTTTTTGCTACAGCATGCTAAAAATTGGGGGTAGTGTGTTCATTTTAGCAAACAAGAGACATTTCATTGCAAAAATCTAAATCTTACAAAGCGTATTTTTGTCCACCATCGCCCCGGCGGGCAACATAGAAATGCAGTGCGTCCATCCGTCCGTGGAACACTATACTCTCTATAAGTTTTGACAGCTATGATGGAGGATCACCAAATTCACACCACACATGCCTCTCATGAAAGCCTTGCTTGAGTTTGATGATGAGTGACCTTGAGTTTTCAAGGTCACAGAGCAAAAAGGTGGGAGGAAGATAAGATAAGATATTCCTTTATTAGTCCCACTAGGGGTAAATTCCAAGTTTACACCAGCACAGAATAGAGCGGCACACAAGAGCAGCACAGCAAATTCTTTGCACACCATATTCACTATTTACACCATATTCACTATTTACACCATATTCACTATTTACACCATATACACTATTTACACCATATACACTATTTACACTATATACACTATTTACACCATATTCACTATTTACACTATATACACTATTTACACTATATACACTATTTACACTATATACACTATTTACACTATTTACACTATATACACTATTTACACCATATACACTATTTACACTATATACACTTTATACACTATTTACACTATATACACTTTATACACTATTTACACTTTATACACTATATACACTATTTACACTATATACACTATATACACTATTGCACATGGTGTTGATTAATTGGATTGCATTAATTGGAACACTATACTCTCAATAAATAATCCCTTCAGATTATGACCTGATTTATGAACCATCTTTATGTGAAACACTTGCATTAATAATTAGCGACATGAAAAACATTTGATAAAAGACTAGTGGGAGAAACATGTCACTTTTAAAGTAACTGCCATTTTCCCCCTGCATGTTACCTTTTTGGGATTTGTTTGTAGATGAAACAGCTCAGATCTTTAAAATTGACAGTCTCAACAGTCTAGACAAATTATTCTGTTCCAGCTTTAATCTCCTTCCTGGACCTTTGAGCTCAACAGGGCTTCACAGAAGACCTATTAGCTTGTAGTAGGCCCTCACTTTGCCCTTGTCGACTTCTTAGAAAAATACAGGCACTGGAGTAACTGGACAAGATGTGAATAAATGTCATGGTATCATTAATGATTTATTCTCAATAATTAAACTTAATCATTATTTTATTGACATTCCAAGTTATGGACTTGAATAAAATAAATAAATAAAGTAAATAAACCCTCCTCAGTCATCGATTCTGGTCCTCCGCTGTTATTTTCTTGACATTTCACATAACAAAAAAAGGAATATTTCACTTCCATAAATTGAATTTCAAAATATTTAACTTGAAAGATCATGTTTTAGATATATTTACTTATTGAGACTTAATGTTAAGATTATTTTCTAGTCCGAATAATATTCATATTTAGCTTCTCCACTCAGATAGTATTACTAATTCCAAGCAATATTTATAACAAAACAAGCTTGTTTTATACAGTTTTGCCCAAACATACAGTCACGCAAAATAATTATTAGACCATCAAAATTAATCAAAAACAATGATTATACAAGCCAGTACAGCTAGCGGCAGCACAACTTATGTGCCTCTAGTGACGCTCAATTAAACTTTTGGCTTTCCAGCGTCTAACTACATCATCCTAACGATAACCCTGATTGGTTGTAGTACCGTCCTATTGCTTACAGAGGATTTGAAAGACAACCTTTTAGCCCCACCTCCCCTGCCTATGAAGCTCCTAGATCTATACATGTAATGAATGGGGATAGCGAAGCTAGGCTAGTAAATACCTGTACCTTACACTGATGTTTGTTGTTGTTTTACTGATATCACTGCTCTACAATTTTTTTTAGAAAGTATCTGCATCATTAAATGTGCTAAATCTTACGTATTTTAATAAGATGAATCAAAAAAGAAATGATAAAACTGCTGGTTAGCTCATATTTGTAATATATATGATGGTGTGTTATTCCACATATATGTTGGTTTATGTACATGTATACAATGGGTTTGTAAATATTCCACTAGAAAGAACCTGTAAAGTGAATGGATCATAAAGTGCAGACAGTGTTTTGAAGTAGATCTGAGACCAATTTTCCTTTAGAATCAAACCTATTTTCTTGTTAATTTGAAGAACAACACATTTTGACATGAGACTTATCCTAGAAACCTGTGCCAACCAGCATTTAAGACTTGAGTTTTCTATATCAGTAACACACGCATAGTAAAATTTCATTAGTTTTGTTCCGGAAGAATTTTACTTGTTATTTTTTTGTCTGTGTCTAAAATTTTGCACTGAACTCAATGTCATTGTACATGGTACAATAACAACAAAGACATTCTGATATGGGCAAATGCATGTGGGGTTACCATGGAAACTGCAGAGAATCCCACATGGGACCCTTATATGCAGCCCAGATGTAACCCACATGGACATGCTGGCTGGGTACAGATACTAAGGTTGTGTACGAGGATAAACAGCAGAACATTCTTTTTCTCATGTCACCTGCACATCACACTGAAACCACTGGGGAAGTATTTGCATATGTCAGCATCACTTTTTTAACCACCTTAAACAATCAATAAAATGTTATTTTCCTAGTGTGTGTCGGGGTTGTCTAAACCTGTGTCAGCTGATATCTGATCTGTTACAGAGAAGAAAAAGGCTGAGAAGAGCAAAAAAAAAAAAACCCTTGTTGATAACAATGTTCTGAATACTGTTTTACTGAAAGGTGGAAAGCATATTTGAATCAATGTAGGGTATCAATTTACTGAAGCCTAAATGTTTTCTCACAACAAGCGTCGCTTGGTATAATTTAATCACACCACCAGGGAAGGACCAAAGACACAAACAAATCAGAAACTGGTCAAGCATCGAGTGGAGAAAAACATTTTGATGAAAAGAAAGATATTTGTGTATGTTTACATGGATGCTTTGGAAGAAAAAGACAGTATTTTATGAAGGATACAGAAGACATCAAAGTGTCTTTTTTTTCATGTAGAATAACTTCTGTAATAAACACCTACATCAGTAATGTTACGTGAAAATGACACATTTGAGACTTATTGATTTATTTGTAAAAGTATGAAAATAAGATGGAACTACTGGTGAGTTTATTTGTACAGTAGTATTCATACATCTCTGCCGCCACCTGAGCTATTTTCCCTGCTTCGTACATGGTCCTAACGTTCCATGTCCTGATGTTGATGGTTGCCCTGGTTGAATGGATGGTAGTCGGTTGAGTGGCTTCCTTTCGGCTTGCACCATAAATCCTCCACCTGAAGGCCCATCTTCTCCCAAGGCTGAGTTGATTTTTGAACTTGTTAGCGTTTCTGTAGCGAGAAGATTTTTTACAGGATGGGGTCACTAAACCCACGCCCAATCCTCCTCCTTTTTCATCCAGGCTCAGGACTGGCATTGGCAGAGGGCACACTCTACGCGAGAGGTGTCAAACATGCGGCCCGGGGGCCAAATCTGGCCCTCCAAAGGGTCCAGTCTGGCCCCTGGGATGAATTTGTAAAATGCAAAAATGACACTGAAGGTATATATCATTTTATTTCAGGTTCCACATACAGGCCAATTTAATCTCACGTGGGTCAGATCAGTAAAATGATCTCATAATAAAGTATAAATACTCACAATTTCAAATGTTTTGCTTTATAAATGTAAAACTCACTCGCCCCAACCATCTGTCACTGTTCTGACCCCAACACTTTTAAATCCCTTTTAAAATGTAATTTATTCAAGATTGCTTTTAATGTTTGATTACTTTTTATTCTGTCTGCTTTAATTTGTGATTGTTTTCTATTGTTTGTATTTATTGTTGTTGGACTTTTATTGTTCTGTTTTTACTGCATGTAAAGCGTCTTTGAGTGCCATGAAAAGCGCTATACAAATAAAATGTATTATCATTAAATGTATTATTAAAAATGTTCATGTCATTTTATTGTATTGACACTAAAATGATCATTTCACAAAAATACAAATAAGCTTAACAAATATGAAAATTTTTTTAAATGTCTAAAGGGCAAATTTAAAAATATTCTGGCTGTTATTAAATGTTTTATTTATATGTTGATCTACTGTGATCTGTAATTTGGAATTGATATGTGTACATGAAAAAGTGAGGCATAACATTGTTAAAACTGCACATAGTTTTCTTAAGAAATGTCAGTTTGTTCATGTTATTCACATTGTTTTAAAAGACAATTTTCATTTTCATCATGTAACTTGACTTTTTTCACTCTAAAACATGGAGGCAAGTTTGGAGTTGACATTATTTCTATATTATTATATTATTATTTCACTGGTCCAGCCCTCTACAGATCAAACTTAGCTTAATGTGGCTCCTGAACTGAAATGAGTTTGACACCCCTGCTCTACGTAAACCAGCCACCAACAACACAGGGCAAGCCCTAGCGAAAAGTTGAATTTATGACATAAAGAGACACAAATATGACAGAAATTCAAAGTGTTTCTTTTATTTGTGTGTGTGTGTGTGTGTGTTGGGGGCGGGATTGATTATTTTATATGTAAATCAGATTGGATTGTATGAAAAGTGCTATATAAATAATGACTGATTGATTGATTGGTAAATATGAGATAATTATGAGATGGAGTCAAAATTCTGAGATCAAATAAAAGTCCTAATTAAAATATTGAAAGTCAAAATTTCTCTCCTCCATTGATTTTCCCTCTGAAGTGACTTATTTTTCATACTGTCACATCTGTTTTGTTTGGAAAAAAAAGTATCAAGTCTATTCTGAAAATAAAAAGGAGTATAAAATGCAGATATGTATCTAAAAATATAGCGAGTAAAACTAAAAACTTGACAGAAAAATACATACTCAAGTAAAATGCAGATACCTAAAAAAAAAAATAAAATTGATTTAACTACAGTAAGAAAGTACTTATATTTTATTACTTGGCACGAAAGTTGTGACCTCTAGTAAATCACATCTGTGTTGTTTGCAGGAGTACATACTGTAGTTGTAGCTCAGGAAATGGAAGTAAAACAAAGAATCCAGTCATGCATTAGTCACAACAGATAAATGGAAATGGTTCAAACATATCTGGCAGTAAAATGTTCCTTAAAGCCTTCTCATTGGCTATTCACATTGATTATTTTGAGAGAAATGCTGGGTGATGCTTATTAAGAACATTATAGAAGTACTGATGAATATTGCTGCTGGCTGAGTGAGCAGCTCAGTGCAAACCCTGATACATTTTCACGCTTCTTTTGTTCCTCAAGTATATGTTGTTTAATTATTTATGGTCCAACGTCACCGTGAATGCGCAGCAGTCATCTCTTCTGCCTCCGGCCGCATTGCCCTCGTCATGCAGGGTCACCATCAGTGGGCTGTTTTTCGCCAGGCTCCATGTCATCTCATCTTTTCTCTGAATATTTTCATTTGTTTCAAGGAGGGGCAGAGTGGACTGAGAGTAGAGGGACAATGACATCAGTGCTCTTGTGGTGAGATCAGAATGACTAATAACAACACCACTGTTCAGGAACAATGATAGAAACAATAGGGACATCTTTAATCCTAATTTATTCTTTATAATGTGTATTCATACATGCACTCAATGCACTAATATATAACCATAAGAAAATAAAATAAAGAGAGCTTTTTCATTGTTCATTCTATTCACTATTAATACAATATGCAGGCAGCTGCTTAGATTTTGTTCTCATTCAGGACACACTAACAACATCTAGCTTAGAGGTTGTAACAGTAAGAATAAAGTGAATTATAATATAATATAATGTAATGCTTTGTATTAACCCTAAAGTGTCTGAGTGTATTTCAGTAATTTTTGAACACTTTTGATATTGCATTGCCTGCATTTTATTTAAATATTAGTATTTAATGTTATTTATATAATGTAATTTTTTTTTTCTCATGGATGAAACAATCCTTACTGAACAAAACAAAGTCATAAAAGTATCCAAAAATGAAGCCTTTAAAAGTGAGTTACTGTGTAGATAATGTGTTTAATAAAGTTACAGTACTCAGCTTTGTGCGTATGGACAGGAAATTTAGGCAGAAAAAGTCACAATTGAGATAAAAATCATCATTATGAGATTTTTCAAAACTCAATCTGAGATTTTAAAAAAGCAAAGATAATTTTGAGGTTTAAAAGGTAACAATTTTGAGACAAAGTTGAATTTATGGGATAAAAAATCACAAATGTGACACAGAAATTCAAAGTGTTCCTTTTATTTGTGTGTGTGTGTGTGTGTGTGTGTGTGGGGGGGGGGGTTATTGATTATTTTATATGTCAGAATGACTAATAACAACACCACTGTTCAGGAACAATGATACAAACAATAGGGACATCTTTAATCCTAATGTATTCTTTATAATGTGTATTCATACATGCACTCAATACACTAATATATAACCATAAGAAAATAAAATAAAGAGAGATTTTTCATTGTTCATTCTATTCACTATTAATACAATATGCAGGCAGCTGCTTAGATTTCATTCTCATTCAGGACACACTAACAACATCTAGCTTAGAGGTTGTAACAGTAAGAATAAAGTGAATTATAATATAATATAATGTGTTGTATTAACCCTTAAGGATATTGCATTGCCTGCATTTCATTTAAAGATTAGTATATGATGTTATTTACTAAATTCAAAAATATTTTTTTTCAAACTTCTCTGTTTATATGTTCATTCTAACTTCTAAAAATGGTTTGTTCAACGTGTTTTTTGGTGAAAAACAGTAAAAAAAAAAAAAAAAAGACCCCCCCCCCCGCTTGGATTCCATGGTTTTTGTTTGATGTCAAATGAAAACGTCTCGTCTCATCGTCTGAACCTGCTTTAAAATTCAGTAAATTCAGAGTCTTTATTGTTGAAGTAGATTGATATGACTATAATTTTCCATTTTTAGTGCTAGCATGACATGGGGGAGGGGAAACGATATTCTCACAAGAACTTTCCCACGTCATGGGCATGAAAAAGCGTATGTATGTGTGACCTACTGTACTCACTGACACCTGCAGAAGTAGAACTGATAGTTCCAGCACTATAGAGGTATGGTACTCCCTGAAGGACATTGGTAGTTCATGCAAAGTATTCACTCATAGGTTTCATTAGCAAGGGGTTATTTATATATTCAATAATAAACCTGACACAAAGCCTTGGTCAACAATTTTATGTAAATCGTTTCCTGGCAGCAAATATCCCTGGGGTCAGATTGACCCCAAGGGTAAAATGTGTTAGTAATATTTGAGGATAAAAGGAGGGTTAAATAAAAAGCCTCCTTTGTAGCAGCTTTGATCATTTTAAGGACAGGAAAAGGACATCAGTGAAAGAAAGATGATATGGAACTCAGACAGAAACCTTCCACTGATCAGCAGTAGTGAAGGACAAGAGAGTCATTTTGACAAAAGCTTGTTTGAAAAGAAGGAAAATTACACTATAATAAAACTGACTGACATCTCAGACACTCAAGTATGTCACTTATCTTTAATGAGGGACTTCTTAAATTCCTTGATGGGTTTAAGATATGGGAGTTAAAAAGTCAAAATAACATCAATGCCAGATGAAAAATAGTGAACATTTATACCAGTCAGCAACAGAATGACTGGACATTTACTTTTTAATGAACAAAGTCAGTTTTATTTATTTATTTACAGTGGAAACAGCTTATAGTGGTCACAGATATAGTAATCAACTGCCTATATAGATCAAAAGGCTTGGGGCAGAATCATTTCCATACAAATGCTGTTTAAATAATTTGTTAATAGTAATCAAGGAATCTGCTTATAATGTTCATTTTTGGCCATTTTATGAATGTAAACTTGCAAAAATAATTTTAAAATGACATGTAGCTATTTTATTTTTTACTCCCATTGTTGCTTTCTGGATGTCTGCTTATGCCTGGCTAGCTAGTAGCTAGCTAACGTAACGGGTTGACACCAGGCAGCAACTAAGCTCACGCTGGAAAAAGAAAGTAATTTTCTTCAGATGTAGCTTTAATGTTCTTTCATCTATGCTGTTTGTGCTGACTTTGTAAGAAGTGTTATGGTTCCCCCTGGTGGTCAATTTGAGTATTTTCTTTGTTTACTATTGACTGCGCATGAG
The DNA here is from genome assembly GCA_020466265.1 of Siphamia tubifer. NCBI lineage: Eukaryota > Metazoa > Chordata > Actinopteri > Kurtiformes > Apogonidae > Siphamia > Siphamia tubifer. The sequence goes on from CM035783.1 coordinate 9,479,875, forward strand.
CTAGCTTCTTCCTGTTTAACCAGACCTGTTGTTAAGCTAAATGTAAATGTGCTCCTCCATAGGTTCGGTTGTGCTAACTTTGAAATGGAACCATCAGTAAGTTTTTGTTGAAATCATTGTAACAGTTGTTTAAGATGATTGTGGTGTGGAGTATGATGTTCAAAACACTAAATTTAGGTTGAAAAGAGATTGCGATTGCGGGTGTTTATTATGCTAATTGCGGATCATTTGCAAAGCCTCTTAGCTAACTGCTGAGTTGATTAGCCTTTTGTTAGCTTCATTTCCACTGTGTTGTGAATTGCATTTTCATGTGAAGGGTTGCTAGTTAATGCATTTAGCTATACTTACCTGTTTACTTAGCTATGTAGCTGAGTACTGTAGAATGAAACATTTAGTATAATTTCATTACACTTATCTGACTTATTTACCTGATTTAATTCACCATAACTTTATAACCTGTCAAGACCATAGCCTACTTAGTGTCTATAAGTGTGAGTTAGTGTCTGTAAAGGGAGAATATAGATTATAACCAGTGTGTTGTATTTTATTTCTTATGTAACATTGTGTATCCTGTGTATTTTATTGTGTTTCAGTTTTACAAACTTGTTAAAGCACCAGATGATTGCAGTAAACCAGTCAGTCAACCTGGAATCTAGCCTCGTGGTCTTTAATGTTGTTTGCTATCTGTCTATAATACCCCAGAAGTACTGGGGTATTACATGTTAAAAAATGTACCGGTGGCACAGCAGAGCCGACGCACAGAATAAGTTACCCAGACATCCCAACTCCCTGATATCATTGATGCATATGAGTCAGATAAAATATTCCGGATTTTGGACTATGCAAGGGAGTTTTTTTTTTTCTTTATGACAACGGCATCTCTCCACTGATTATCTGATCAAACTTATGTCCATTGAACTGCTTAAATCTGATATTTGACAGATGTGCACCTTCTCCACAAGCATCAGTGGCTGTCCGCTCAGCCTTACCCTACTGGTGAGGCTTCAGGAGCAGACACAGACTTCCTTGCTGTCGGGAAGATTAGGGACCGTCACAAAATAAATTGACTGGCAAGACTTAAAAAAAAAAAAAAAAAAAAAAACCCACTTTTCTCTATTAAATCCATTTTATATTCATCTCAAATGTATAAATAAATACATGAATGAATCAATCAATACAGAAATAAATCAATAATTAAGTATTATTTTTCAAGTAAATGTTTATCTTAAATTACACGTTTTTGTTCAATAGCGTGTGGGTCATGTGACCTCTGGACTCTAATAATTTATAGCCCTGGTCGGGGCACACAAAACACACCTCGTATATTTAATTTGTATCACTTCATTGATTTTCTAGCATTTTTTTACTTGTGAGTTACATGTTTTTGTTCAATAGTTCGGAAAGGGGGGATTGTTCGAAAAGGGCCACCTCCTTTTTGAAGGGTCGATAAGCATCTCCCTGAAATGAGTTTTTGGAACTTGGGATGTCTGAGTTACCATTTGAGTTACGTCTGCACACACTACACAGTACATTGTCATTAAACTGGCACGATACAGTACTGTAATGAAATCGAGTAAATGCTGAAGCAATTCGTTTCATTTAATTTTTATCATTGAAAACATTATAAATGGCATTTAGGTGATATTCTCAATAAAAAATAGGCCTAAGTGAAATACCTGTAAATTCGGTTTTAGTAATCAACCGCTTATAGTGTTCAAAATGGCTCTGGACCAACGTGATCACTATAAGCAGTTTCCACTGTATTTATTTTTTTGCTGCAAACATGTCTAGAGTGATGATCTGGAAAGTGTTGGGTGACAAGCTCCAATCAGAAGATTGTGATCCGCATATGGGTAAACAACTGCAGATAGTAGCAACCCAGAACAACAAAACATGATGGAGATAGATGGAGACGGAGAGGAAAAAAATGAAACTGGAGATGAAAAGAGATCATGTTCAAATCACAGTTGGGTCATTGAAGCACAATTTAACACTAGTTTAGTCTTCAATAGCATCTGAAGCATCATTAGGTTTTACTCGGGTGGTAACTTACAAACTAATACACTATACTATTGTGATCAAAAACATACAATTGCTCCAAAACCCTGTCATAGTTACATGGTTATCTTCACTCTCAGCTCAATTCTCACTTTACTTTGAGAGTCTGAAAATGAGTAAGTGAACAAGATAAAGTGTGTACATGATTCACAACATTTCCTCAGCATTGCATGAAGGCCAAGGTGTGTATTTATTTAAGAATAGGAAAACAAAAAAAGCTTTATTTTCTGCATCTTGGCTTCAATCTACTCTTTTTTTTTTTTTTAGTTATAAGAAGGGTCCAACCATGAAAACAATAAGTTTTTGTGCCCCAGTATTTATTTATACGGTCACCTATATCATTACCTCACACGCTGAAGGGGAGAAGGGTATTGTTGGTTTGTTTGTTCCTTGGTCTGTCTGTCTGTATGTTTGTACGCAGCTTTATACAAAAACTACTGGACTAATTTGGATGACATTTTCAGGAAAGGTGCAACATGGTCCAGAATAGATCCCATTACATTTTGGTGAATGTATAATAGAATGGCTTTCTTGTCATTGTTCAAGTACAATGAAACTGGAAATGCAATCCACTTTGGTGCCTTAAAATTTACATTATGTGTGTGTATATGTATATATAGGGGATTCCCACTCACAGTGTTGGTCTACTCTCCCTCTCTGTGTATGTAGTCAGTCGCAAACATTCCTAATTTAGTTGTAAATTATTCTTAGATCAGTTCGAATGTTGAATGTCTAATCTAATGTTCTAATTTAGTCAAATCTTAGTTCAGATTTTTGTTTCTTTTTTTTTTTTTTTTTTTTTTTTTTTTTTTACAAATTTAGATGAAGTTTAGCCTCAGTTTTTCACAGCAGTACACTTTAAAGACAGCTATGCTAAATAGGTTTTCCATTTCAACAATTAAATACTTTAAAAAATATATATTTATTACTTTTTAGGTACAATCCTAATGAGGTAATTTTACACATGTCAGTAGTAGTTTGTCCACTCAGTGTGCTGCAGCTTTCACAGCAGTTCCAGGCTTCCTTTAACTACTGACTAGACTGGATCAGGCTAATGCTAATGTTTACTAGTGCACACAAATAGAAAATTCATACCTTTTATTCCAACGCCAAACTATATTTGCACAGAACTCATTTAATTACTTTCAGGAGTGCAATTTATCTGAAAAATTAAGACTGCAAAGTTGCGTGTGGCGCGTTAGATGTTACAACACTGTTAATTGTAGACAACCACTTGTTTCTTTGTGTTGTTGTATTTCCTTATCAGGATCATGTTTTTCATTGCATCTGACTTTACAACAATGCTCAGGTGTTGTTGGTTTCTTGCTGTTTCTGGAGGAGGCTAATGTTACTGGTGGTTAGTGGCGTTAAAAATGAGGCTTCATAAATGGTAAATAGACTGTATTTATATAGAACATTTTATACACCACTTGATGCCCAAAGTGCTTTACAATTCCTCACATTCACCCATTCACACACACACACACACACACCAACACCAGTAGACAGCTGCTGCCAATACACCAGCGCCGCCTGACCCTACTGGGAGCAACTTAGGGCTCAGTGTCTTGCCCAAGGACGCTTTGACATGTGGACGCGGGCCACCAACCCTTCGATCATTGGACGACCCACTCTACCAACTGAGCCACAGCCGTCATAAAGCATTACTTGTTTCTTTTTTGGCCTCTAGTTGGAGCTAGAGGGTTGAATTTAGAGGGCTAAAAAAATTACAACGAATACTTCATGAAGCCTCATTTTAACATCACTACTGGTGGTTCAGTAGTTAACATTAGCATTGTCAAAATGGAGGCGCTCTACAGTATGACATGATGAAAAGTGGGAATCCCCTATTAAAGGAGTAAAAAAAAAAGGGGGGAAAAAGATAAAAGGACTAACCTAGATAAAATAAATATCAGTATCTATCTAAAAACTGCATAATGTACAGGGTTTAAAACAATACAACTTTTAAAAAAGTAAAATAAAAACACAATCATGTTAATACTATCCATCTGTTACTGTAATCCCGTCTGGCAGTGTTTAGTGCTATTATGGCCCTTGGGTAAAAACAGTTTTTTACTCAGTTTGTCCTCTCCTCCGATGTCCGAAACCTTCTACCTGAGGGCAACAATACAAACAATGGAAGGCCAGGGTGGATTTGGTCCCCGCTGATTTTCTGTCTCCTGCTCAGACAGTGGAAGCTGTAGAGGTGGTCCAGGGAAGGAAGAGGGCAGCCAATGGTCTTTTGGGCTGTGGTGATGACCTGCTGGAATGTAGGTCAAAGGTCACAGTCAACCAAAATGTGTTTTCACAATGATAAAATGCAGGGGAAGTCAGGTAAAGCACTTGTTCAGATGCTTTTTAGTTTTATAATCAAGCTTGGGACTTTTTGTCCATTTCTGTGGTTGATTGTGTTTTTTTGTAAAGCCCTGTGAGACATTGTTGTGATTTGGGGCTTTATAAATAAAATTGAAATTGAAACTTTTTCGTCCACCTGGGTAAGTGCATCATGTGTAAGCACAGTGGCACGCTTTTCAGCTCCACAAACAGCCAAGACGTGGTCTGTGACGTTAATTACTGCCACTTCTGTACCGGCAGAGAGAGTGTTTTCAAAGGCAGCAGAGGTTCTGAGCAAAAAAACAAACAGACTAAAGGAGAAAACAGCAAATATGATCTGGTTCCTGAACAAACAGCTGTGAATAAGGGAACAACAGTGTCAATGTTGGATGGTGTGTGATTGAAATGTTCAGTATTTTCAAGTTAACATGTTCATGGGACAATAATGAAGATGCAAGTTTTCATCTTTATAGTAGTACTTCATAATGAAGCAATAATTTATTAGAATGTTTTTATAATTGTACTCATTTTCTTGTTTTCAGAGTTGGAAACAATATTTTCACCTACTTTCTATTTCTATTTCCTACCTCAATATGCTTCAGTTTAGAATTAATTAATTAATTAGCCTACTCTGCCTTGTATTCTCAAGCTATGATTTAAAATACTCTACTTTTTGTTCCCCTTTAAAAGACATATTAGGTGTAGTCACATAAAATATTGGTCCTGTATCATTGAGCCTGGATTTTAGTCTGTATTGAATCGGAAAATAAATTTGTGGTATTGAACATTGCTAATTATGAAAAGAGAGGAAGAAGAGTTGTTAAAGAAACGTGACACAGTATGTGTGGACACACCAGAAACCATATCATTTTTTAATTTAGTAGGAGATAGAGGAGTGATATATAGGCTATAAATAATGAAAATATCTGTAAAACATGTTGCAATGTTTACGGAATGACTGACAGCAATAAATATCATCAGAATTTAATGGAAAACCAGACATCATGCACTTCTGTTTTTTTTTTTATATTTACTTTAATTTATTTAAGTCTCATCTCATCATCTGAACCTGCTTTATCCTCACTCGGGTCATGGGGGTATGTGGGGGCCTAATCCACCTACAGTGGGTGAAGGCGGGGTACACCCTGTATGAGTCTCCAGTTCATCTCAGGGCTGAACATATATAGGTAGACAAACAATCACTGTCACATTCACACCTATGGGTAATTTAGATTAACCAATTAACCTATCAGTGCATGTGTTTGAATGGTTCAAACTCCACACAGAAAGGTCTGGGGTTGGAATCAAACCAGGGTCTAACCACTGCACCGCCCCATTTATTTAAGCATTGTGCGTATTTCCAATGGAAAAGCGACTGCTAGCTTAGAATGTACAGTTTTTATTTACAATGAAAGTCAAGCAAGTTGACATACCAGGGTCAGAATAGTTCTGTACAGTAGGTGGAATTCAATATGACAGAGAATGTCCACTGAATAGACAAAGCAATAACAACAGTGTTAGCTAACATTATTCACCATTAGATAAATGCCCACACCCTCACCAGGGGCACAAACCACATCTATCGGATCCCTTTGATACAGTAGGAGATGCTTTAAGTTAAGACCCCCCCCTTCTAAGGTATAGACCCGCCCCCTGCAGAGGAAATGTTTTGCTGCTGCTTGTATCCATGACCTTGTTATCTCAGTCACTACCCGCAGCTCATGAACATAGGTGAGTGTTGAAACATAGATCTATTTGGTAAATTGAAAGCTTTTCCAGTCACGTCAGCGCCCGCTTCACCACCGTAACTAATACAGCATCCCTTACCCATTTTCCCTTCCTTTGAAGCCTAATGTGGAGTGTTGGAGTACTTGAAGGGTATAGGAGTAATGTTATTTGGGGTAATCCCCCCTGGTAGGGTCTCCAAAGGCAGATTAACTCACTGGGCTCCTGTGATGTAATGAATAACAAATAACTCTTATCTTTACCATTACCCTCACCATTGGGGAACTATCCTGGAGCTAGGTCATTGTGTGTGTGTGTGTGTGTGGGGGGGGGAATCCTTGATGTTGAGGTTTCTCACTGGGGGCCTGGGCTGGGTGAAGGCATTCTCCTGTGGCCCTTGCACTTGCAGGAAGTTGCCGTGCATCAGCAGTGTGGAAAACCCAGTCGCCCAAAACTGACTTTAGGGACAGGAAGTCCCCTCCCCACTAGAGGCTTTTCAATATCATTATTATTACTCCTTCTTTAAAATGAAGCTTTAATTGTATCTCAGTGGTATCACACATGAATAGTTGTGACATTATCCCAGTTTCGAAGTGACTAATTCCAATGTAAAGAATGTTTTCCTTCTTAAACAATCCCTACATCTTCACTTTAAAGCTCTTATTTCAGAAAATTTCTCTTATGCTTGATTTGGAATTGATTTAACCCATCTTTCAAGTTTACTCCTGGTTGTGCAAAAATGTAACGACCAATAAAAAAAAAAAAAAAAAGAAAGATTCCAGACAGTAATGAGGACGTTATTATTTATTTATTGCTTAGTTGTGGTTTTTCTATTCTGAATCTGATCAAGATGTTCTATCTGGATGATTGTGGTCTTTACTTTAACATTTTGAGGAATAATATTCTGCATGTGTAAAGCTCAGAAGCACGTTAAGCAAACAAATGAGCCAAATGAAGAGTAAACATCACATTAATCTACTTTATTCATGGTGAATTTGATGTTTGAATGAAGATAAAGCATCTTCACCTTTACATCTGCCTTTGCTGAATCTCCCAGAGGGATTTTTCATCCTCGGAGCTTTTCAAATATACTCTTATATGGGTCACTTGAGTATGATAGATGAGGAAGAGGTCCACCATGGGACATTAGTGAATCTTGGGAGGCAGTGGGAGTCCCAAAGCAATGTACGCCTTGGGCTGAGCCCAACCTGCATCCCTCAGGGAATATGTGACTGATACAGTCTCAAGTTAAAAATAATTATCATTTCAAGGTCCAGCTCACACAGGACACACGCTGTATGGCTGTGTTGTTGTTAAGGCCACACAACACTGAGTGCACGGCACATTTAATTGAACACGTTTTTAGCCTCATATAACTTAGAACTTGTTTTTCTTTTCTCTTTAAAGTCTTGTTAAAGTTACTCCCAAACTGTAATGCATAACATATTAGTTGTTATTGAAAAGTAATTCCTTACCTTAGAATATTATTAGACCTGTAACAGTAAACATACCAAATTGAATGGTTTTAATATGTCTTTGTTCGGTTCGGTACACAGCTGCAGTGTAAACTGAACGTTCAGAATAATTAAATAGGTAACGCTTTATAATACCTACACACATTCCACTATGCATTAACTATTTGTTACCCATGTGTAAATGGTTTGTTCATGATGTATTAACCATTTGTTACCGTTTGTTAATGTTTATTAATGTATTGCTTATACACAATTTATCATAAAGCATTTGTTCACACGGCTACAAATGGTTTGTTCATAAACAATAAGAACAAACACTTTGTTTATGATACATTGCATATGAATAAACCATTAACAAATAGGTAACAAATGGTTAATACATAATGAACAAATGGTTAATACATAGTGAATTGTGTGTAGGTATTATAAAGTGTTACCACATGTTCTTCAACTAATATTTTTTTAAATTTATCAACAACTATTGTGGATATAAGTGAACGTGACGGAAAAACATAGATGAGGTTCACACAGGTTATTTCTATTGTTTCAAATAAGGATGATTGAAAAAAAAAAAAAAAACTTAACCGATGTAGTAGATGCTAAAAATACAATGTCATAACACTCAAATAACCACCAAGATGTATTACACCCAAAATATTACAATCATAAAACACAGTCATTTTATTCAGGGGCGGCTGTGGTTCAGTTGGTAGAGCGGGTCGTCCAATGACTGAAGGGTCACAGGTTTGTGTCCCGGCTCTGTCTGTCCACATGTCCAATGGTCTTTGGGCAAAGACACTGAACCCTTGACTCAGTGTCCCAGTAGGACTGACAGAACCTTAGAAACCTACTAGTGTATGAGTGTGTGTGAATGGATGAATGTGAGGCTAATGTGTCTTTAACCACCATGAAGGTGGAAAAGTTCTATATAAGTGCAGTCCATTTATTCAGGCAAATGGTCTAAATGTTTACTTATTCCAATGATTTGAAAACTCTCATGTTTAAGTCTTAAGAACTGAAAATATTTGATTTGCTTTAATCAGAAACTATGAGTCAAATGAACTGCACATATTTGAGTTGAGCTAAATGAGCACTTTTAATTCACCTGTTATCAGAAGGGTTAAGTTGATGCCATCCAAATGGTTCTGGAAAATGTTATTTTTTTAAGTTCATCAACTTAAAATAATTGAGGTAATAGATTGTCTTACAGTTTTTGAGTTCTGCTAACTTATTGAGATTTACAGTGTGTACTGAAATGGTACAGTATGTTGAGAAAAAGAAAAGGGAACAAAATATGTCATTCAATGTCAAACAAGTTTCACACTGACATACTGAAGGAGTGCACATTGACCCAAAATACAAAATAGCAGCTGGGATAAGGTAAAAAAAAAAAAAAAAAACAACCCAAAAACAAATATGGTATCAACCTGATTTATTTATTCATTTTGTTTAAATTGAGCAAAAAAAAAAAAAAGAATCTGCCAATGGAACATGCGAACACTATCGTGGCAAGATTTTTTAAAATAAGATTTTCAAGATCTATATATCTATCTAAAAATCAGTTCTTATATCTCACTGAAAAAAAAATCCTCTTTAGGTGATTCTGTTATATTTGAAATGTGATTAGATATTTTGAGAAATTAGAAAAATACTCTTAAATATGATTTATATTTTTGCAGTGTCTCTGTATTTCAATCAGGTTGTGGTTGTGCTTTATGCATGTGTATACCACGATGCATGTCAGAAAGGTTCAAGTTTCTTTACTAATCTACTGAAAGAACGCAAACATACAATGACCCTGTTTTTCTTCTTTTAAGAAACTAGTGAAAGACGTAATGTTGGGGAAGGACACTGGCAGTAAATAGTTGCTGTAAATAAAAATCAATACTTGCTAAACATCAAAAATACATTTTATTTCAGATTGTGCAGTGTGCTTAGAAATGTAAAGAGAGTGTTTTGACCTGAGTATTATATGTTAGCTTTAAATGCAGTGGCCCATTCTACTGTACATGTCATCTAAAAATGTCTGCATTTGGCATGAATGGATGGTTTGTACAGTAACCAAGGCAACAACACAATAAACACAAAAGCACACACAAAAAGATAGTGCCAGTGGCCCTGTGCTCATCCAGAACTCACAGCTGTGATGTGTTGCTATTAACAAAAGGGAGGCATTCAATAGATCATAAAATCAGAATTGAAATCTGTTGTGAATTGAGGGAAGATAAATGATTTTAGTGACAGGTTGGAAAAATAAACAAAGTTGGAAACAAATTGTTTACAAAGGCTAACTTCAACAAACAAAGCCATACGTTTTGTGCCTGATGCTAAGATCTATCTGATGAATCAATGAGAATTGAAATCCGTTGAGAATTGAGGGAAGAGATACGATTTTAGTGAATTGTGAACGATGATGACGAATGGACGAAGTGCGATGGCGATACTGTAGCTCATCTCGACTTCGTGGGACTTATATAAACATAGTGCCAGTGTCCCTGTGCTCATCTGGACCTCACAGCTGTGATGTCTTACTATCAACAAAAGGGAGTCATTCAATAGATCATAATATCACAATTGAATTGAATCAGTCAGAATTGAAATCCTTTGAGAAGTGAGGGAGGAGAAGCGATTTTAGTGAGTTGTGGGCGACAACGACGGGCGAAGAGCGATGGCAATAGCTCATTGCGACTTCGTCCAGATGAGCTAAAAAGATATAACCCAGAAAAAGAAGCTTATCTTTTCTCTATCCTTATCACCTGACACTTATATTAAAATAAATATGTACATCATTGAGCATTCTCTTAACAAAACAAAAAAGATAGTGCCAATGGTCTTTTGCTCATCTGGACCTCACAGCTGTGATGTGTTACTATCAACAAAAGGGAGTCAAGGGAGGAAACAAAAGGGAGGAGAAGCGATTTTAGTGACAGGAAAAAGAAAAAAGTTGTAAACAAATTGTTTACAAAAGCAAATTTCGACAAACGAAGGGATCAGTTTTGTGCCTAATACTTTGATCTATTTAATGAATCAATCAGAATTGAAATTCATCAAGAATTTATCGAGGAGAAATGATTTTATTGAATTGTGACGACGATGACGGCGACGACAGACGAAGCGCGATGGCAATAGCTCATCGCAACTTCGTCCAGATGAGCTAACAACAAAAAACACATCTACTATTTCCACTGGATGATCTTACACTTAAGGTTTTTTTTTTTTAACTTTAGAAAAGTATAAGTAGGCTTTTTGATAAGTTCGCACCCACAACATGACGACATCATTTTTTATTTATTTTTTAAACCTACACAATGTAGACGAACATCAAACACACTGGTTACACATGGATGTTTCTGCCAGATCAACTGGGACACGTCGACATGTGGACAGCCAGAGCCGGGATGCAAACCGTCGACCCTTCAGTCAATGGACGACCCGCTTTACCAACTGAACCACAGCCGTAAAAAAAAAAAAAAAAAAAAAAAACACACTCATTTTTGCCAAAATAAAAATATATATCTGATTTGATTGTCTGGAGTCGCCAGGAATTTGTGATGTGAACATTGGGTCATGAGCTTAAAAAGGTTGAGAACCACTGTGTTCACTCATAATATTTTGTGTGTTGAATTACAGATAAACATTTCTATAAAACATTTCTGCTAAAAAATACAAATTAAACAAGTGGTGCTGAGCACACCAAGCCCAGACCTCAAACATTTGACCTGATGTGCTCTATCTCTTATCATTACAAAAGCACATTTTTGGTGACTGTGACTTTGACCTACAATAATCTACATTTAATCTATTCTGAATCACTTCGCAACTTTCTTGAAAATTTTATGGAAATGGCTCCAGTAGATTTTGTGTAAAGTTGCTGAAAAACAGACAAACCAAAAAAAAAAATACCCCTCTGCCCTTTTGGGGGGGGCTGGGTAATTAAGAGTATTTTGAGTGTAACTGTTAGTATTACTGTTCTTCTCTGAAAGCAAATGTACTTGCAATCTTAAAAAAATATAAACGATATATATATATATATATATATATATATATATATATATATATATATGTACATACTACTTATATCATGCTGTGCCCTAGTTTCAGTCTAGTTGTTTTTGTCCTTTAACCACACCTTTGTCATTCTATTTTTCACTGTCTCTCTCTCTCTCTCTCTAGTTGTTTGTCCCGAAATTCTCTCGTCTCTCGCTCTTTCTCCCCAAGGCTACTCATTGCACTCCAACCCAACACTTTAAAGTTACGCTTTACAACATAGTTTCACTCAGCCTCTGCCAGAGCCACATTTGTGTGTGTGTGTGTGTGTGTGTGTGTGTGAATTGCAATGCATGTGCACATTGTGGAAAGTGACGTTTGTTCTGCACCTATTGAGATGGACAGTACTGAAAAGCAGTCCCTGGAGGGCCTTTGGATATGCCAGCCTTTTTCAGATTCGGCTCTGAATGTGGTTGGCCAGGAAATTGCTCTAATTTTAGATGCACTGGTGAAAGTCAGCAGGTTTGGGCAGAAGTAGAACAAATATGGAGTGGTCTTCAGCGTTGTCTCAATAATAGAACCGAGAACTGGGAAAGAAAGCTTTAAAATTTTAACAATAAGAAATGTCATTGTCATTTGATTGCACATCTACAAAAGGTACTCTAAAATGCATTCATAAATACAATGGTAAATGGACTCCATTTATATAGCACTTTTCCATCTTCCTGGTCCTCAAATCGCTTGACACACACACTCACACACACACACACACTCACACACACACACTAAAATGCAGCTGTTCCCATGCAAGGTGCTGCCAGATCCTACTGAGAGCAATTTAGGGTTTAGTGTCTTGCCCAACAACACTTCCACATGTGAACAGTCAGAGCCAGCGTTTGAACCGCTAACCCTTCAGTCATTGGTCGACCCGTTCTACTAACTGAGCCACAGCTGCCCGCATTCAACCCGCCACACATTCAACGACAATTCAACATTTGTGCTTGCATTGAATGGAGCAAATTACAGAAGGAACTGGTGTCTTTAAATACATTCACAGTTCGTCTAAGTCAGTGGGAAAAAGACAAATCCGGATGTGAATGTTTTTCTAATTAAATGTGGTTCTGTACATGGTAGGAGTCCATGGAAACGCCGGTGCGTCCTGGTGACAAACACTATTTCAGATGATATAACAGCAAGACAGAGCCGCACTGAAACTCCATGGACATTAGTGTGGATGTCAAACTATTACTGTCAAGTCAATTATGTTGAAGGCAAATGTAAAACCAAAGTTATGAGACACTATAAAAAGATCATTTTACAGTGATACTGCCTGAACAGACAGAAAAAGGGGATTTCTTTCTAACTATTTTAGAGAGACATAAGTGATTTGTGTGAAATTTTCTGATTGTTTGTATATAGTTCTAAAAAATATATGATATGCTTTGTATGTAGTTTTAATAGTATATTATATAGTTAATGTATAGTTGTAGTAGTATAATAGTATATAGTTAGTAAATCGTTTTAATAGTATAATATTACATAGTTAGTATATAGTTGTAATAGTATAATATTATATAGTTAGTATATCGTTGTAATAGTATAATATTATATAGTTAGTATATAGTTTTAATAGTATGTTATATAGTATATATAGTAAATAAAAACATTGCAAAGAAAAGAAAATTGTGAGTATTTAGAGGCTATTTTATGATAGTGAATTGGTCTGAATGTGGAAATTATTAATATATTTGTGTTATTTTTACATTTCACAAATTCATCCAAAGGGCCAGACTGGATCCTTCAGCGGGCCGTATTTTGCCCCCAGACCTTATGTTTGACACTTGTGCTCTAGGTGATCATATGTTATTTGAAGTGTGATGAGATATTTTGCTTAGAAATGAGAAAAATACACTTGGTAACTTTAGATTTTTTCAGTGCATCATGTCTTTATTAAAAACTAATAAATATCCATTCTAATGTAGAGCATTTATTTTATATTTGTTGTGTTTTTACGTATAAACTAAGCCTCATTTGCTCTTTTTCTAAAGCTATAGTAAAATCAGACTCTGAGGACCATGAAGTAAATTTTTAGTTAAAGACGGAAGTGATTTTTCTTGCTTGTAACAGTGATCTGAGTTTGTCTACCAGCACATTTTACTACATCTCAAGTAGTAAATTATCTATATAGACGCAATTTTTTCAACCACCTAGAGTCAATCTGAAATACAGACAAGTGACACTTTCAAGGTGTTTGTTTGTCTGTGGGTGTTGGTGATTTCCTGCGGCATGTACCACAGATCAGGACTATAAGGTGGCTTACTTCTCATGATAAATCTCCATGGTAACGTGTCTTGCTCTAAAGCAGCTTAGATGTTGACGATAGCCTATCATAATGTACAAAAGCACCACCTACTGACCTCTATTGACCGTTCTGTTGCCCTTGAAGATCCCACACATCTCATCACATTTAGAGGAGAAAAAAAAAAGGTTGTAAAGAAACCTGAGGTTGTGCAGTGAGAGTCAATGAGGAGAGAAAAGGTAGAAAATACATCTAAAACATTTGATTTTCCTTTGTACGATAATATTAATCCATAAAGATCCACTGTTTTTTTTTGTTTGTTTGTTTGTTTGCTCGTTTAATACTAGTTGATCCACTAATCCTACTAATACATATCAATAATTGTTACCCCGCCCCCTGAAAAAGATTCTGCCCTACAAAGCAAAAAGGCAATAACTGGATTTTTTTTTTTGGACGAAAATGAGTTATTGTGTTTTTTGGCAACATTCAAATCATTATTTGTCATGTAATAAAATATTCCATCTCAAATGTCTGTCGTTTTGGAGAAAATTGGTGAGTGTTTGCACAGTAACTGTAAACCGTATCAATGTTTATTTAGGACCCTGCTCCAATAATTTACAGTCAATCCCTATATTAGACTGAAACAGGTTATGTAATTACCATATTTTGTGTACTATAAGGTGCACTGTCAATAAATGTTTTTATGATATATAAGTGGAGTCAAAATCATGAGATATAATTTAAAAATAATGAGATAAAAAGTCAAAAATCATAAGATAAAAGGTTAAAATTATTAGATAAAAAGTCACAATTCTGAGATTAAAAAGTCAAAATTATGAGATAAAAAAGTCCCAATCATGAGATAAAATGTCAAAATTATCAGATAAAATGTCAAAATATTCAGATAAAATGTCAAAATTATCAGATAAAAAGTCTAAATTCTCAGTCACTAAGCACTACCAGAAATAATCCATATATAAGGCGCACTGTGTTTTTGTAGAACGAGTTAATATGCAGTAACAATAATTGCCTTATGTCCAATAATCTACCTACAACTACTGGGGCTGAACGACAAGAGAACTTTCAGGTCATTTTTCTCAGTTTGGTGTCTGTGCAGTTTCTGCCTTTTTACTTTGTAGAACAGTATTGTGTTTGAGTCAGTGTGTTTGTTTGCTTGTTTGTTTATTTGCTTGTCTGTCTGTTTTTTAAGCAGATTTGCACAAAAACTATTGGACTAATTTCCATGAATTTTTCAGGAAAGCTGCAAGATGGTCCAGAATGAATCCCATTATGTGTTAGTGAATATAGGTCAAAGGTCAGGGTCACAGTCACCAAAAATGTCTTTTCACAATGATAGAAGACAGGGCAGGTCAAATGTGTGCAAAGGAGGGCGGGGTTTGTTGTGCCGGGCACCACTTGTTGTAATTTCGTGTTTCATGGTTTATTTTTATGTATTGAAATAATTTAATTTGAACAAACCAAAACAAAAAAGTGGTGCCCAGCACAACAAACTCCAACCCCCTTACATGGTTTATGTTCAGTCATTGATATATTCACTGAAAGTCACGTTTTCTTCAATTAATTAAGATAACACTAAATTCACTGAATTTTCAGGAAAATCCCCAAAAAAAGAGAGAGAATAAATATTGGAAAATACATGATTTACACTGCAAAATACAGAGGATAATAATAATATAAATGGAGATAAATCACTTAAGAAAGGCTAAATAGAGAGAAAAAATAATTTGGGAACTGACACAAAAGTACCACAAGGTCTTTACGAGTCCAATGTAAAAACAGACTGATTAAAATGCAGCCTTGGAATTACTAAAGACTACACCCTGAAGAAAGCACATGCTGACATGCGTTGGTGTTTTGACTTTAGCCACTATGAATGTATTTATTTTAAATTATTTAATATTTTTATTTCACATCCCCATTAGTTACTGCTTCAGCAGCAACTATTCTTCCTGGGGTCCTACTGTAAAAAACTCATTCAACAACAATTAAAATAATAATAATAATAATAATAATAATAATAATAATAATAATAATAATAATAATAATAATAATAATAATAATAATAATAATAATAATAATAATAATAACAATAATAATAATAATAATAAAATACATCAAAAAATAAAAATAATAAAAATATACAATAAACAAAAACAATAAATAAGACTATCCTAAATAAAAACAAACAATCAAATTTATTGACAGGTCCTCATGAAAAAAAATACTTTTTAAATTTAGCAAACAAGTGAGTGCCTGTGTTTTTGTCTTTTTTCCAACAGCCTCGGAGTTGGTGACCTTCTAGAAATTGACTGAAAGCCTACACCATGTACCAATCTGATTTCTGTTTATTTATATTTTATTTTTACTTAAGGGCCTGATTTACTGAAGGTTTGCACATAGAAATTTTACTGCACATACGAAAACACACTGAAGCTTATCCACAAACATGGAGGGTTGCATTTCTTAAATCAGCAAAATAGCTCGTGCAACCGATTTAATAATCACAGGTGTTTCTGCCAGAATGCACACAATTATCATCCCAAAGTAGTATCATCAGCATACTGTCTCTACAATAACAACCAATTGCCCACGCAAAACCTTCATTGAAATAGACCTTTTCACAGTGTGATAAATTTTGGGGGGCGGGGCTTAACTGGAAGCAAAACATCTCAAATGCACTAGTTTGTCAACATGGATTAGAATGTTTTAACAAAGTGTTTTTGCTGAGATCGATTAGAAAAACAAACATTTTAGTGCAGATGTAAGTACACTCACTTTCTAAGACTACAAATCAGTGTAATTTTTAAATAATAATTTATATATTATATTTGAAGCTTGTTTTTTAAATTGGCCTTTTATATATATATATATATATATATATATATATATATATATATGTTTAATTTTAAGCTTGTTTTTACTCCTCATTCACTGCCTCGTGTCCATTTTAATTTTGTTAACTCACCACTCGTGTATCTTTAATATATTGGATTGTAAATGCTGGATGGAGATGCATATCATATTAGCCTTACAAGTAAGATTCCCATCCTTATGTAACCGTTGGTGTCCAACTCTGCATTGTGTGTGTGTTTTGTTTTTTTTTGTTTTTGTAATGAGACCTGCACGTAACCAGTTGAAGTCAGTCTCCATTTATTCTTGGCTCCTGACAGAAAATATCAATTCCTCTGGTCAGTGGACCCCACAAAACATGCCCCTAAACAGACGAAATTGTCACCAAATTTTGAAGTAGCCAATTCAGTCAAAATAACATTTTTAGAAGCCAAAACAGGAATTTAGGAAACTACATGGCAGGAACTACATGGCCGTTTACCTCCTCCAGACAGATCTGGAACAATAAGGAAGAGGTAAAGGCGCGAAAATGCCAAATGTAGTGGCTGGTGTCACGCTATAAAGTGCACGTGTGGGAACGGACCAAAACCAAGAGGTTCCACATACTGACATGGAGGCTAAATCTGTCACGCATTAACTGAAAACACATTAAAATACAAATAAAACAGTTTGTACAATGATAATAACAATTGTCCTCGACGTACGCACATTGCTGCAAAATAATTGACCCTGTTACACCTACTCTGTACAGATTTTGTGTGAATCTCCAGATAAACACATAAATGCCACCATGTAGACACCTATTATTTTACTCATCCGGCCCATTTCCGATCACATTGGGGTTTTTGTTACCCCTGAACTTCATGAATTCAACACCATTTACTTGAATGTACAAATGTCTTTTAAGAGAAAGACTGTTCTTGGTCTACATTTATTTAACGGTGTTACAAATGCCCTTGGCGTCCAAACTGTTCATTCATTTTCACTGCCCAAAATGTGGTTTAAAAATACCTAAAGTCATTGCAAGATAAATCACAAGTTTTTTTTTTCCCCTCCAAAACTGACTGAGATGCCAATTTTATTAACTGTCAAAATGAATATACAGGCAACATAACTGGGAGGTGGCACTTTGCATCTAAACCAGTTATTGATCTTCCGAGCAAGCTGCTGCAAATTGATTACCCTGATAAGGTGGGGATTGCTGTGGTGTGTGAAAATCTCGGTGGGCTATGTACAGTACGAGGACTCCGAAAGGAATGCTCTCTATCGTCTTCAGGAGAGTTAACTATTAATAAAGAATCAGAGAGACACTGAGTCCATGAGTCCTTTTGGAGAATCACGTAGATGACAATGTGAGTTCATAAATAAATAACTTAACCTCTTACCAGCCTTACATATTGGTCCAGGGACGTTGATGATATTATTTTAACAATACATATAGCTATATAAAGCTCCCACTCATCTATCTGAATATAAACTATTTTCTATATTACAACAGCAACACCACATACAAAAAAGGTTGTTTCACAGAGAAGACAAATATGAGATATTTGGCTTTTGAAGGCAGTCATCTGATCAAAAATTTAGTGTTATTTTTCTCGTAACACTCCACCGAATATAACTGAGAAAAGCATTTAACTCTAAAACACTAGTGTCGACTTTATTTCATGAAGAAACGATGGTCATTTTGTAATTTTTTGGCTAAAATATGTGTATTTGAAGCATTAAATTGTTATTCATTTTTTCCAAGAATTTCCAAATGCAGCCACTGTATTATGTATTAACCACTTGTTACATATTTGTTAATGTCTTGTAAAGGTTCATACTAGTGTAAATGTCAAATTTGATTATTTTTAACCAACAGGTGCAGTGTTTACATCTGTTTCTTTGTTTACCTGTAAAGCAGATATACAAACACTGCACCATATTACATTTACCTTTGGAAGACACTAGTATGAACCTTTACAAGACATTAACAAATAGGTAACAAATGGTTAATACATAATGAACAACCCATTTATACATGGTTAATAAATGGTTAATACGTAGTCAATTGTGTGTAGGTATTATAAAGTGTTACCAAAAAATTTTCTAAACTTTGACATTTTTTTAAAATAAAATTCTCAAATTTGAACTGAAAAGTGCCAAGACATTGGTCTAACAAATGCAGCTGTACACACCCTGGTTTGCCCCCAAAACCCCCCAAAAAAACTAAGGCAAGGGGGAAAACAATCTAAACGTATTAGTGTTTGAAAGTCTACAGCTTTTTATTTGTTAAATTATCAGGAAAAGTGAGTGTTTTCATCCAAACTAAAGGGTGTTACATTTAAAGAGCCTTTTCATCTTCCATCTGTACTCCAAACAGTTGAAAAACAGCTGTAGTTTTCATTTGGAGAGGTATTTTTCTGACATTTTAAACAAAGTCATCCTGAAAGGTTAAGGGGTTAAAGCTATCTCAAGAACAGCAAAATATCTGCTGTTAATTAAATGAAATAATTACCAGATATACAGTAGTAGTTGTGTCTTTGTACATTGCAGCAAATTAGTTTTTTTTATTATAGAACCATACTGTATATCGGTGTGACCAGTTTGTCTCCAGTTTGTTCTTATTAAAAACACATCTGTACATGGATGAACAATCTTGAACAGGCCCTATTATGCAGCTGACACTAAATAAATGAACTTTACATGTACTATGGTTTGCGGTACACAATATCAATTACGTAAATGCTTTCATTTCCCTCAATGCCCGTGTGCAAAAATTGCCGGAGCGTACTTCTGCCCTTGCAATCAAGAACAGCTGGAGATATCTTATTGGCTGTTGTTATATATTTGCATAATAGTTCATATACCTTTTGAAAACTGCATTAAAATTTACATTCCTAACCCCTGCCAGTGAGGGGGGAATGCTGGTGCCCTTGATGGACAAATGCAGGCAGGAGAAAATGGGAATAATTTGCAGTGACATCAAGGAAGGCTGCAAGGCATTGTTGATCCTCAGAGTATTATTTCACCATATGAGCCCAAGTCACATCCGCTAGTTACTCTAGCATAACAGGTATTTATGCTAGCAGGCTATTTTAACAAACACTGATCAGCTTCTCTGCATGACAAATTGTTGGGTTAAGGTTGAAGCCTGAGCAGTCGTGGTTGTAAAAGTTTAGTGTCTGTGTTGCTGCGGCATTTCATTATGAATCCAAATTTTTTCCTACGAGTGTCCCTGGTAATAACAAATAGCCTCTTTTCCCAATACTTTGAAAGCAAGGCGACATATCTTGCAATTCTGTGAAGACGTTCCAAGGACTTTAATTTTTCAGTGCCTTCCGGAGATAAAAATGTCTCTTTTGTACGCAAAGTATTATAGCTTTCATCTGCAGTCCTGCTTCTCATCACAATGCCTAGTATATAGAACATTAATAGCATTTTAGTCCATCATGTAGTATACAATGTGGCTAGGCACGCATGTAGATGTTTGTAAGCATATGCACTGATAGAGGTATATGCATGCGATTACTAAAGGGCTGGTCTGTACTGTGGAAAAAGTGATGTGGAAATGGGTGGGTGGAGGGTTGAGTAAATGTTCTGCATTCTGCCAACGGGAGGTAGAGAGAAATACCTTATACTGAGATAATATGGTCTGATATAAGTTGGTTCCAGACAATCCACCGGTCTATTGGAGGGTTTGTGCATGATTGGATTTTGCAAATTTATGTATGGGTAGTACACTGGGAATTCAACTTTCAATCATTTCTTTGAGCTCCGTGCTCCACAAAAGACCCTGAATTATGCCCAGCAAGCAGCCGGTGTGAGGAGATACAATGTAAAGGCTTACTGCAAGATGTTAGCAAAAAAAGACTGAAATACGAACATCATATTTACTCTCAGGGCTGTACCTGACTTGGTTCTGTTATCTTTGTATGTAGTTTAATCTGTTTGGTCAGGCAGGTCATACTGTACATCCAGCCAGTGGCTCCTGTTTTAACCATTTCATGCATGATTCATAACAACCTTAGTCAAGATATTTTCCCTGAGTATTTCTGTTCGTCTTTGAGTATTAAAAAGAAGAACAAAAATGCGACCAGAATTTTTTATTTTTTTTTAAGTAACTCACTGACTACTGAAGACATTGTTTAACGTTACCTCAAACCCAAATGTTGTATGCTGTGACGTCTATTAACATCAATAGCTGCGTTTCCATTACAGTTTTCTGAAAAACATTAGCGATATTCCTAAAATTTCAACAAAGTATATTTGCGCTTTGACAGTTGTTCTAGGCAGTAGCATCGTAACTGTCGTGAAATATCATCCCACGAGATTTCACTGTCCAACACCCTGATAGCATTAGCATGAATGAATGGGCTAATTCTCTCACCAGTAAAAGTCCATGGCGAACTCTTTAAAGACACTAACATCTCAAACAGTCGCAGTGATTGGTTAAAATTGCAACATCGTGCCGAATTCACAGGGATTGACTGAATTTGCATTGAAGTTGCAAATTGCAACATTGCGAAATCCTGGGCCTGATTAATAAATGTAACTGACTAAACTGGGCTGTTTTTATTGGTTCAGGGTGTGATTCTGCTCTGTTTCACTGTGCATCACTGATAGTCAAAACACCAGTGGCGATGCTTATGAGTCTGTGCATTTGTATCCTGTCAAGTGTTGTTTGTGTGTAGTTTAGTTCTCATAGCTGTTTATTGTAACACTAGCAGCATGTCCATGATACATCCCAAAATAAGACGATGGCAGGACACCACAGCCCATATAATTAATGAGAAACAGTGTTAGTTTATTAAAGTTGACAAGTGAATGGCCTTGAGGACTGCTTTGAATGACAAAGAAAACATCACAAGTGCAGTTTGGAAGTCCTTTATAACTTTAGAACTGCTGAAGGATACAAGCAAACCCAGATGTGAGTGATGTTCCACAGCAGTGCGAGGGAAAGTGTTAACACAAATGTTAGCACTTTAGTTAGCACTGAATCGTTTTGGCAGTCCCCATTTTAACACTCCAAAACAGTAACGATTTAGAGTAGTGTTTTTCAAACTTGGGTTCGGGCCCCAATGTGGGTTCACCTGAAACTTCTAGTAAATGCTAAAAAAATTAATTATAATAATAATAACACAAATATATATGGTTAAATGAGAGACACATTCACAATCCATGAGACTTTCATCAAACTGCTGCCCTTTTTTTTTTGGTGTTTTCCTCTGTCTGGCCATTGATTCAAACAATTAAGGGAAATTTCTTCTACCTATCTGTTCATAATGTGGTCCTGGTTTGTTTCTGTTTCACCTTAGACCTTACAGTACCTTCTATTTAATTGAGAATTGGGACAACACTACCCCTCTACGTGAATGCACAAAACGAAGGGGTATTAATGAATTGAAAGGTTGGGTAGGAGATCTTGGAAAAATGGTTCCTAGGAGCTACATTTTGAAAATGTATACACTAAGGATGGCAAAATTTCAAAAAAAAAAAATCTTGGCCCATGACTGAGCCACATTAACCAGTTGAAGTCGGTCACCGAGAAAAGAAAACACTTGCTTTGTCGGCTCACACACACACACACAGCCATTTACGCACTACGGCTCGCTCACTTAGCGTTTTAAACATGAGTCACACTGCGAGATCGAGCGATGTTATGTTAAAAGCTCATTTTAAACTGTCACACATAGAGAAAATATTAGATGGTACAAGAAATTATGCTGCTAAATATCATGAAAAAAAAACCTTAGTGATGTCCACAAGCCTGCGTCAACTCTGCACAAACTGCTTTTGCCGTAGCCCACCCATCTGTCAGATGGATAACACGCCTCATCCACTGTGCTTTCGAGTTTCAAGGTGACAACTTCTTGCTAGCGCCAGAAGTTCTATTACCTCACGTCACCTTTGTGTTTAGTTTAGGCTCAAATTCATCATTCATCATCACAAGACTTCCTCTTTATAACCTACACTACAACGCTAAAGAGTTTGTGGAGTGGAATGATTGATGCAGGCTGTTTTTTTTTTTTTTTAACAGACGACAGAAAATTAACAATGTTGATGTAGTCACACGGATCATCAGTTAACATCTATAATACACACCCATGCCTTTTCTTCAGCCCACCCCTCTAAACCACGCCTTCATATATATATGAAGGTGCATTCTGTCTGGAGTGGTCACGGAGGTTCACAAGCATTCACGAGAACTGAACGTCGATCAACTAACAATATCAATAACTTTCATTTCCTCACTAACAGGGTGAATTTGATATACTTAACCAATTAGTATCTGAAAATATTATATAAACATTATGTTACCTTACCTATCAAGTAGAAACAGGGCCACCTTAGCATGGCTTTGTAGCCCTTTTTCCAAAAAGCCGTACCGATACTCGCTCTCATCGTTTTTCGTTCTTCAGTGCAGTTGCTTTTTCAAGCACAGTTTTTCCTTTTATTTTTGGACCAGGTGTCATTGTCTTTTCTGCCAGACTAGACAATGTGGGCGAGCTAACTCTGTAGGTTGAAATACATAGGCTAAGTTTACCTGAAGCTCTGAAGTTTAGCTGAAGTAATCCTCTTTGCATGACCTATGGGAAGGACTCTGAGGCGGACTGAGGTTTGATGGATGTGTCGGGATCCAATCAGTGTAATGGTCATAAGTACGCTGATTTGTTTTCCACTTTTCCTCTGGTTACACCCTCTTGATTGGACTTTACATTTTGTTTTGTTTTTAATAAACATTCTATTTTAGTGGGTGCAATGGGGTCATGAAGACATTTTCAAGCAATATGGTAAAAATGCTTGAGAAAACATCTCCTATCCTACCTTTAATATATCTCCAAATATGCATAATATTCTGACGCATTCATTTAATTTCAAGTATATATGTTACTGTGGCTACTTCCATGATGGAAATGATATGATGCAAGTTTGTGAAATGTTGGCATTCAGAGGTTAACATAACCAAATAACTAAAATATATAACATAACTGAAAAAATGTTTAGTCTTTTACCCTTTTTATGGCTGCACATATAATGGTGTTAGTTGTGGCACACTGATGCATACATAGACTCCTGAACAAAATTTGAAGACGAGGTAAAAATTACATTCATTTCCATTTTTCATTGTTGGATCTTAAGGCTCTAAGTAGCATTTGAAAATACAAAAACACCTCAGCAGTACTGCTGGATTCTGAAAGGCCTTGAGCAGCTCAACAAACCACCCACGTTCAAAGAGAGACAGCTTTTTGCCTTTACCATCAGGAGGTCATGGCAGTGTGAATACCTGACAGGAAATGACATTGAATCCACATTTGAGCACCGATTTCACCATTTAACCGCTCTGGTCTTAAACTTCTGATCAACTGATGAACAACTTATGTTAGTTTAATTGTTGTTTTCAATCAATTGCTTGCTCAAATGTCTTTTTTTCTCTCTTCCCCATTTCTTATATTTGCATTTTGAAACTCTAATCGTATGAAGATCCAACAGTGAAAAATGTTAATTCATGCAATTTTTCAGCTGCTTTTCAAATTTTGATCAGGCGTGTACATACTATATGCTTCTATCAATGTCAAAAATGCAGCTATATGGTGATATTACCATATTTCTTTGCATTAGTGATGTTAAATAGATTCACATATCCTGCTGAGTAGATATTTAATTATTTCTCATTTATTCCTTTTGATGTCAGGGGCAAAAAAAAGAAGAAAAAAAAGATGTTCACTTTTTTGAAGGGAAATATACTGTAGTATTTACCTCTGATTGATACGAGGGACATTGGTTTTGTACTGGCGTCTGTCGGATTAATTGCACGTGTTCAGAAAAATGTTGGAAATAATGGGAAACCATACGATATGCTTTAGCATCAGCAAATGTTGTCATACAGTAACATCTAACTGGTATATGCAATGTTAGCAAAGATTAATCCAGTGCAACAGTTCAGTGGTATTTATGAGATCATCAGATGCTCCCTTGAAAGTAAATGAATCCATATCAGACCATCAACCTGTTTGGTTGTTATGGTTTTGCCAGTGTTTGTTTGTGTGATTGTTTACCTGTCTGTCTGTTATTTAGCAACAATACTCAAAAAGTTATGGATGGATTTGGATGAAATTTTCAGGATGTGTTGAGAGTGTCGCAAGGAAAAAAATATTCAATGTGTGTTCAATTTGTGTTGCTTTTTATTACCTCCACCAAGGAGGTAATGTTTTTGTCAGAGTTTGTCTGTCTGTCTGTCAGTTAGCAAGATAACTCAAAAAGTTATGGATGCATCTTGATTTCATGATGTGTTGGGGGTGTCACAAGGAACAAATAATTACATTTTGGTGGTGATCCAGAAGAGATCCTGCATTCTGGATCACTTTGAAATTTATACTTCATTTACCGCATTGCAAAACCTCAAAGTGATCCACAATCTCTTCCAGATCATCACCAAAATCTTATCATTGTTCCTTGTGACACCCCCAAGACGTCATGAAATTTCCATCAAGGTCCGTCCGTACATTTTTGAGTTATCTTGCTAACTAACAGACAGACAGACAAACTCTGGCAAAAACATAACCTCTCTTCATTCGGAGGGGGGAGGTCTGCCTTGGCGGAGGTTTGCGTTCTCAGAGTGCTTTTCTAGTTTATTTATTTATTTTGTATGTATGGGTTTTATCTGTTTGTCATAACCAGTGTTACGCCCAGCCTAGGGGTCACTGAACGCAACATGAAACTGGCATCCTTCCCCTGGTCCCAAGCAGTGGACACACACGATTTCTCAAATCAAATGAATAGATTTATTGTACAAAAATACAGGGTGCTTAACTAAAAACGACAGTGAGCAGTACCAACGAAAACAACAAACAAAATGCCATTAATCTATTTTACAAACCTGACCTTTCAAAACAAAAGTGCCAAAAGAAAACCCGATCAAACCAAAGAAAGGGTGACTGCTCACTGTGATCACTAACAAAGTCTCTATACAAAATCACTGCTCTTTCACTCGACGTGTGTCCGTGCTGGTAGCCAGAGAAAGGTTCGCCACGCCCTCCGACCCTCTGAGCCCCCGGACGACATCACGAAGGTGTCTTTATATGGCGGCCACCTGGGATCTATCCGCCAATCCAATGTTGATCCATCACATTAGCGTCCAATCGTAGCCAGGTTACTGCACAGTCGGTATTTGCATATCTGACATGAATGAAAACACAACACAGGACACTACACAATCGGTAACGAGCGCAGTCATAACACCAGTGTCAACCTTTGTCATATGAACACTTTACACGCAATTATAAAGATCATATTTTGATCTTTATATCTTTACTTTGATCATATTTTGTTGAAAAGTTCTATAAATGTGGAAAAGGTCTATAAATAAAGTAAAAAAAAAATACTGTGGGGTATATTGTATATATATATATGTATATATATATATATATATATATATATATATATATATATATATATATATATATATATATATATTTTTTTTTTTATTTTTTTTTATTTTTTGGGTTTACTCATGTTTGCTATATATTATTGAATGTTTCTGCAGTGTTGGAATAAATAAGGTGTCTGTCTGTCTGTCTGTCTGTGTGTGTGTCTGTCTGTCTGTCTGTTGACATCCCCAGTGATTTGGACAAAGAAAAACGTGTTTTCACAAAATCAAATAACAAATCAAATCAAAATAAGAAATGTGAAATGATCATTTTGTTACCTCGTGGAGGGGGAAGAGCTTAAAAAAGTGCAGTGGACCTCATTTATGATTTGCGTGTTGCATCGGATTGCATTACCCTTACCAAGCAGTTGAGCAAAGATTTGAATTAGATTTATGCATAAAGGCCTTGGAACAGACAAGTTTTTCAAATATTCTTGGATGAATAAAAGAAGGAACCTTTATGTAACAGTATCTTAGTCTCAGCTGTATGTTTTGAATTGGCCATGGTCTGAGGAGCAGGTTTTCCTTTTTTCAAACAAAAGTCTCAGTCGCAGGAAAACGAAACCTAAGGATCAGCAAGTGCTTAATATTCTCTGCTCTTGGGTGTTTGACATAAAAGATTAGGGAAAAAATACAAGCATGTTATATTTATCACTTTACTTGTGTGTTTTTTAATCACTTTGCCATTATTACTATTACACTTTAAAGATAAAGTATGATCCAGTTTGTTTTTGTTTTATTTCTTTACTGATAATGCAAGAAACATACATGTTTTATTTTATTTTTTAAGTGCTTGTTATTTTGGGATTAGATTATGTAACACAGATACACTCCCTGCAAGTCATTTGATGCAGAGTTCAGACATGCCAACTCTGAACAAGTCCCACGGTGCAATCACATCTCTGAATTATCCCTGCAGCGTTATTAATATGCGGCAAAATACATGAAACCTTATTAATAATTTAATCTTTATTTATCTCTTTAGCAAAATGCTGTCAGTCAGATGCAGGCAGTATACATTATGCAGATTGGACATCGTCAAGTCAAGTGGAACTAATGTGGGATAGTGAAGTCAGCCACCGTGATATCTATATATGTTGACATTTTCATTTAGAGGAGAGAAAATGGTTGGTTTGCTTCTTTGTGCAACTATTCCAATGGTGACAGTCTGATATCCTTTGGGGGAATTTTATCTCATTTTTAATGATGTTTGAAATGGTTTACAAGGTAAAATGGTGATTTGGAGACTATTATTTCAATCCTGATTGGAGAATTTATGAAAGGAATTATTTCACCATTATGGACACCAACAGTATATGATTTGCAAATTGTGAATTCAGAGGTCATTTTGAAAAGGTTAATATAATTTTAGAGTTGGATATTATGCGCTATTAAAATTAATACCATTATTCATATTCAGAAAGTTGAGGTGAGGAAATTACTGGAGCTATCATGGCCTTGGGTGCACGAGACAGTGATGTAAGGAAGGAGTTGCATCATTTCATTCATTTAAATGAATAGAGCCCAAGCGCCTGTCATCACCTTCTTCTCCAGAGACATGGCCAAATATAATTACACCTCAGCAGGCGATGTGGACTAAAAGCCCACCGGTGATGGACCATATTACAATTACACATTTCATTTAAACACACAATAATCTTAAATCATACCAACCTCATATGATTAGTTATTCTGAGAACTGTGTGACTGATGTGTGTGCGCAGTGATATTTAAAAGGGCAACGGGGGGGGGGGGGGGGGCATGAATAAGTCATTTTATTACAGTAAAAGCCCCAAATATAATATCTATTTGTACAATTATAAAAGAAGCAGCCATGAGGATATATTCATATTTCTTTACAGTACATGTTACTCTACATCATTTAAACTGGATGTTCTCATCAATGCTCGTTTCCTCGTGTTCTGGGTGTCTGGGGGTGCACACTCGGCGCTGACGCAACAACACACACACACACACACACACACACACTTACTTGACCTTGCTGCTGCAGAAATAGCCAAACAGAGGCATTTCCGGACACCTGTTTTACACTCATAATTGGAGCGTTTCAATAGAACACATGACATCAGACTAAACCATGAGCTACATTGAATGAACATTGATACATTATTTCCACTAGTGGAGGGAAGGGGGTGGGGGGTGGGGCGGTCTCTCAGGCCCACATGGGTCAGGGACCCACATGGATGGGCCAACTAACTATCAGATGTTTTTTTAATTAAATTATTATATTTATAAATCCTTATTTCCTAATTGCCTGGGGAAAATGAAACAACTGTAAATGTTGCCCAGTTTGTTGAGTTTGAGTTTGTAAAATTCATCTTGCATGCTGCAGACTTGCTGCAAAGTTACCCTGCTATCATTACATATACTAGGCCTATATAAAGGGCCCACTATAGGTCATCGCCCCACCCTACAGTTAACCAAATGCTCCGCCCCTGATTGTTTTTTTTGTTTTTTTTTTTCTTGTGTTTTAGAATATATGTATGGAAGATAATTAGTGCCACTGTTTATATGATTTAATATGATGTCGTTTTGATTTATGTGCTGTGTAAATATTGGAGAATGTATATTAATTGGACACTGTGAATTGATATGCCCATGGGTGGGACCTTAAAGATATAAAAAAGGGTGAGTTGTATATTTGTATATTTGTATATTTTAAGTTGAATTGGAAGAAAGAGGCTGTTTTGCTCTGAGCACTGGATAACTGAGTGGGCTACGGAACTATTAGACAGCTGAGATCTCATGTAAATATAATAGTATATACTAATAATAATATTCTTTTCACTGTAAATATTGTGCACTCCTCATCACTGCTATTTTTGGACTTGGTGTTATGAATAAAAACTCAACCACAACTCTGAATTCATCACTTCCATCTGTGCTTAAACTAACCCATGACAAACATAATGTGCAGACAGTGTTTTGAAATACATCTGAGACCAATATTCCTTTGGACTAAAACCTATTCTCTTGTTTATTCTAAGAATTTCACATTTTGGAAACCTGAGCCAACCATCCTTTAAGACTTGAGTTTTGTTCATCATGAACACACGTGGTAACATTTCATTAGTTTTATTGTGAAAGAATTTTACTTATAGACCGGTAATATCTGTGCATCGGTATATGGATGGGAAAGGATTAGAATTTAGGGATTCTGATTCCACTATCAATTTTCCTGAGTGATCTGATTCCTCATCGATTCTCCTTGTGAGGGAATAAAAGAATATAAACAGGCCTGTTCACAGTAACTGTCTATTATATTTGTAACTCTGCACATAAAATATGACATATACAGTATGCACAAATAATAATGGGGGGGGGTTACACTCTACGACTGTACAAAGTGAAAGTAAAACATAAACTGTTTTTCTGATTCTTACTCATTGTACATCTCATTTTCCTTTTCCCTACCTTTGCAAACTTTTATTTGAGGGTACAAGGCGTTTGTTGCCCTGGTGTTTGCTCTACTGCGAGATTCACAAGCGTTGCTAAGTAGCATATCAAATATGTGACATTTCTGCAAATGAAATGCATGCTGTATGGACAAATGTTAGGCCATATTGGAGCCCACCCCCAACCCCCTTTGACAAAATGGAAGCTTTGCAAGTGTTACAAAAGCCTCTGGTGTCATCTTTAGGTGTGAAATATAGCAATAATTTGGAACGTTTCTGCCTCGTTACCATGTTGGGTACATGTATGTGCAATGAAGGCAGAATTGTTAAGCAGGCATGGTCAAAGTACTCACATTCTGTACTTAAGTAGAAGTACAGCTACTGATGTGAAAAAAGAAGTACTGATTCAACTCCTTTATTTAAGTAAAAGTAAAAAATAATAGTAATAAAGTACAAAAGTACAAAGCAAAACTGCATTTTTTTTTTTGCCATGAACGCAATAATAGGAAAACATCTGAAAAGTTTAACAAATATCTAAAATAATGCATTTAAAAGTGAGTTAATGTGTAGATAATGTGTTTGATAGGGTAACTGTTCTCAGTTTTGTGGGTATGAGCAGGAATTTTAGGAAAAATGGGGGGAAAAAAGTTACAATTGAAATAAAATGTCATCGTGACATTTAAAAAAAAAATTACGAATGAGATTTAAAACATGCATCATTTTAAGAGAAAAAGTCAAAATTGTAAGATAATAGTCATATAACTATAATACATAAAGTCGCAGTTTTTCTCCTCAACTGTTTTTCCCTCTAAAGTGACTGATTTTCATACTGTCACATCTGTTTAATTTGAAAAAATAATGAGTCTATTCTGAGAATGTAAAGAGTATAAAGTACAAATATTTATACAAAAATGTAGGGAGTAAAAGTAAAAAGTACGTAAAGAATGTACTTCAGTACAGTAATGAAGTACTTTTACTTAGTTACTTTCACTTCTGCTACTTCTGCACAGATACAGACAGAATGGAAACATTAGGAGTAAAAGTTAAGAATCTTTCTGCCAATTTTAGAATAAGACCAAAGCAAAACATTACCTGAAGCTGACTGTTAAACCAAGTGGAGTCACTTCAGTAACATTTCAGTGTATATTTATTGGCAGGTTTCACATGGAACTGGAGTGATTTTAAATAATAACGACAACATAAATGTGATTGAATTGGACTCAAATCCCGTAAGAGAAGTCGTGGGTGGATCGAACTCACGGAAGCGCTTCTTTAAATTATTTGATCACGTACTGAATATAAAAATACCACTCCTCATTCTGTCAAATATAGTATTTCCAGTCCGTTCATCAGCCAAAGCCAATAAGTGAAACATCCCTAATTTCCTTTTGCATCCTGGAATCTTGCCCCATCACTGCTAGTTTACTGGAACCATGCCACACTGCTAACTATGTTGTGTTAAACACTGCCAAACGATATTAGCTGCTTGCTAAATTAGTTCTTATTAGTGTCCAACTAAAGCAAGAGGGACCATAATGACGACTGGAAAAAAAATACTGGCTGTTTTATTTTTATTTTATTTTATTGGACATGAGACAGTATTGTTTCTGCATATTACCAGGTTCTACAAAAAACACAGAGCGCCTTATATATATGGATTAATTCTGATAGTGCTTAGTGACTGGGAATTTAGACTTTTTATCTGATAATTTTGGCTTTTTATTTTATACTTTTTATTTTTTATCTGCTCATTTTGGCTTTTTATCTGATAATTTTTACTTTTTATTTTATAATTTTTAATTTTTATTTTATAACTTCTACTTTTTATCTGATCATTTTGGCTTTTTATTTTCTAATTTTTACTTTTTATCTGATCATTTTGGCTTTTTATCTGATCATTATTACTTTTTATTTTCTAATTTTTAATTTTTATCTGATCATTTTGGCTTTTTATTTTATAATTTTTACTTTTTATCTGATCATTTTGGCTTTTGATTTTTATAATTTTTGACTTTTTATCTCATAATTTTGCTTTTTTATCTCATGAGTGTGACTTCCCTTAATGCACCTTACATAGTAAAAACCTTCATAAAAAAACATGTCAAAGAATGATTCCTTATAGTGCGGAAAATACAGTAATTACATAATGTGTTTCAGTCTAATATAGTGATTGACTGTAAACTAGTGGGGCAGGGTCCTAAATGGACATTGGTAAGAACACAGTAATGGTCTTTACTGCCTTGTTGCTTTGTTTTACTAGTACTTTTTGCCGTTACTCTACAAACACTCACCAATTTTCTCCAAAACGACAGACATTTGAGATGAGATATTTTATTATATGACAAAGAATGATTTGAATGTTGCAAAAAACACAATAAATCATTTTCACCAAAAAAATTTACTTACTGCCTTTTTGCTTTGTTGGTTCAGAATAGACCAGGTAGTATTAACCATCATTCTTCCATGCTAATGTTATTAAGGTAATGTATTAAATCAGTCCCCCAGATATTAGGATGCAGTTCAATGCACAGGAGCACCAGTAATATAACATTAGAGTGACTTTGTTTTTAAAAATGCTGAGCATGGAGGTATGTTTCATTATTTATTCTATCTTAATATTATCTTGAATCCATTACTTGAGTGTTCATAATAGAAAATTGGCTGCACAGGAGTTTTAATCAGGTATTTTAAATGCTCATTAAAAAGCGTAAAGGCCTGTTTATATTACAGAGACCTCACAGGGATGAAAATAACAAAACTGTGCTTTTATTGTTACTGTCTGGCAATTTTGGAGGGAAATGCTCTCTGGGTGTATATGATTATATATTCTCACCTTGACATTTGTTCTTTACAGTATAACATATCTATTGTGCTACACTGCAAAGCATTTATAGAGAGTCTTTGTAATGGCGACTGGACAAGTCAGATTCAGAGTTGAAAAATGAGCTAATATAGACGTGTAAACCCCAATAGTGTTGTTTGACAGTAACAGTATTTATTAAATGCCCTTTTCCTCAAGGGATGATTCTTGGCAGAAAACAAGCTTTTTATATTGTATCCAAACAAAGTTTATACTAGGGCATTCACCACTTCAGTTTTTTTCAAGTCAACTTATCCGTCAATAAAGTCAAAATCGAGTCGACAGGTTGTGATGACGTCATCACATTGTCAGCGGAGGAACAACATAGACACACGGCTAAAAAAAACACGGACACACGTCTGTCCAGCAATGAGCAACTTGTATTAAACTTCACTGCAATGTAACAGTGTTCACTGACAAGACACAAGCATCAGCATTTTAACCCCAACAAAACACAGGGTAACGTTAGCAAAGAGTTTTCTGTTAAATTTAACTGAACATCAGTAGGGTGAACATATGTCAACATTTTGTCTGGACCCACGGCTCTAAAACCGGACTGTCCAGACGTCACTTTTTATATTAAGTGCAAAAAGTTTAAGTCAATGGCCACCAAGACGAACACCACACTGTCCACATCGTGTTTGGGCAAAAAAAAGCGCTTTGTCTGCGGTGCTGTTCATATCACTCAGGTTAGCTAGCGGATGCCTCTTCAGGTGGTCGTGCGTTTTGTTTTTTTTTCATCTAAGGTAAAGTATTTCCACAGATACGATGTGTGTCTGTTGCTCTCTCTTGTTTTGTCAGACCACCATGACATGCAGCAGCCATGACACGTTTAGGTCTAACTGTGTTTATGCACCGAGAGAGAGAGAGAGAGAGAGGGAGGGGGGGTAAGAAAGAATTTCATCCAAATTTAAGTCGACCTATGCTACGGGAGTTGGCGTGTCGACTATTTGATGTTTCTGTTAATGCCCTAGTTTATACATATGCTATTGAGAAAGAATAAAACTGTGTGAAAAGTGAAATATGTAATTCTGCCATTCTGATTAGCTACTGAAACTACCCCCCCCCCCTCCATTCAGACAAAAAAAAATCAAACATGTTGAACAAATCAATGTGTATCTTGACAGTAATGCCGTTTAGATTCTATCCTTTGTGTGTTCTGTCAATTGACCTTATGAGCAATTTATTTTAATTATCTCCCCAATGTCGCTGCTTAGTGCAGATGCGCCCAAATGCAACTGGTACGAATGTTCTGTAAAAGGCCATTCACAGGGTATAAAAAATGAGGGACAAAATGCCTTTATCACTTGCTCTGCTGATTGTTCTTGGGTGCAAAGGCAATTCTGGCTGCGTAAAGATATTAAAGAGACATTACCAGTCTGGGACCTGGCACCGCAAGGGAACAGAATAAATACAAAAGTGCTTTTTTATTTGTTTTAACCTCCTTTGTGCTTGTCTTAAATAGGTCAAAGTCATCAATATTTGATTATTGTGATGCTCAGTGGAAAACACCCGAGTTAAAAGATAACTTCAAATCCAAACCGATTAGAGGTTTTTAAATTAATAATGATGTTAACATGCATACATTTTAATTTATATCGACTGGTAATTAT
Source organism: Siphamia tubifer (assembly GCA_020466265.1). NCBI lineage: Eukaryota > Metazoa > Chordata > Actinopteri > Kurtiformes > Apogonidae > Siphamia > Siphamia tubifer. Next base: position 9,513,925 of record CM035783.1, read on the forward strand.
GCACATTGTAATTATTAATGAATTCTTTTTCATCTTTGTTCATTTGAACCGTTATTGTCCTTTCATTCAGTGGGAGATGCCCAGTGGTCAGTTACAAGAATCAACATTTACCTACTTGAAGTAATTACAGTTAATAATCTGTATTGACTTTGGTACAGCAGTGTTTTGTGCTACATAACATGATATAAGACTGCTTTAGTGTGATACCACAGAGCGCAGAGGGAGTTTACCCTAAAGCAAGCAGCATAGTATCTCTTTTATGGTAATTTACATTATATTGTGGAAAATGCTTGGATGTTTTTGCTTATTTTGAACATGCCTCTATTTCTCTTTTTATGCTAACAACTCGGTTCGTGTAAATGTGCATCCCCCAGCCACATTATGTAAAAAAAATATGTATTTAGGTTTTCATCATATGGAGGTATTACAGATTCTTTATATAATTTCTCAAGCAATTTACAGTTACATACTTAATTTGTCTTTCCTCCTGAACCTTCATCCACACACATTTCAGTTGATGATTTTCCATAGTGAGCTCTACATTTGTTTGCTTGTTCCATGTCCATCTGCTTTCTGTCAGTTTGGCCGACAAAACTACTTAACAGATTACAATCAATGCTTCATCGTGCCAGTTTAGCTCCTTTGAAGTTTAGCTCCATCATTTTAGATGCTTTAAGTGACTGTATCAATTATATATATATATATATATATATATATATATATATATATATATAAGCTATAACTGTGAGCTACTGTGTCATGCATTGGGTCTTAATTAAACACAGATGTTAGACATATTTGAAACAAAGGATGACTTTGGCATGTGTCACTGCTCAACTGCAAAGCAACTTTATTTTCTTCCAATCTTCTCGTCTTCTCCCCGAGGACATGATTTGTGCTATTTTTCATCACCATATCCTGGGAAATGAACACTTACAGTTCCTAGAGTCCCATTTATCGAACTCCCCTGGGTGCTCCCGCGCTCTCTGGGGAGCTGGAGGTGGTGCAAATAAGGCCTGTTGAATAAAATTTAGATGTGAGGCTCACTCATGCATGAATGAGACAAAGTGACATTATCAAAACTCACTCCTGTGCAGAAGTCTGAAAAAGTATTAAATCTACAGCCTTTTGCAACCATCAAACTCATGAGATGATTCTATAAATTTGGCATAATTCATGTGGCTGAACATTCCCATGGGACCCAATGGATATATACTGTAGGTTAGAAGGTTTGACAATGTACACAGTACATTACATGATACAGTTATGACACAGGCTGAATACTAATGCTAACCCTCTGTCCTAGGCTGAATGATAAGCTAACCCTCTGTCTTAGGCTGATTGCTAAAGCTAACTCTCTGTTCTAGTCTGAATGATAAGCTAACCCTCTGTCTTAGGCTGTGTGCTAAAGCTAACTCTCTGTTCTAGGCTGACTGCTAACGCTAACCCTCTGTCCTAGGCTGATTGCTAAAGCTAAATCACTGTTCTAGGCTGACTGCTAACGCTAACCCTCTGTCCTAGGCTGATTGCTAAAGCTAACTCTCTGTTCTAGGCTGACTGCTAACGCTAACCCTCTGTCCTAGGCTGATTGCTAAAGCTAACTCTCTGTTCTAGGCTCAACGTTAAAGCTAATGTTAACCCTTTGTTGACTGCTAAAGCTAATGCCAACAGCTAATTCTCATGCTAAACCTGTGTCCTAGACTGACTGCTGGGCTCCATTGAGGTGGTGGCAAACAGACAAAAACACTGATGTCCATCGTGGACAACCCCTCCCACCGCATGCACCACACTGTAGAGGCCTTTAGCAGCTCCTTCTGCACCAGACTATTAAACCCTCGTGCAAGAAGGAGTTCTTCCACAGCCATCAAACTGTATAAACTCATAACCCCAAACGTACATGTAAATAGTGTATATATCCAAATATGCTCTTCTTCTTCTTTGCTGTTTCATACCTGTACTGTAACTGTGAAATTTCCCCAGGGATGGATGAATAAAGTATGCTATTTATCCCTCACTCATACCCCCCTGCTCTAACAACAAATTTACAGATATTTTATCTTATGAAGGGCCCACAATATTTACCTTTCATGGGAACCACAATCCCTTATACACCCCAGGGTGTGATGGTAATGAACTAGTGGCATGTGTAGCATCACACACCCTCCCCACCACCCATAGGTAGCATAGGCTTCCACAAGCCTCTATAGCAGGGGTGTCAAACATGCAACTAACCAAAGGTACCAATTTATCAAGCAGGATTCATTTGTAAAGTACAAAAATGACATCCTCAATTATTTCAAACTCATTTTAATTCAAGTTAAATATACAGACTAATACCACTTTATTCTCATATTTACACCCAGTGATTGTTAAATGGTACATACATGATAGACACACATGCAATTTAGTTAGCTACTTATTGTGATTACTATTATTTATTATTACCACTTTATTGCTTGTTTTGTCTACTAGTATTTTACAATGTGAAATGTGACTGTTTTTTCTTCAATATATATATATATATATATATATATATATATATATATATATATATATATATATATATATATATATATTATAGTTATTGTTTGGATAGTTTCATGGAGTATTTCTTGTGTGTCTATTCAATGTTGTGCTGCTATTGTAACCTTAGTTTCCTGAGGGTTTTGTCCAAACAATAAAGTCATATCTAATCTAATCTAATCTAATCTAATCTAATCTAATCTAATCTAATCTAATCTAATCTAATCTAATCTAATCTAATCTAATCTAATCCAAAATGCCTATAACTGACACCTCCACGTTTTTGTCTTTGATTTAGTGCAAAAAATAACATTCAATTATATAAATATAGAAATTTATAATGTAACTATAAAATGTGAATAACCTGAAGAAAATGAAGCATACTTTTGGCTGTTCCTGTTTTTTCGTCTTTATAGCTCTGCTCCATAATGATAAATTGAGGAATAATACTGTTTAATTTGTTTTTATTTTTCTTACACTCCTTTTTTGAAGTTACTCGTGTCTTTTTTGTCTTGGTATAATTGCAAGTATTTTCATAATTTAAAACAAAGACAAACATTTGGATTTATCACTTTTTCTAGATTATTATTCGATTATTTTACTGCTTTGTAGTTAAATCTGTCACATGGCTCAATACATTTGTTCAAATTTTGGTGTAATATTTAGAAATTACTTGAAGGAAATTGTTTCCTGATTTTGAGGAACAGTTCTGTCAGTAGATGAGAAGGAATGAGCGATGACATTTCACTGTTTGGCAGTGACAATAATCCAGCAGGATAAGTGTTGTTTGTCCACGGACCATGTTAACATCTGTGGCTTTGGTTTGTTCTGAATGAGCATCATGAATGAGTCAAAAATAGGAAATAGGTCTGTAACAACATGTACATTTTGGCAGATCTACAGTCTGTGCAGAAATGATTGTAACAATGTGTGCAGTTGTAGATTTTGGGCCACATACAAACTTCATTATTATTATTATTATTATTATTACTAGTAGGTAGTATGGCTGCACAGTGGAGGAGTTGTTAGTGCTCTTACCTCACAGCAAGAAGACCCAGGTTCGATTCCTGGACTGTTACTCTCCCTGTGTCTAGAGGGGTTTCCTCTGGGTGCTCTGGTTTCCCCAAAAACCCAAAAACATGTTTGTTGGAGTAAAAATGCTCCAGCCAGGTAACTGACCATGAGCCTGACTCTACGTCTGGAGATGGGTCCCTGGGCGCCGCCCATGGCTGCCCACTGCTCCTTAGAATGATGGGTTAAATACAGAGGACACATTTCATTGTACAATTATATGATGACAATAAAGTACTGTCTTATCTTACTACTACTACTACTACTACTACTACTACTAATAATAATAATAACTCGAAGAGCGTTCTGAGAGCACAGACCTCTGCCAAGCCCCCCCCCCATAAATGTGAATGAATGATAGTTTCACTTTCACCCCAACCTACTGAAAAAAAGACGTGTGTGACCCACCACTAATTACCACCAGAATTTAATCATCTGTTCCTTGTGCCACATATATAAATATTTCCTGGAAATTTAATCTAATCCATTTTGAGTTATCTTGCTAAAAGACAGACAGGCAGACAGACAGACAGACAGACAGACAGATAAACACCAGCAAAAACATAACCTCCTCGGTGGAGGTAATAATAATTAAAAATAAATAAAATATTAATAATGGATTTGATATCTATAGCATTTTTCAAAGTGCCCAAGGGCGCTCAGAGTCTGTGCCGAACAGCTTTGCGGCGTACTTCAGCGGATCTTTAATATGAGCCTCAGACTAAAGAGAGTTCCCGCACTGTGGAAAACCTCGTGCATCGTGCCACTCCCCAAGTGTCAGAGACCCAGTACGACTAAAGACTACAGGCCGGTCGCGCTAACCTCCCACATCATGAAGACCATGGAGAGGTTAGTCCTGGAACAACTCCGTCCAACGGTGAAGCCACACCTGGACCCACTCCAGTTTGCCTATCAGCCACGACTGGGGGTGGAGGACGCGGTCATCTACCTGCTAAACCGAGCAATCACTCACCTGGATAAGCCGGCGAGCAATGTGAGGGTCATGTTCTTTGACTTCTCCAGTGCTTTCGACACCATCCAGCCAGGGCTGCTGGGTGAAAAGTTGGCGGTGATGCAGGTGGAGGCCCCCCTGGTGGCCTGGATCGTTGATTACCTGACTGGCAGACCACAGTTTGTGCGTTTGAAAGGCTGTGTGTCAGAAAGGTTAACCAGCAACACTGGGGCTCCGCAGGGGACCGTCCTATCCCCCTTCCTCTTCACCATCTACACCAATGACTTCCAGTATCGGTCAGAGTCCTGCCACCTTCAGAAGTTTTCTGATGACTCTGCGATTGTGGGATGTATCAAGGATGGAGACGAGAGAGAATACAGGGCGCTGGTGGAGGACTTTGTCTCATGGTGCGAAAACAACCACCTCAGACTTAATGTGACAAAAACCAAGGAGCTGGCAGTGGACCTTGGGAGGAGGAGGAGTGCACCAGTGACCCCGGTTTCCATCAGGGGGTCTGACGTGGAACTGGTAGAGGATTACAAATACCTTGGAGTGCACATAGACAATAAACTGAACGGGTCCAAACACGTGGATGCGCTCTACAAGAAAGGCCAGAGCCGCCTCTACTTCCTCAGAAGGCTGAGGTCCTTCAGCATCTGCACAAAGATGCTGAGGATCTTCTATGAGTCAGTGGTGGCGGGCGCATTCTTGTATGGAGTGACCTGCTGGGGCAGCGGACTGAGGGAAAGGGACTCCAGCAGGCTGGACAAGCTGGTGAGGAAAGCCAGCAGTGTGGTGGGGGTGGAGTTGGACTCTCTGGCGGTGGTGTCAGTGAGGAGGATCCGAACTAGAGTACATGCCATTATGAGCAACACCTCCCACCCATTACATGCAGAACTGATGGGAAGTAAGAGCACGTTCAGTGGTAGACTTAGACTCCCAAGATGCAACACTGAACGACACAGGAAGTCCTTCATACCGACTGCAATCAAACTGTATAATGACTCACTGTGCTTCAAGGCCTCACTGAGAGCAGTGGAAGTCATCTGTAACTAGTAAGACAGAAACGGATTAACTAAGGATTACCCCTGGCTATCACTTTTGTTTTTATTTTTGTTTTTACTTTTGTTTTTATTTTTGTTTTTACTTTGCACTTTTTAATATTATATTTTTTTAAATATTTTTATATTTTTTACAATGCGGTTTTTGCACTACCTTCTGCCGGACTTTCAATGTAGAATTTGCACATCAAATGTAAATTGTGATTTATTTATAATTCTTGACTGTGTACTTGTGAATGTCAATGTGAGCGATCTGTGGAGCTGAATTTCCTTCGGGATTAATAAAGTATTTCTATTCTATTCTATTCTATTCTATTTACATTATTGATCCATTATTCAATCGCTCTCACATTCTCACTCTGGTGGTGGTAAACTACATCTGTAACTGCCCTGGGACAGACAGTGGTGTCACTAGAGGCATGGATGGTGAAGTGTCTTTCCCAAGGATACAACAGAATAACCAGGACAGAGTGAGATTTGAACCACCAACCCTGCATTTACTGGAAGACCTGCTCTACCTACTGAGCCAAGGATTGAGGTTTTTTAACCCTTTAAAACCTGAGTCTTAAATAAATTTCACACTTTCAAATCTAGCAATTTACTACACATTATAATTCTGCTAAAATGCATTCTTCTTTAGCTTTAGTACAGGCATGAGCCAAATTATTGTAATGACCCAATAAAATGTCTAAAGTGCAACGTGACATTTCAGAAACAAATTTTCTAGTTGGACAAAGTGACAGTTATAGCCATCCAAACTGCATCTGCACAGGGTGTGTCAGCAACACTCTAAAACACTGACATATCAGGTTTTAAACAGTCCAAGGTTGTGAGTGGCTGTGATTAGAACCAAAGCTTTAAACTTAGTAACTTATGCTAAATTATTTATAATGGCTTCTTGGTTCTTTTTGTCCATGTTCAATCATTGGCACATTTCTGTTTTTCAAGCACCCTAGAGGTGTAAGTTAAAACTGGTGTGTGTGTGTGTGTGTGTGTGTGTGGGGTGGGGGGTTGGGTCGTGGGGGGTGAAGGACACAATTACATTATTTCTCTGATATCTTGAACCAGGAGCCTGCCTTACTGAGCACCTGTATAGGGCACTATTATTCTTCTTTCAGTCACTGAAACAGAACAAAAAGTGATTTAGTATTAGAGAGTAGAGCTGAAAGAAGCAAAGGAGTCTAATGAAAAAGTTATGATATAAAAGAGTAAATGTTGAGAAAAAAAAAAAAAAAAATATATATATATATATATATATATAAAAAAATTAAACATAAAATTGTCCACTTTAGATGCCTCCTCTGGGGCTTTGTTGAATTTATTATTATATTTTAAGGCTCTTTCTTTTTGTAATCAGTGTGATGACTTCACAGTCACAGGTTTTGTTATATGCATTCATATTGTTCTTGTGTTGTATGCTGTGACATTTTACAGGGTTTCTTATACACTCTTGTACCAACTCGCAGTTGACAAAAACAGAAAGAAAGGTAGTTGCCTTCGTGAACAATGGTTGTATAATTTATTTGATAACAACGTGACACCACCTGACACATTATCATCGACTGCTTATAGTTTCTTGGGTACCTAGCTTGGTAAATGCATTTTCCTGTAGATAATTTGGTACACCCTTATAAAGAATGAATCATAATGTCAGATTTGGGTGCTGTTAGAGCAGTGTGGAAAATTGCTCAACCCTCTGGAAAGAAATAGTTGGTCTTCTGAATCCATTCATAGTCTTATCCAATCACTGTGAACAAATTGAAACCATAAGCTCACTTGGTCATATTTATACTGTAAGGCTTTTACTAAACATATTCATTTATACATATTCATATATTCAAATGTGCGTTGAATCTTTCATTCCATTACTAAATTGGAGGACCGCACCACACACTGATGAGTTTTTTTCGACATTAATAATTGCATTTTGATAAATTTTTATGACTGTCATTATCCTTGACATATCACCCCCCCCCCCCCCCGAATGTAGCAAAAGTTCATGAAGTACCTGGTCACGCCGCCCCTTCCCATTTGCACATGTTCGGGGGTGAGTGGATGAGAACCTGAGCTGGAGAGCAGCCAAACCGTGGCAGACACATTAGAGAGTTGTAAGCACAAAGTAAGGTCACACTCAAACTTAAGTGGCCAAGACTGTGAACCTGTGCCCTGCTCAGTGGAGAGGCTAATAGGGATTAACAAAGAAAGACTCTCTTTGGACACAATGTTGTGTTGTCTGTTTTTAAAGGCAAGTTTTAGAATTGACACACAGGGAAAAAAGGGAAACTGCAGTGTCAAAAGCAATATTGTGTATACACGTCTTGTTTTTTTCTTTTGAGACAGAAATCATAGATGCATGTGTCTATTATTTTGGGTGCAGTAACAAACAAGCCAGTGTCAGAGTGAAAGTATTGTTTCATAGACCTGTGACAGTTTGGACTTGTTTTCCCTCCAGGCTAATGAATACATCACTGAAATAACAACAGGAACGCTATCAAGAATTTGCCAATATTTAACCCATAAAGACCCAGTTCTCCTATTGTGGCTGTTTTCAAATGACTCTTTATCTATAAAAAGAAAAAAGAAAAAAAAGTAGAGGCACTCCGATATATATTAACAATGTATTTAATGAAACAATTTAAAAAGCTAAAAACACATGAAAAAAAAAACAAAATGCAGACAAATTAGAAAAAAAAATATTTGTTACCTACTTTCCTATCTGCTCATTAGTTGTTGTTTTTTTTTGTTTAGTTTTTTTGTTATATTTTGTTTTTTGTATGTATGTATATGTTTAGTACTTCAATTATTATTATTATTATTATTTTTATTTTTTTATTTTATTATTATTATAATTTTGTACTATGCACTCTATTGCTATAAGATGAATTCAGGTTATTGGGGAAGTGAAGAAGGGGTAGGATTAAATAAACTTATGCTTCATCCTACTCCTTTTTGGACATGTCATTGCGTATTATTATTATTGTTATTATTATTGTATTGATTATTGTTGCATTCTGCACATGTTCGAAATAAATCATTCAAATCACATCAGCCTATGCGATGTGTTTAGCTTTTACATTGTATATATTTTTGAAAATCTCGGAGTGCCTCTGCTTTTTTTTTTATTTCACTTCATCCGGTACAGATGAGCACCTAGTAACTATTGTTTGCACAGTCTCCTGAGCGCTCATAGCCGCCTTTTTTACCGACTCTTTATCTATATTTAACTTTTCTTAAATGATTTATCACAATTAGTTGTAATATTATTTTTCAGTGATTACATGTATTTTCTTATGTCCTATATCATCATTATTTGCACAACTGTACATTGTATATATAAATATTTATAGAATAGATTTCTATTTACATATTGTTCTTGGCTCCTTTACTCTTGTGTACAATAATGTTGCTGCTGTAAACATGGAATTTCCCCTAGTGAGACTAATAAAAGAACACCGTATCTCATCTCATCGTATCGTATCTTATCTGTTAATATCTTATATTTAGTTTTGAAGTAGCTACTGTGCAGCACGGTGGTGCACTCAAAGAACAAGTTACAGAAAAAACATGTTAAAGCAACTTAATACATTTGAGTTAGTAGTACTTTTTCCTGAAACTTTCAGTATTCACAACCGAATGTATTTAGTTATTCTGAATGTTTGTGTTTACAGTGAAGTAAATCAATGTTATAGAAGATGATCGTGTTATCATGTTCATTATGTAGCTTCTGAACATCCACATGGGTCATATCTGATAACAATGAAAGGACTTTTAGACATTTTTTTTTTACTGGTATTAATAGGTTTAATGGATCAACAGTATTAATCCTTTTACATCAGTTAATGGTTTTAGTTACCAGTGGTTTGTTTGGGTCTTTATAGATAACAAACTGCTAAAATTGATATTTTTCTGAGCTATTTACTTGTAGATTGGATCAGTTTAACATTCCATTAATTGACCAAAAGTTTCTCTCTAGTAGTACTTCTCTGATACATCATCTCCAGTGATATTTAATCTTACAGCAGACATTATAACCTTATAATGTTTCTATTATGCAAAATCATTTAATCACATTAGTCTGGAACACTCATGTCTTGCTGTGTGTACGATCATTGATCAACCACCGTTGATTGGATTCAAGTAACATGACGCCATGAACATCAGTAAAACATCTGCTGGAGCTCAACAGAATAGAGGATTATTAGTGATATTTTAACAATAGTACGTGAGGTAGACAGTATTTTTTTTCATAGGGTTTACTGATTCTTGCAAAAACTTTTCACTGTTTTTAAATGCTATTAATGTTGGTATTTTTTTTTTGTTTTTGATTGGGATATTTGGGGTGATATGTGATCATTTGGGTCTAACTAGGGCACAATCACATAGTGTTGCTTCCCTAACACTTCTGGCCAGGCAGCTGATCCTGATCAAATGGAAAGACTGTAGACCACCAACAGTAACCCATTGGATTAAAGACATTCTCTATTTCCTCAGGTTGGAAAAATTAAGATATTCTCTGAAGTGTACAACAGAAAATATGTACATCAAGACTTGGGGACCTTTTCTGGACTATATAACGATACACATTACACTCACTGTGGATTGAGGTAGAGCATGCAATTTGTCATTAACATATTATGTTGTGGCCTTGGTGTCTGTTTTTTTTTTTATTTATTTGATTTTTTTTGTTTGTTTTGGGTGTTTGTTGGTCTGCTTGTTGTTGTTGTTATTGTTGTATGTCTTGTAAAAAAAAATGTTGGTAGTTTTCACCTCATTTCCAATGTCTGTAGTACCATTAACATTTCTTCAGTTATTTCTTTCCTTTCTTATATGTTGGTTGTCTTTGACTTTGTCTTTTTTATTTTTTTTCCCAAGTACACACTTCTCTCTCGTTCGTATCTTCTTTCTTTGTACCTACCTCTCACCTTTCACTCCCTCCTTACTTCATCATTCCATCTTTCTACTGGTGCAGCTGCAAAAATGAGACTTGGCTGTGACTAATCTGCTGGCAGCGACTCCGAGGGCCCCTTGTGGTGGTGCCTCTTCACAGAGGACACGTGATTGATTGATCCTGGGGAAAACTTTGTCAGGCTGGCCATCATGACTGGATCTCCTGCTTCATAATAAATCCCCTCCTCCCTCGTGTACTATGGGGAGACACGGGTGTCATGTGATGCATTTTCATGACACATTATGCCCTGGACTATTACAGTTGATCCACATTTCTGGATTTTACTATGCGTTATCCACCCTCCATCTGTTTCTACTCCTACAGTTACACATCCCTGACCTTAAACTAGCACAGGCAGTGACATGCTGTTTGGGAGAAAACTAAAGTGAAAGGTCAAAAAAAGGGTGAATATGGGTTGTGAGTGTTTCTAAAAATGGAAACAAATAGTGTGTTGTTTGTTAAGTGTCCAACTCTGCTACCAATCATTCCAAAGACACTCTTTTTGGTGCGAAGCCAAGTATGCATATCAGATGACGGCTGGAGAGAGTAAACGGGGGAATTACTTTTATCGGAAAAGTGTCATGACAAATTGATTTTCTCACTTAAATTCCAGACAATGGACAAGACATAGCAGGTTGACTGTTTCTCTGTCTAAATGGCCCATTTTCTTTTTCCTTCACAGATCAACGCCACACAGTCATTAAAAATTGCAAGGGAAGGGAGACCCCAGTGCCAACAGGAGGAGGGGGCTCGGGCTCCTTCCCAGCATTCCCCTCTGCATCCTGTTCATGTTCATTTGTCTCATTCTGTGCTAATGCTGTGGAGCACAAGTCCATGGAAAAAGACTCTGAGGAATGTTTGTCTTGGAGCTGTTTGAATCTCGTTGAGTTTGGAAATCACAGTGTGCTTCCAAAAACAAACATGTTAAATAATTGAAGCACATTGTTAGCCTTTTAGCATAATTGTGTAAGTCGTATTTTTTTTTTTTTTTTTTGTGCTGTCAAATGATTACGGTTTTTAATCAGATTAAGGTCGCAAGGTTGCTTTGGATTAATTTAGATTAATTGTGATGAAATAGTATTTTTTAATCTATATTAATTGCATTGTATTTTCAATGAGCAAACAGACTCAAGAAAAAAGGGAATATATCTGCATTTAATGTGTTTGTTGTAAGCTAGGCGAAGCATTAGCTGAAGTATTTTAGCAGAATCCCTGACTAACATGTGCTTCCCATTAATGAAGTATTTTAAGATGGAAGTGTTTTAGTGCAAAGAAAACTCCATCGAAACACTTAAAGGTGTCATTCCACTGAAAACCACTTTTCCACGCTGCTTTTGGAATCTGATGGGTCACCCCGACTTACCAACACATGCTGCCTTTGAAAGTGGTTTGTCACCTCCACTGGCTGCATACGGCATTCAAAGAAAATGAGAGGAACAAGGGACCCAGAAAAAGCTGACGTCAGATGGACTTTAGCGTTAAGCCTGTCCCCTATTGCAGCGAATCTGAAGTAGCATTAGCATTAGCATCTATAAGAGAAGACAGTGCCACAGTAGCTGCTGCACAAACTTGAAAAAAATGGCAGGTCAAACTGGTTCACGTACTCTCTGTGGAAATAAATTCTAGTTTGTTTCCTGTGCGTTTTCAGAACAAGCAACAGCATGAAACCTAGCTGGATGTTACCCTGGTAAAGGTAAACAAACAAGATCAGTCGATATATCAGTCTATGATTAAAAAAAAATATGAAAAAACGCAGTATGTGACAAAACTCCAGGTTTATGTCCAATTCAGACACATTTAGAAACTCTTTACTTGTATAGTATAGCATGTATAGCAGTTTTGGTTTTATTAATTTCATTTAATTACCTAGTTTTCATTCATTGGGTGTTTATCCATCAGTGTCAATGGGGTCACTCTTCACCAAATCATCCAATCTCTTTTGTGTTTGGTAATTAGATGCAACCTGCGAAGCTTTTGGATGAGTTCTTTCAACGTTACCCTTGTCGTTAACTTCTATTGTTATTTCATTTATACTGTTGTGGTCACTATTGTGTTTGAATGCATTGTGCACGAGTTCTGTGAAAAATGAGGTTATAGTTGTCTTGTTTTTAGCTGTTTTCTGTGAGCTAGAACAGGGACTATGGTTGAACGACTGTTTTTTCTGGTGTTCTTCATGAATATTTGTGATGCGTTAATAAGGCACTTCTGATTGGTTTCTAAGCAAGAAAACAAAACTGGAAAGGCCAAATCCCCAGCTGAGTGGTGTCAGCCTGCAGCAGACTGTGGATGATTTTATTTTCTGCCATTTCACAGCTTTACAGAAAGTTTGTGGATTATAGTCTGTGTCCACAGGATGTGTCTTTAGGTTTTAATACAAATCCTATGTAGTTCAGGAGTCAAGAGCACTAAGCACCTTCAGCGCTAAAAAAAAAAAAAAAAAATAAAAACAGAGAGAGAGACACCATTTTTCACCGCTCGTCAATGTCACAATCAAAAGCTACTGACCAATCAAAAGCAAGGAGGAGGTGGGACAACCACAGTCAACAACCACCGAAAAGAATAGAAGCATATTTGGACCAGCTGGAGCAGTTTCAAACAATCCCGTTATTTGAAGGGGTACCGTGACTCAGGGTTAAAAACGAAGGCATGGAGATATGTTGCGCCGATTGTTGGGCTACCAGGTACCTATATTTACTGTTGTTGTTATATTTTATTTAATTGTGTGCTCATGACAAGGAAGGTGTTAATATTTACACATACTCTGTATCTAACACAGAAGTGTGTGACGTTTAGCCTGTGGGTGGGGATGAGCTCTGTGGACGATGCCATACATGTTTCTGGGCGGGGCTTATGACCTAGTGACAAAGCTAGGTTTTTCCTGCTCTGAGTGGCTCGTATGTTTCTATGGTGGGTTGACCAGTTGCACCCATGTGGGTTGAATGTGACTTCTTGGAGTGCTGCGTGCATAGAGAACTTGTGAACTACCACAGTGTAAAAAGAGCTACACAAAGTGGTTTTCAGCTGAAGGAGGCTTTTAAGGTCAGAATGGTGTTGACGTGGTAAATTTGGCAGTGATATTTGACCAACAAATTTGAGGTCTTTTGGGATCAGTGCATGGTCATGTGGGCAGATACAGGGGAAGCAGGGGACAGCAGGGGTAGAAGTGCAGAGCCTTCATTAGCCGTGTTTACATAGGAGTTTTTTTTCCTGTTTAATTACAAATAAAGGTTAATTGTCTGTGTTCAAGATAACTCGAAAACGTATGGACGGATTTTGATGAAATTTTCAGAATGTGTTGGAAATGTGAACAGGAAGAACTGATTTCATTTTGGGGGTGATCTGGGAAGAAGGGGTGGGGGGACTACCTTGGCTGAGGTCTGTGCTCTCAGAGTGCTTTTCTAGTTCCACTTTAAGATGACCATGTAAACATCTAATTCCAGCTGGAAATGATAAAGGTGAATTAAACCTAATTCCAAATACAATCAATTCTGAATTCATTATTTCCTCTGCCATGTAAACAGTTAATTCCACTTTAACATTATTCCTGTTGTTCTGTGAATGCTCCTGGTCTCATCACAATGACATACATTTCACATTGATGATGCACATATTCTGCACTGCCGGCATTAGTTTGTTGATTACTATGGTTCATTCCGTTGAGCTGATGCTTCCTAATTATCACAGAAATGAATGGAAGCATAATTTGTAGTATCTGCTCTTCTATGTTGCTAGTCGAAATGAACACAAGATAGGGTGCAATTGTTTCCTTCTGGTTGGCATCCAGATGTTAAGTGGCCATTCTGTCCAATCAGAACCTTCGGTATCCCCAGCTCTTAAAAAGTCAAGTTAATTAGAGCAGAACACACCTGTTTCCCATGTGAACTTTTATTCAGAATTAACATGTCAATGTAAAGACGAAGGAAATAGCTTTAATTCTGAATTATTTTATTCCAAATACATATTTCAGAATTTAAAAAATATCATGTAAATGTAGGTATTGTCAAAAAAAAGGGGGGGGGGCATTACAATTGTATTTTTTCTTGGTGTGGTTACAGCATAAAAGCAAAAAAATAGATCTGAAATCTTCTATTTCTATATTTCTGCTCATATTCAAAGTTCTGTCCATTCAGTACACATACTGTACCTGTACGGAAGGATGATTGACACTCATCCAAAGCTAATAACTACTTAAAATGTGTTAAATTAATCTAATATGTCAAAGAATGACACCTTGTTAAAGCTTCTGTTGTGGGTAATCATGTTCATTACAAAGATGCATTGTTCGTCTGAGCTCATAATTTACGTTTATATTTTGCCAATTTAGAAAAGTGCTGAGGAACAACAACAACAACAACCCATCCCTGTTAGATTTATCGTCATGTGTACGAGGACTGTTGTAATAATTTCCCCCACACAGAAATCTTCTGTGTTTTTCATGTCTGAGCATTATTTTCAGATGTACCAAAATCAACTGTTTAGTGCACATCGTCAAGATCCCAAAAAAATGCCAGAGAGATTTACTAATTATACTAAACATACAACACCAATTTGTTTTCACAAGATCATTTTAACACGTAAAAACTGAAATGAATTTGTCTCCATCTTTAACCTTTTCTTACATTTTTATTATTTCAAAACAAAGAAAGAAAACAGAAAAAGGTAAAGAAAAATTTGTCTGCCAAGGAGGTTATGTTTTTGCCAGTTTGTTTGTCTGTTAGTTTTCAGGGCAGGTTGGTAATGGGGAGGTCTGGGAATGATGGTGATCCAGGTTGGGTTGAGGTAACTCAATAAATTATGGACGGTTTTTGATGACATATTCAGCATGTGTTGAGAGTGTCACAAGCAACAAATGATTACATTTTGGTGGTGATCCGGAAGAGATCCTGAATTCTGGATCACTCTGAAATTTTACATTGCGGTAAATGGAGATATATTTCAAAATGCTCCAGAATCCAGGATCTCTTCTGGATCACCACCAAAATGTAACCATTTCCAGACCTCTGAATTACCAACCTACCCTGGAAATTTCATCAAGATCCGTCAATAACGTTTTGAGTTATCTTGCTAACTAACAGACAGACAAAACATGACCTAATTAACATAAAACAAGTGATGTCAGGCGAAACAAACCACAGCAATTATATGTATTGTACAGTAGTTTATTTTGGCATCAGTCCTGATAACGTCATCATGTCTATACATGTGCTTACATCAACAGAACAGCTGCCTCTATACATGTGCCAAGTGTTTGCATTGACAAATATGTACAGAGATTTCTTAAGGACAACGCTTGTGTAAATGTGGATAAAAATGTTCAGACGAGATGCCAGTTTCGCGTCTTCTCCTCCGTATAAATGTAGACTAAATGGAATTTCAAAAGCTCTTTTTGCATGATAAGACAATTTTCTTGTACTGGAGAAACTTGTGGTTTAATTCAGACAAACTATAACATTTACAACTGCACTCTGTAGATCAGTTCCACTGTAATGTGCGGAAAGTAATATATATATATATATATATATACATATCACTCTGCTTTTTAAATACATGATGGCTATAGTGGGATACATTCAACACTCTCCATGTGAGGGTTTCAGTGCCGGAAAATCCACATTTAATACTGATCCAAACACACAAAGTTAGTGACTTCATTGCTGGATATGTGATTTTTTTTTTATATGTGTACTTTGAGCTGAGTGGTTTTGTGATGCTGTTTTCACCAAAATGCTTTTTTTTGTTGATACACAAATCGTGAACATAATGGCCCGTGGTGTGTTTGAAATGAAACATTATACAATAGTTCGCTGCTCATGAGGACTGTAGAACCTTTATTGAAATTCTTTGCCAAGTTATTAACATTCACAGCTAAAATGAAACGTTAACACTAATGGCTCTTCTCACAATTTCATCACATAGAGTGTGCTGAATAAAGAGAAGATGCAATTTGAAGTGAGGAAAATCTCTCAAGAGCTGTGACCTGTGGATGAGTCTGGTAGCTCACAGGTGTAGATGAGTGTCTAAGGCCTGAGTAACTGACCTGAATATGTCCTGACAACCGCAGTGTGCCAAAAAGAACACGAAACTTGCCAACATCGAAGACAGTCATGGATATTTTACAGCTGAGAAATTTCATGCAACATTTTCCACATTCACAGTCAAGACACACACACACATCTGAGAGCCATACTACGCACCCTCTTCTATCACAGTGGTGCTAATTTCATTTGGCTGCATAATACTGAAGTTAATTTACAATCTCTTCTCACATTACCTAAAATCATGTGCATCTACAATCATGTCAATAGTTTACTTTATTGTGTCTCTATGTACTAACCAAATTACATCTCATTTGTGTTATAAGGAGTTCCAGAGATTCCACCACAGTCAAGCATACTGCAAAAATTAAAATTTTACCAAGTGTTTTTTTTTTTTTTTTTTTTTTTAATTTTTTTATTTCTAGTCAAAAAAATCTCCTTACACTTCTTACAATTTGCAATTTTCCCAATATAAATACATTGGGGATATATATATATATATATATATATATATATATATATATATATATATATATATATATATATATAAATATATATATATATATATATATATATATATATATATATATATATATATATATATATATATATATATATATATATATATATAAACCAATCATGAATGGACCTATATGTCACGTGATTCAGCAGCAGAATTATTATTAATAATTTCTTTCTTTCTTTCCTTTTCTTTTCTTTTCTTTTCGCCCAGATCTTGTTCTGGTTGTTGTTGCTATCATGGTTGATATTGTTTGCAATATTGATAATGTCTTGTGAAGATTTTTTTTTGTCCACTGTACACCCCCCCCCTTTCTCTCTCTTTCATCCTGGCATCAAAATGTGGTTTAATTAAAACCCATAATAACATCAGCATTAAACAACGGTAAGAAGCCTCCCTTGGCAAAGCTAATTAGCTTTAGCACCAAAAGGAGCCAAAAACAAAAATAACTTCTTAAATCTCACTGAAACATTGATCTTTAGGTGTTTGTGTCTTATTTGAAGTGTGATGAGATATTTTGACTAGAAATGAGAAAATAAAAATATTCAGATGTTTTTTTGTTTTTTTCCAGTGTAACAGGAACTGAAATAAGTCATAGTTTCCACATTACTGTAACATGACAACACAACAAAGTTCTAAACATGCATCTCAGAATGAAACGGGTGAAAGCGTGTTAGGAAAATAACATAACTGAACATTTTAAGGCGTGTCATCTTCATGTTCTATCACTGGCCTGTCAAACATTTCCTCCAAGCAGACATCTGAACGAAGGCGTATTGTGGTGTTGCTCCCACTCTGGCGAACAAGGAACACAGTGATGTCTTTAAAATCAAACCTCGGTGCTTCTGTTTAAATGGTTGGTATCTGGGGACTCGGCATGGCGCATTACTTACAGTCTGTACAGACCAGGTTTCAGCTTCTCACAGAGGCAGATGGCTTCACATGTTATCGGAAACAACAAAGTGCTCCATGTTACGTTCCTGCATGCTGTGCCATCTTTCAAATTATCTGACATGAAAGTGTTATAAAGAGATCAAGGGATACAACATGAAAAAAATGTCAGTGCAACAACAAAAAAAAAATATTTTTTTAATACAACTACGTATGTTGGGATTTTGGAAATGGAAAGAAAGGTTATTTATTTATTCATTCATTCATTCATTTATTTATTTATTTATTTATTCATTACTGCCACCAAGGAGGTTATGTTTTTGATGAAATTTTCAGGATGTGTTGGGAGTTTCACAACAAATTATTAAATTTTGGTGGTGATCCGGAAGAGATCCTGGATCACTTTGAATTGTCTTCTCCATTTACCACAATGTAAAATTTCCTCAAAATCTGTCCATAAATTTTTGAGTTATCTTGACCCCCTCCCACCACCCTGGATCACCACGAAAACCTAATCAGTTCCAGATCTCCCCGTTACCAACCTACCCTGTAAATAAAAAAAAAATCCATCCATAAATTTTTAAGTTATCTTGCTAACTAACAGACAGACAAACAAACAAACTCTGTCAAAATCAGAGCCTCCTTCGCAGACCTCTGTTCATTCGAAGGGGGGGGGGGGCTGCCTTGGGGAGGTCTGCGCTCTCAGAGTGCTTTTGTAGTTTATTTATTTATTATATTTTTAACTTTGAAGTGTTTCTGCTACAACCCTCACTGCACTGGAAAAAAATCTAAATCTTACAAAGTGTATTTTTCCACATTTCTAGTCAAAACATTACATTTAAAATCAGAACAAACCTAAACAGGAACTTTTCAGTGAGTAAACGAACCTATTTTTAGACAATAGATCTTGAAAATCTAATTTCAAGACGTATTACCAAGATAACTTATAAGTGTTTCATCATTTTTTCTTTAGTTTTTTTTTTTGTTTGTTTTACTCAAGATTTTAGTTTTTCATTTCTCATTGTATATTTAATTAGAATATCTTTAATATTTTCTGTTATCTGTTATCAAATTATACCCGAGACACAACGAAACAGAAGAAAACACGACAGATACGAAAATTAAGCACAAACGTTTCAGACCAATATTGCATGTGTGACATTTTTGTCGTCCAGCCTGTGTATAATTCAACACTTAAATAGAAAATCAACGGAGAACGTAGACACTTAGGGGACATTGGGAGTGGTGGGGGGGGTTGGGTCAAGTATTGCGAGATCTCGCGTGGGATGTTACATCATCACTCTGCGTAGCTGCCATGTTTGTAGCCTCCTTGTTTTCTGTTTACTCAGAGAAATGCATTGTCTACAACTGTACTCTACTCCCTCTTGGTCATGTGGCTTACCATTTATTTTACCTACTATTACTATATCATCATGGTAACCCAATGAGTATTGAGTAATTTCTATTTTTAACAACAAATAAAACAACAACAAAAGAACAAAAAACATTAATATTTTTATCAAACTTTAAGTGATAATTTTACACAGCATAGTATCGACACATATTGACATTTATGGGTGTTAAATTAACACTGGTGTATTTGCTGTGTAAGTAATTCATCATCATTTGTTGTATTATCCTGATAGATATATATATATATATATATATATATATATATATATATATATATATATATATATATATATATATATTTTTTTTTTTTTTTTTTTTTTTTTTTTTTTTACATTTTTCTATATTTAATCCACTGATCACGTTGAGTAAATTCAATGTGTATTATATTAAAAAAACAGAGAAATATGAGCAAAAAATTTACTTTTTCAACTAAATTTCGGTTTGGGTCTTTAAGGGTTAATTCAATCTCTTTATGGCGGTAGCAAATGTTAAATATATGCAGCCTGATATTTTAAACTGCCAAGAAGAAACTAGTATTTCCTACTACTAGCTGATGGCAGCAAGGCTTATATGAAGTATTTGAAGCTGACCAGGACATTTTAAAGTGGACTATAAAACACTAGGGGATGTTCTGGACTATTGAAGACAAACAGGCCCACTGGGAAAGCTGCTTCTATTAGGTCTGTGCACTGGCTTCCTGTCGCTCAGAGAATACATGTTAAAACAGCTCTGCTCGTGTAGAAGTCTGTCCATGGTCTTGCACCAAAGTACATCTGTGACATGTTGGTCCCATATGAACCACCTCGGACCCTGAGAACCTCAGGGACTGGTCTTTTACTGGTGGTCAGAGTCAGGACTAAACACGATGAAGCTGTGTTTCAGTTCCACACAGATGGACTCTGGAACAGTCTACAGCTACTCTAACAATGTTTAACCCATAAACACCCAGTACTACTGTTATGGCAGTTCCCAACAGAAAGTAACTCAGTAAAAGTACTTCATTACTGTACTTAAGGACATATTATTATTATTATTATTATTATTATTATTATTATTATTATTATTATTATTATTATTATTATTATTATTATTATTATTATTATTATTATTATTATTATTATTATTATTATTATTATTAGTAGTAGTAGTAGTAGTAGTAGTATTATTATTATTAGTATTATTATTATTTAAGTATCTGAACCTTACTTTAGTTATTTGTTTTTCTGGCAGCTTTTTACTTTTACAGACAAACAAATGTCTGTATCTGGGCCTTTATGGGTTAAATGGGTCTTTATGTCGGCCTTTATGGGCTAAATGGGTCTTTATGGGTCTTTATGTCGGCCTTTATGGATTAAATGGGTCTTTATTTGGGCTTTTATGGGTTAAATGGGTCTTTATTTGGCCCTTTATAGGTTAAACAGGTCTTCATGTGGGTTTTTATGGGTCTTTATTTAGGCCTTTATGAGTTAAATGGGTCTTTATTTGCATCTTTATGGGTTAAATGGGTCTTTATTTGGGCCTTTATGGGTTAAATAGGTCTTTATTTGGGCTTTTATGGGTTAAATGGGTCTTTATTTGGGCTTTTATGGGTTAAATGGGTCTTTATTTGCGCCTTTATGGGTTAAATGGGTCTTTATTTGAACCTTTATGGGTTAAATGAGCCTTTATTTGGGACTTTATGAGTTAAATTGGTCTTTATGCGTCTTTATTTGGGCCTTTATGGGTTAAATGGATCTTTATTTTGGCCTTTATGGGTTAAATGGGTCTTTATTTGGGCCTTTATGGGTTAAATGAGCCTTTATTTGGGACTTTATGACTTAAATTGGTCTTTATGTGTCTTTATTTGGGCCTTAATGGGTTAAATGGATCTTTATTTGGGCTTTTATGGGTTAAGTGGTTCTTTTTTTGGGTCTTTATGGGTTAAATGGGTCTTTATTTGTGCCTTTATGGGTTAAATGAGCCTTTATTTGGGACTTTATGACTTAAATTGGTCTTTATGTGTCTTTATTTGGGCCTTAATGGGTTAAATGGGTCTTTATTTGGGCTTTTATGGGTTAAATGGTTCTTTTTTTGGGTCTTTATGGGTTAAATGGGTCTTTATTTGTGCCTTTATGGGTTAAATGAGCCTTTATTTGGGACTTTATGACTTAAATTGGTCTTTATGTGTCTTTATTTGGGCCTTAATGGGTTAAATAGGTCTTTATTTGGGCTTTTATGGGTTAAATGGTTCTTTTTTTGGGTCTTTATGGGTTAAATGGGTCTTTATTTGGGCTTTTATGGGTTAAGTGGGTCTTTATTTGGGACTTTATGAGTTAAATTGGTCTTTATGCGTCTTTATTTGGGCCTTTATGGGTTAAATGGATCTTTATTTGGGCCTTTATGGGTTAAATGGGTCTTTATTTGGGCTTTTATGGGTTAAGTGGGTCTTTATTTGGGCTTTTATGGGTTAAATGGTTCTTTATTTGGGCTTTTATGGGTTAAATGGTTCTTTATTTGGGTCTTTATGGGTTAAATCCAGGTTGAAAGGATGTCTGTTCAACTGAAAGTGTTCTATCTGCACTCTTTTCTTTTCTTTTCTTCTTTTCTCTTTTATTTTATTTGATTGTTATATATGTTTTATTGATTATGTTTAAATTGTGTGTTTTTTACTTGTCTCTTCCATTTTTATAAAGCACTGTGAATTGCCCTGTGTATGAATCGTGCTACACAAATAAATCGGCCTTGCCTTCTGACTAAGCCACCGCTGTTTGAGCTGCATGATTTCCCCGGTGAAGTGCAATAGGCCCTGCTATACATTTAACGTGACAAGCCGTTAAAACGACTCATTTAAAACACTAATTAAATTCACCAACTCACTGTGGCTGAGGGTGTAAGCTCAGAATACAAATATGTTGTGTTGTGGTGGTGACACAGGTGAAGTCATGTGATGTGAACCACCCTATAACAGCCAAGGCTTTCTCTTTGTTTTATACTTACTGTTGAATATTTGATTTGATTTGAATGCTTTATTTCGAACATGTGCAGAATGCAACAATAATCAATACAACAATAATCAATAATAATCAATAATAATAATAATAACAATACACAATGATATGTCCGAAAAGGAGTAGAATGAAGCATAAGCTAATTTAATCCTAACCCTTCTTCACTTCCCCATTAACCTGAATTAATCTTATAGCAATAGAGTGCATAGTACAAAAATGATAATAAAAATAATAATAATAAATAATTGAAGTACTAAACATATCCACATATATTTATCGACAGAATAAAATTGTTCAGAATGTTATAGAATTTCAAAACATGTTGGTCACAAAGCTATTTTCTCCTTTTTTTTGTACAAAGACATGTTAAACTAGACACCGCCCACCCACCCCCCACCCCCAACACACACACACACACACACCAAAATATAATAATTTGTTCCTTATGCCAGTATCTGGGTGTTTAAATACAATACTGACATGTGGTGTTATCCTCAGAAGTGACCTCAGTTCAGCACTCTGTTGCTAATAGCAACCTCTTCTGGCATAGATCCAAAACACTTTTAACATCCTTTATTTTGCCATGGCTGTATTTGTTTAATGATGATCAGGATTATTCCTTCAGTCAAGGAGGTTATGAGAAAATGTGTCTATCAGCAGTACCGGCAAAAACTACAGCAGCAATTCTCATGAAACATGTAGAAGAACAGGGAATGGGCGAAGGTTGAACTCCTTAAAATTAAGGTTAACTAGCAAAGATTATTAATGTGTAAGAAAATGCTTTTATAACTAGCTTTAAAATCACACATGCACTCATCTTAGTCTGATGAGCAGAAGAGGAAAAAAAGAAGGAGAAAGAGCTTTTAAAAATGAAGAAAATTAGTATTTTTTTTTTTTCAAACAGAGCAGAGCAGGCGTGTGAGCAGCTTTAACTAGTGCTGTATAATATTTCTACCTCATATTAGACAGAGCCAAAACAAGGAGTGTTTTTTTCTGTTACTGTCAAGTATTTATACTTAACCCTGAAAAAAATGAATAATCTGGAGTACTTGACATTATTATACATCATTAGCCGCCATGTTTGCCTGCCTTTCTCCATCCTTCTCTGTAGCACATGTTGGTTTGAATGAGTCAAACACAGACAAACCCTCAAACCTGCATAAAAATGTCAAACAGTGTGTATCTGAGCTCCGGTGCTGAAACCAAACTCCAAACTCATTTGAACTCAGCACGGCTACAACTTCCACTGCTGGTGAAATATGACTTCATAAGCAGAATGACAGATGAAAAAGTGATGTTTCTTGTCTTTGAGGAAAGTTGGTCTCATAAAATGCATTATTAACAAAGGCATTAGACAGAATGTAGAAATGTGACTCGTATTCATAGAACTGTAAAAGAAGTCAAACTATCGCCCCTTGACCTTTGTTACCGTGGTGGAGGTCTAAACCCTTCAATATTTAATGGAATATTATTAATAAATAGCTGATTATTTCAAGCCAACTTTTAAACCATGTCGTAATGCAGAACTAAAACAGCCTTTGGTTCTCTTAAAGTGTCTCAAATCTATGAAAAATGGCATTGAAATCCTGACGACTGTATTGACTGCCTTCAAAACGAGTTTCAAATGTCCTCCTTTTTCTACCTGAACACTTTTCAGTTTGTATATCCTCCTTATGTCTGTGTGGGTTTGTTGAGCCGCATTTTCTAATGTAGCAAAATGTACTAAATTTTTCATTTCATTTTGTAATAAACTGCCCCAACACATTTTGAAATATATAACAAAACACCAAATTATTTGAAATATATTTTGGAAATGTATTGCAAAATGCGTTGTGGCAGTTTATTACAAAATGAAATTAAAAAGTTATTACATTTTGGATGTTTATTACAAAATGTACTGTTACTATAAAATGTGGCTCAACAGCGTTAAAAGCCTCTGCATCCTGTTGCAGCAAAGTGTCGCAGTTAATTCGTTGCAGATATTTGTCATTTATGCCAGTGCGGAGTGCACTATTCACCACCACAACGCAAGGGGCACTCTTACAAACTGGCTCGGATTACCCACCTGGATCGCCAATGTCATTTTGTTCTAATCAGAGCTTTGCGCATCTGTTTTGAATTAAAAAAAAAAAAAAAAAAAATGATCTGGTTAACTTTTAAATGCAGTGTATTTTCTGCGGATGTTACTTTCAAATAGTGAAATTAATACGGCACACATGTACCTCCTCAGTGTATTTGTTTGTACAGTTAATGCAAAATAATTAAAACATTTGCGACTTAAGTAAAGTTTAAAAACAACAGCCAGAATAACACAATATGGTAATGATAGTGGGTATGTTACACGCACACAGTGTAGCCTATAGGACGATGAAGCATCTGATACTGACGTGATGGTAAAGGGCGGGGGGGGGGCAAGTTAAATTTTGCTTAGGAATCCACAAAAGCTTGGGCCGGCCCTGGGACTGGATGTGATTGTTTTCTTCCAGTAGACATTCAAACATTAAGCAGTCGTTCTGTCCAATCAGAACCCCCAGCTCTTAAAGGCGAATTAACTAGAGCAGAACACACCTGTATTCCATAGAAGCCTTTGTTCGGAATTAACATTAACATAAACATTAAGGAAATGGTTTTAATTCTTAATTATTTTATTCTGATTAAATAATTCTGAATTAAAAAAAAAAAAAAAGACATCATGTAAACGTAGCCGATGTCTGAAAACAGGAAGAGATGAAAACTACCACTATAGAGATATGACATGTTGGCTCATCAGTTACTGGCTGAATTAATTAAGCTATTTTAATAATTGAAGGTGTTTTTTAATACATTCCTTTTAAATTATTCAAAGTGTAGCTACTCTTTATACTCTGAAAAAGTGTCTGCATACAAACAAAGTAATGTCATGTGGTCATTTTAGACCTAAAAGTTCAACTCTGATGGGATTTTATGGACATCTCATCATCGTCTCCACACAGTGCAGCTCAGGGTTTGTGACCAACTCCCTCTGAGAATTGTTTTATATTTATTTCCTGCTGTTTTTAATTGTATTCATGTGTTTGACTTTGCACTAACAAGACACTAGAATTCACAAGCAAATGGAGAGGAATGAAACCAATGACCTTTTAATGGTAACCTTTTCACAGTAAGGTTTCCTTTTTTAATCACTCCCAACTTACATTTTTAAAAATCAAAATCCACTGATATCTACTCTTTTGTGTTTTTCACACTGAGTGGCTTTAAATTGCTTCTCCTCTGCAAGGTTTTCGTGGCTTTACAGCCTGTGAACATGGTCTCTCTGAAGCCCTCCAGGGGTTCCGTATGTGAGGACCATCCTGTAAAGCAAGGATTCCCATGTAAAGCTGCCACAGTTTATCACTTGGACAGCGCTTCTCTACTGTATGTTTTCTCCTCTGTCCTCCCAGGTGACTCGGCTATGACATGTGTCAGTGGTGCGTGTTATGTTGAGAGATGGAATGGGGAAAGGGCAGAGTTAGCCTCCCTCGTATCAGAAGTCAATGATTCACTGGGGTGAAAAGGACATTCTGTAGCACTGTACATGTCCTCTAGAGCAGTGTTTCTCAACATTTGTCACATACACACTGAATAATAATTCAGACAAGTTTTCTGGAGATCAGTGTGTCTGTGTGGTGCGTGACGCCAGGACACAATGTAACTGTAGGGTGTTTTCAAAAACTAAAGTAAATCCTTAGAAGTTTGATTCTTCGTGGTTGACGCGTGTTCCAGGATCCAAAAGAAAAAATACATCTTCCACAATTTTCACGTTTGAAATATATATATATATATATATATATATATATATATATATATATATATATATATATATATGTGTGTGTGTGTGTGTGTGTGTGTGTGTGTTTAAGCACATATAGAGATGAAGATAAAGATGTTTTAAATGGTTTAAAAAATTAAGATAACTATTGGGGGTGGGGTGCACAGCTGCTTTTTGGTTCTTTTGGGGGAGAATCACTATTGCACAATTTAAAAACCACTGCCTTACAGGAAATGTCTTTGTTACAACAACAGGAGAGTTGCATGTAACATAATTTGACAGGAAGAATAACATACCTTCAAAAAAGCATTCCCATGATTCATATTATGATTTTTTTTTATTATTATAACCCTTATTTAACTGGGGGGGGGGGCTCACATAAATGCCAATAACATGTTAAGTGTGTCAGCTTTGAAAAGAACCTTTCATCTCTGATCCTCTGAAGAATACAATGAGGAATTGTATAGCGCATTATGTATCTACATATTGGAATTCATCAAATGTGAAATTATTACAAAGAACAGCATACCATGCCACTGCTAATCCTGGATAGAAAACCACTGTTGCATGCTTTAATCTTTGACACCACAAATTGAATCTCCATTTGTAATGAAGATTGCTCTGCAGTCAGTATAGAAAGGTACTGGATAATATATATATATATATATATATATATATATATATATATATATATATATATATATATATATATATATATATATATATATATATATATATATATATATAATTATTAATGTATTTATTTTTATTACTCATTCTGTAACTGAAAAAGGAACAGACTTATTTAACCTATCCTATACAACACATTGAATCACCAGCAGATCATTAATATAATATAAATAAATATATATAAATATAACACAAGAGGGGAAAGAGATGAATAATCTACAGGTAAATATTGTTTTGTCTTGTTTTTTCTGAGTCATATAAATTCATCATTTTACAACGTATTCCTAAATTAACTTGCCTTTCAATGTTTTTTGAAACTCAACAAAGATCTAGACTATTTCAACTCATCTCTCAGCCGATTCCATGCTATTGTTTTCTTTTTGTGTGACGTTTAAAAAAAATGTTTTTTAAAAAAAGTAAAAATGGGTCATTTTCTCATATTGACTTCTACAAAATTTATGTTGCTTAATTTTAGAGCTTTTCTTCTGTGCATGTGTGAAGATAAAAAAAAAAATAAAAAATTCCAGACATGATATATTTATGTTTTTCTGAATCGATTCAGTAGCCGTCATGTGACACGCTGCTGTCTCTGCTGACGGGTGAAAGTGTCATAATCACCGTGTGCTCATTCAGCCGGCCTTGAGGATGTTAAAAATGAGTGCTCTTGGGTTTGGAGGTGACATGAAACTTCTTTAAAAATGATGCAAAAACTTTGATAAGTCCTCAACAGGGACATGAAGTGTCAAGGAAGACAGATACCCCGAGTGAAGCAGGGACCTTTCATTAATGTAACACAATCCCTCCACCATCTGTTTAAGGTGACATCAAGAGGCTGCTTGTGAAGCACCCATGAACCGCCCCACTGACACCCCCAGGCCACTGCTCCCCATTCACCATGTATCTTTTTAAAACAGGTTTTAACTACAATGTATGCGTGCCATCTTAATCAAATCTGACATTGTTGTTGTTTTTCAATAATCTGAACCATTAATCTTTTTAACCCCTGATGCGTCAGCGATGACACGGTCTGAAAGGATGGTTTAGTTTTAATATTCGGGGAAAAAAATACAGTTTTTTTTTTTTACTGTGATTTAGTTCATGGATCTGATATATGGAAATAAACTGGTGTCAAAAAGCAACTGATTTAGGAAAAGGACGTTCTGAATGGATGGTTTAGTTTAAAATTTCAGAAGAATTTAAGTTTTTTTTGTGTTATTTTCATGATAATTTTGTTCATGGAACAGATGTACATGTGTCAAAAAGCCACTGATTCAAAAGTCAAACTTAAAACTACTGGAACCTGGAAAACTTCTTTTTTTGTTTTTTTGTTTTTTTTGTTATTTGTTAATTTGTGAATATGTCTTAGTTTCTGTTGATATTGTTGCTTTTTTGTTTATTTTTCTTCAATTGTGTTCTGTTATTGTTTCACTTTGTTCATGGTATATATTATTGTGTTAGTTTATTATTAATTTTTGTTAATTTGATTAATCACTTTGGCAGTTTTTGATCATTTTGTTACGTATTTTATTTTTTACTGTGGAACTGCTAAAGTCTCAGGAGTTAAAGGTTTAAACTGAATCATGTGGAAGAGAGAAATATCTAAAACATGTCGTAATTCCATTATGAAGATTTACAGTTGCTTTTCGTAGTAAATATGATTTTAATGTTTTATCTTTTATTATAACAAATAATAATAATAATAATAATAATAATAATAATAATAATAATAATAATAATAATAATAATAATAATAATAATAATTATTATTATTATTATTATTATTATTATTATTATTATTATTATTATTATTATTATTGTTATTATTACATGTAATAATGTTAAGTAATGTACATATATTGAAAGTTTAGTTCTTCCTGAAAAAAGTAATGTAAAGTAATGTAATGTAATGCAAATGACATATATAAATCTAGGTGGCATGTTGTAATGGTAGTCATTAAAGGGTTAAAAAAAAAAGAGTTTCCATCAAAAATGACTGGGCCACAATTGTTCAGTTTGCTCCAGTTCATGTTCAACATCCTAAATCTCCCATGGTTTAATTTTTATTTGATTGCATTTATGTATTTTATCCTTTTATTTATCCATACTGCAATACACTGCAAACATCGAATTGTTACCAAGTGTAATTCTTTCTCATTTCATCTCATCGCACTTAAAATAAGATAAAATCACATAGTAAACATTTACAAAAAAACCCAAAAACAAATATATCTATATAAAGAACTGAAATCCTATTTCAATAAATCGTACTAAGATTTTTTTTTATAGCATTAAGCAAAAACTCTGGAATTAGATTTACATATTTTGACTAAAAATTTGAAAAATACACATTAAGATGTATATGTCAGCACTGTTTTGTTGTCATGCCAAATGTAAATCTTCCCATGCATCTAAATAAAATAACCTTGAACCTTGAACTGCAATTCCTCTCTTTGTCTTTTTCTGTTTTGTTTTCCGTCCTGCTTTGACCCTAAAACATACAGTGAAGCAAAACCACTGAAGAAAAGGAACATAAGCATATAGCCACAGCAGCGTTTCCAAGCAACCATTGTAACTGAGGGTTTAAAGAGTTCAACCGTATGCTATGTCTGTTCCAGTGGTGTTATAGAAGAAATATTAAATCACACATGATACTAGATGACCTTAAAAACACATAGAGTATAGAATAATAATATGATATAGTAGTAATCATGTTTTTTTCATACTTAAGTAAGTGAATTGTCTAAGTAATGAATTGCTTTTGCTTCACTGTTTCTGCTAAGTGTTCAGACAAAAGAGCAAAGTACTTTACAGAAGACTGGAACTGTGTCAGAATAAGAAGAGAAAAAAAGCCCTTAAAGGACTCAATCCATTATTATTTAATTAATATTACTGTGTTCTCCATTGTTATTGAATACATTGTGTGTTGGTTCTATTTAAAAAAACAAAAACGTCCAGATTGTTTTGTTTCCATTTATTTTTTTCACGGTAGAAAATTTACTTGAGGTCGAACATGTCCTCATACATGTCCATGACGCGGTGATGAGGCATCTCTGATTGCAAAGGAACACTCCCCCCTCCCCTCTCACTCTCTGTATGTGTTTACCTTTACCAGAGTAGCATCCAGATAGGTTTTGTGCCATTGCTTGTTCTGAAAACATGCAGGAAAAAAATGTAGGCGTTATTTCCACGGAGAGCACATGAACCAGTTTGATCCACCATTTTTCTCAAGTTTGTGCAGCAACTACTACTTGGCGCCACTAATGCTAATGCCACTTCAGATTCGCCGCTGAGGCTGGGCTTAATCCCACGTGATGTCAGATGGACTGGCTTTTTCTAGGTCCCTCGTTCGTCTTGTTGTTTCCTGGCACAACAAACCCCGCCCCATCGCAAATGTTGTAGCTCTTAAAGGACATATGCCTCTCAAAATGACTATGGTTTTGACCTTTTGAAATCATTCAAGGTCAAAGGTCATGACACCATTTTGAAGCCCATGCCAGGTTTCCTATTGGTAGATGCTACATGACAGCCGCTGGATGGATGTTGCTGCTTTTGCTTGTTTTGAAAATGTGCAGGAAAAAAACAAACAAACTATGCTTTATTTCCACAGAGAGTACATGAACTAGTTTGATCCACCATTTTGTCCAGGTTTGTGCAGCAGCTACTGTGACACCGTCTTCTCTTGTAGATGCTAATGGTACTTCGGATTTGCTGCGATGGGGGACGGGTTTAACCCCACGTGGGTGACCCCAATGTCCTTTTAACGTATAGTGGACAGGTTTTTTTTGAGTCGCTCAGTTCTCTGTATTGTTTTTTATGAATGGGAAATACAGCCAGTGGAGGTGACACACCACACAGAAAACACAGCGACTCATCAGATTCCAAAAGGAGTGCGGAAAAGTGGTTTTCAGTGGAATGACAACTTTAAAAAAATAATTAGTAGTTAATTAGTAGTTACTTTCCCAAAAAAAGTAACTGAATTAGCATCTGGCTTTCTCCTTTATGAGTGGGCCAGGATGAATACCATTGCATATCAGTGCATAGTAACGTGTTACATTTCACTGCCGGTAACATTAACAGCATTGTGTCTAATAATAATTAATTAGATTACCAGTTACTGAAAAACAAAGTGTTAGCAATGCTGTTATTTTTAACATCATTATTCCCAACATTGGTCACCAGGGTGATCAACATGCTTTGGTTTCACTTTTAACAGGTTCAAACATTTACCTTTATATGATGACAGTATATGATAAGAGTATATGTTAACATTTTTATGTTTAAATTAGCCCTGATTAAAGACATTAACATTATTCCAGTCTCTGTCCATGTTAAAAGGATCTTCTCTAGAATGAAAGGGTTCATCCCAGCCTCATGTCTTACAGGACAAAAGTCATTTTCCAAACTGCTTAATCCTCAGGAGTGTTGTTGGAACCTATCCCACTACCATCAGCGAGGGAGGTGTACCCCCTGGTCATGTCATCAGTTTCATGACATTCCTGACATATGCAGACTGACATCCCTTGCCACATTCACACCTACAGGCAAATTAGATTGACCAGTTAACCTACTGTATGTCCCTGGATGGTGGGAGCAAGCAGAAGAGAACCCAAACAGACATGGCGAGAATAAGTGCAAACTGCAAACAGAAAAGTAACTGGCTGTCAGTTTGTTTGGATGCGCCTTGCTATAGCTGCGTCTCGTTTATGATCCATGGAGAGTTGCAACAAATTGACATTTCCTTTGTCAGGTCTTATGGTGTATTCAAAAGTCAGACAAACTGATTCTGATTCTGGCGTTGAACCTTAGAACCTTCTTGCTTTGGGGTAACAGTGAAATGAATGAGAAAAATCAATGTAGTAGTTTTTACATAATCCTGCCGAATGAAAGACAATCAGCCAAATGGAGGTTTTAGAGACAGGATTAGTTCTAGTTTTTCCTAATAAGGTGGGTAACTTGGTTGGTGTTTTGTCTCTGTTTTATTTTTGTGAGTCTTGGGTTGTTTCTGTCATTGTTAGTGTCCGAGGTTTTAGTTTATGTTGGTCTGTGTTCACTTTATCTGGTTTTTTCCTTCCCAGTTAACCTTTGTGATTATAAGTGTGGAGTGTGTGTTGGTTCCCTGTGAGTCTGTACTGCTTTGGCTGTTACTTATGAGCATTTATAACCTTGTCTTGAATCTCTGGCTTTTGATGCATTTCTGGTTTCTGGCTTTTTGTATTGTCCTTTTGTTCTGGCATGTTTATTCCCCGGTGTTTGATCTTTAGCCTGATTTGGACCCTGTTTCTGCCTATTCCCTCCTGGTACCTCATCAGACATCGGATTCCTGTCTTGAACTCCTTCTGCTTAACAGTAACATCTGTTGGATTTTCCCTTAATCAACATCTGGACCATGTGTGTACCGACTGTTTTGCTGACCACTGTAGCAATAGGTATTGTTAATATTACTTGTTGCTACCCGGACGGGTTAGAGTGTGACACATGTGACTGAGAGTACAGTGCGTGATGCAGTTTTTATGCAAGCCTGTGAATAAAGACTTCCTGTGATGATCTACAGTCCAGTTTGTAGTCATTGAAGAAAGTACAAACTGAAACAACCACTATTTGCTTGCTTTATACTGTAGCTACAGCCAATCTAAGCCCCAGACAAACACCATAGTGGAGGAGAATTCAATTCAGTTTTAATTATAAAACCCCAAATCACAACAAAGTCGTCTCACAGGGCTTTACAGAAACACAATCAACCACAGAGATATATGAAAAGTCCCAAGCATCCCCTGTCCTTAGACTCTCCTTCTCGGTAAGAAAAAACTTCATAACAGAATACATATCTTAATTGTGTTATTAATAAATCCTATAAATCTGATTCACTCGCTCTGAGTCCTGCATTTGTTCTGAATATTTGTATCAGTTGGTATGTACAGATGATAGCAAAGCTGAGTAGTGTCCTGAAGGTTGGTGGTTTAGAGGCTTATTTGAACATAAGAATCACTTTATTGATCCTCAAAGAGAAATTCAATTGTCGGGCAGCTCATCTGTGTTCATTTAGGCATTAATATAAAATAAAAATGATTTGAAAAGTTCTTTATGCATATTTATTTTTCATTGGAGGAGCTGGAAAATAAATAAAAATAAAAAAAAAATTATTCCCATTATGTCGAGAATACAAAAAGAAAGTAACCTTTTCTTGTTCATACTCAGACTGAAAAGCAGTATAATAGAACAACTGCAAAAACATAAACTCAGCCAGACATAAAATTTACAAAATTATATGTTTTCATATTTCACAAACCCAAAAAAGTCTTATACAAAATCAATCTGAAAAGTGACAATGACAAAGAAAACAACAAATCTTTCTTTTTCATCTAAAACCCAGAACTTTAGAGTCACATAGCAATAGAACTATACACATATAAACCAACAGAACTAAAAGAATATTTAGTATTATTTAGTTTTAGAGATCATTTGGCTCTTCGTTGGGTGACAATTGAGAGACTATGCTTGTGTTTTACTAGCATTGTGTTGCCCAGTGTGTGTTTGGTGTTGCTTTCATGTGTGGGTGCGTGGGTAACATAATGCGGTCGGCTGCTGCACTGGGCCGGCTGCTCTACAGGAGCCCAATAACAATGCATGTCAAAAAGCCGTGGCGATCTGTTTATTTCAGTTCCATCAATAAGTCCTTTTATGTCCATAGAGACCAAGGCTGAGCGGCTCCTCTGACTAGTCGTATTACTGTCACAAGTTTCTATTCTCTTGAGGGCAAAGAATGTCCGCTCAATAAGGTAGCAAGCATCAGGGTTGGCTGACCTCTCCTCATGACGTCCAGCCTTATAATGGATTTTTAAGTATGTCTGAGACCAAATCATTTTCCTCTCCATCAGTTATTGTGGGCATACAGGAATTCTACCTCAAATGTAGTAATAGTACAAGTTAAGTGCCAATGCAATTCACATGAGCTTTATTGATATGAACGTTGCCAAAGCTATAGCTAATAATAGTTTTGCTGTTCCCATCCAGTCAGTAGAAGGATAAATGCTGATGCTATTGAAGGGTAGTTAGCTTTCCCTTTGAGGTAAAGCTAAACCACTCTGATGCTGAATATATTAAATTACATGAGCCTTCACTACTTATTCTGAAGGTTTAGGGCAGATTAGATTAACCCTGGCAGCACATGGAGACTGAAATCTGATTGGATAAAATATCTTACATCCACATACACGTATTGGAAGCAGTGCAACCAAGAGAAAAGTTGATAAATAAAAAGAATAGTCTTTTCTTTTACAATTTAACAGGATAAAAAATGATGTTGTCATTGTAAATTTGTGTTTCTTAGGCCAGCAGTGAAGGCCTTGCTAGCCCTGATGGCCCCCTACTGTATCGGTATGTTTCACAAATTTTTGACCGTGATGGAACAGAGCACATTGGTTTAGGATTTGGAAAACAGAGAAAGTTTTAGCAGAGTTCAATGACTTAAGAGTGATTGTAAATCCAATCTATATCACAAATGCATTGGGTTTCCAAAATTTTTTTTTTTTCCCTTCACAGTATATTAGCATTATGTAATTTTTCTCAGTTTGGTGTCTGCGCAGTTACTGTCTTTTTACTTTGTAGGGCAATACAGCCTGAAAGGACAGGTCTCCCCAAGTTTTAAAATTAGTCTTTGTGACCTTCAGGACGCCCTGGGCTGAAGACCTAAGGGTTCACCCAGAGTAATAGTGCCACAATAACTCAGCAATATACAGTAGTAGAAAAAGGGTTTTCGGAAAACTTTAAATATGTCACACAATGTCAAATATTATCGTGAAATATCTGAACAAGAACATATCTGAAGATATGAAAGTCTTTTGTGATGTTTCAAAAAATGCATGCAAAAAATAACAAAACTAAATTCTTGACAGTTTCAACATGTCATGTGTTAGATGTGTTTCATTGTCTTATTGAAACATCCAGTTTTAACCTCGACAGATCAGCGCACATGCAGAAGTGAGCATCACATTGACTTAAGAGTGATTCTCAATGTAATATCTTACAGATGCATGCGGTGTCCAAAAATGTTTCTTCACCACTGTATTGGAGGGTCTGACCATGCAACACCTAGAAAGTCAAAACTAAAATTTTAAAATCAATATGAAATTTGACTGGAAGCCAATGAAGAGCTGACAGAACAGAGCTGATGTGGGTTGTTCTGGGTGTACCTGTCAAAAGTCTAGCAGCAGAATTTTGTACCATGTGAAGTCTGTTGAGAGCTGTCTTATTGAAACAAGTGAACACAGAATTGCAATAATCAATGAGACAAGTTGAATGTGTGAATGACTATTTTGAGATCGGATTTTGACAACCTCGCCTGTAGTGAAGGGAAAGTAAGATTACCAACAAGCTACAATCTCATATTTATTTGCCCCTGACCTACCGAACAAAACACACGCCACTGCCCCCCCCCTCTCTCTCTACTGATCACCACTAAAATGTAACACTGGTCTAGAAGTAAAATGCTACTCACTCACTCACTCACTCACTCACTCACTCACTCACTCACTCACTCACTCACTCACTCACTCACTCACTCACTCACTCACTCACTCACTCACTCACTCACTCACTCTTATGGAATGGTGATGCAACATGGAAAATGAACATTTGAAGATTGAGGACTTAACTAGTCTCTCTCTCTCTCTCTCTCTCTCTCTCTCTCTCTCTCTCTCTCTCTCTCTCTCTCTCTCTCTCTCTTTTCTCAATTTAAACCAAAGGTATAACAGGTGCCAAATAAGGATGACTGTTATCTGGCGTATGTCTGTGTGTTTCAATAATGAGGGTCCCATGTCTATATTTTGCCTTGGGCCCCAAAGTGGCTAGATCCGCCCCTGCTTGGCAAAGTAATTAGTTTACCCCAAAACATTACTAAACTGATTCAAAAAAGACTGTAAAAGTGTCATACTTCATACAGTTTCAAAGTCATTCCAAATATAATCAAATGAACAAAAGACTTGACCTTATTCTCTGCAATTTATACACTATGATAACATTCAGATACATGTGAAATACAGCTCAAGGCTCCATTGGTATTCCACCTACAACAGTCTGCACTATCACCACTTCTTCAATTTATAAGCCTCCTGCGTTCCAATTCTTTTGTGTCCAACGACAAATAAAAATCTCTGGCCAGCACACTACTTGATCAAGATGGTGTTGTACCTTGCTACCCACCACTATCAGTATTCATAGCACAGGGCAAAGACACATTTTCACAACAAAGCAAGTGCAGCAGACAAAAGCTCCTCCAAGGCAGGTTTTAGAGCTCATTGAATGTAGTCTAGAGGGGAAGCTAATTTTTCATAATCAGTGACAGTGTCATTGATGTCAGAGCTTAAATAATCATTACACACAAGCGCAGCTATCTTCGGAGGTGTCCGACTGAGTGACAAGAGTCTAAGGGGAAGAAGGATGAATTGGTAAAGAAGAGAAAGCACTAACACATGTGACAGGCCTAAAGAAGCAAAATGCAGGACTTATAATGACAGAGAGTAGACGCTAATTAACTCTGAGACGGATTCTTAACATGCAACTCTGTTCTAAACATGTATCTGATCAAATCCCACCGTGATTGGTTAATACCTCCAGTCTGGTTTAAACCTAAAGCTCCCACATATATAATACAGTGGTATATTTACTTATGAAATTAATTTGTTCCAGAAGTGTCGTAAATAGTCACATTTTACATGTAAAAGGTCTGATTCGTTCCAAGTCCACCAATACTACGTCTCAAACCCTTTAAAAATGATAAAAAATGTACAGATTTTGTATGAAATCTTTATTTTCTTTACATTATAGGGGACATATGATGCAAAATTGACTTTTTTTTAATGTTTTTCCAACTCAAATATGTGTTAGACTGTTAAATTATGAACAAAAAAAGGAGGGGGATGAAAATGCTCCGTTTTGGATTTTCTGTGCTTTGTATGTCATAAGCACAGATAAATTTGAATTCCCCACCCCACCCCACCAGCTCAGCTAACCCAAACCAACTGGACACAGCGACCTCTGCTCAGATACGTAGATCTGCCATTATTCTCTAATTCTCCAAGATTCTCTAGACAAAAGAGTGCTCAGTGTTCCACCATTCATCAATGTAGCACCATGGATAATTAGACCAAAGGTGGTCAAAGTACTCACATTCTCTACTTAAGTAGAAGTACATCTTATTGTGTGAAAAAATACTCTGGTAAAAGTAGAAGTACTGATTCAACTTCTCTACTTATGTAAAAGTAAAAAGTACAACTTCTCAATTCTAATAAAGTACAAAAGTAAAAAGTAAAACTGCTTTTTTTGTTATTCAAAAGTATCTAAAATAAAGTTTTTAAAAGTGAGTTACTGTGTTTGACAGTGTTTGTCACAGTTATTCAGTTTTGTGGATATAAGCAGGAAATTTAGGAAAAATGGGAGAAGAAAAGTCACAATTGAGATAAAAAGTCATGAGATGAAAAAAAAGTTAGAAATATGAGATAAAAATGCATACTTTTAAGATAAAAAGTCAAAATTGTGAGATTAAAAAGTGAAAATTATGATAATAGTTATATAACTATAATATATTAAGTCACAGTTTCTCTCCTCCACTGATTTTCTCTCTGAAGTGACAGATTTTTCATACTGTCACATATGTTTAGTTTCTGAGAATGTAAAGAGTATAAAGTACAGATATTTATACAAAAATGTATAGGGAGTAAAAGTAAAAAGTTGCCAGAAAAATAAATACTCAAGTAAAGTACAGATACCTAAAAAAAATGACCTAAGTACTGTAAAGGAAGTACTTCTACTTAGTTACTTCCACCTGTGAATTAGACATAAAATAACTAAGGTCAAAATCAATAAAAACAAGATGGAACAAGTGATACCAGCTACAACACACCCCACCCTATGCACTGATTTGCCATATCACTTACCATTTTGAAAACACATTTTTGGTCAATATGATGTTTGACCAACTCACCAAAATTTGACATGATCTATTCTGGACCACCTCGCACCTTTCCTGAAAATTTCATGGAAATTGATGCAGTAGTTTTTGCATAAAGCTGCTTACAGTCGAACAGACAGTTTGTTTGTTGATCTGTCTGTCCATCTGACTCAAACACACCTTCAGAGGGCGGGGTAATAAAGTAGCAATACGTTTACTTTCAGAACCAGTGCCTCTTACCTGCCTGTTGGAAACTCTCAGCTCCATTCCTGACCTGTCTTCTGCTTGTTCCTCTTCTGTCCACTCTGAGCCTGTTTATTTTTCTGCCTGTGGTTTCTAACTCCTTGCCCTCTGACCCACTTCCACCCTGTTCCCTGCCTAGCTCAATTTGTTCGCTGTATCGATCTCCCCACGTTAGTTTCTACCACCCCTCTACTTATTGTCATCTTTGTCCACGTACAGGTTGTTAACACTGTTGTTTCTGAGAATTTCTAAAATAAACGTTAGCTAACTACAATACATGTGAGAAACAAAATCACACCTGAAGTGAAAATGAGAGAAAATATTCAGATGTGTTAAGACACGTTAAAAAACACAGGTGTAGATATGTATTTAAAAACTGTTGAAAATGTTAAGATGTCTGAAAAGAGATGTTAAAAAAACACAAACAGATTTAAAGGTAAAATATTGGGGGGGGGGGGGGGGGGGGGGTGGTATTAAAACATACACAGAGGAAATAAAAAAAAAAAATGTAAAAAAAAAAAAAAAATATATATATATATATATATATATATATATATATATATATAAGATGCTGAAAACAAACAAAATTGTTAAAGTGTTAAACTTTTCACACAGATGTGAGTTTGTTTAAAAAACATGGTAAAAAAAAGACTGATAAAATGTGTTTTACAATGCTATTTAAGCACATATACAGATGAAGATAAAGATGTTTAAAATATTTATAATATATGTTTAAGAAATAATCATCTTTCCTATCTCTCCTCTCCCTCTCTCTCTCTTTTTTTTTTTTGAGCTTTTAGTAAACGCATTACATGTGTTAACGATGGCTGTCAGACATGTCTGACACATTATTCAGACTGTGAATCTTCTAGCTTCTCTTTTTGTTGTTTCAAAAGCATGGTCACAGTTTAGAAAAAGGCATATATTTTTTTTTTAATGTGAGAAGATGTTGCTGCAGTTTTTTGTAATAAAGGCGCTAATTGGAAAAAGCAAGACAAAATCCTAAAAAAAAATCCTTTGTCAATAGAAATATAGAATTATTGGGTTGCCTTTGCTTAAAAAAATGTCTGAATTAAATTGATCTGAGGATGAGGGTGTCAATCACATTGATTAATAATTGGTTATTTTAATGTGAAATAGTTTTTTTTATGGTTTCTGTGAAAGTAGTTTGAATTATGGATAGATATTAACAGATGCCATGTTACTGAAACTACATACTGTATTTTCCAGACTATAAGGCACACTTAAAAGCCTTTAATTTTCTCAAAAAATGACAGTGTGGTTTATAATGCCTTACAGTATATATGTGGATTAAGTATAGTTGTGTTTAGTGACTTCAAAGTGATTTTGTGTCGTCCGTGGTGGTGACAGCATGGAGTAAAATATACTGTACTTCACTATAATATTACAACGTGTGGACTGAAAAAGTGAGTGTATTGTGTTGTATTTTATTTGTTATAACTGAGCAATTTTGACAGTTATTGTAAAACACTTGATTTAGCTGTAAAGGAATGTGTTTTGTTACTTGTTACATGTTTATTTTTATTAGTTTTTTTTTTAGTCATTTTATTTCGAATATGTCAAAAGCCAATAATTGATAAAATAACAAGACAAAGACAATATAGAATAAATAAAAAATAAGACGGGGAGTAACATATTCGAAAGGGAGTGGGAAGAATTAAAAAAAAAAAAAAAAAAAAAAAAAAAAAAAAAAAAAAAATATATATATATATATATATATATATATATATATATATATATATATATATATATATATATATATATATATATATATATATATATATATATATATCTCCCACCCATATTCTACCAAACAATAATACAAATGCCAAAAAATATACAAATCTGAAATATGATTGGAAGTTATTTTGAATATGCTTAAAGGTCAGAGTTATTGTCAATGTGTTTAATAAAGTTTGACTGACTGACTTATCTAACTGTTTTGTTTCACTTAATTCACCTTATACTCCAGTGCATTTTACATATGAAAAAAAAGAAAATAAATCATTCATTGACAGTGTGCCATTTAATCCAGTGCATCCTATAGTGTGGAAAATACTGTAGTCTGTACCCAGGACTCTACCTTATCAGCTACATTTGGGTTTGTTACTCACACATGGAATATTTACATTTACATTGATAAAAGTACCATAAAAGAAGAAATAAGATAAAAAGAACGCAGACCTCCACAAGCCTCCCACTGTGCTTTATATATGGACAAAAATAAAATAGAAATCAAACCATTATTTGACAGTGTGCCTTATAATCCAGTACACCCTATAGTGCAGCAAATATATATAGTATATATTTTTGGAAATGAATGTAAAAAGCAGGTTGTTTTTAATCTTTGCTTTAGAACTTTAACTAATCAACTTTTTTTTTTTTTTCTAGACCAAGAACTTTCAGTAGAACACAAAAACATGGGGCAAAGTGTCTGGGTTGGGTCAGGTGTTATTTCTTCTTCCTTTTTGATAATAATGGTGCTTGTGTAAATGGACTGAAGAGATGAGAATAATAGGACCTCTTCAGCAGTCTCTATCAGAAGAGTAATTTGGGATTTCTTTTCAGACAAATTACCTTGTAGCGTTGTCATGGTTCCTCTTTTAATGCTCTTTAGAACTCCATTGTAAATTGACAGCAGAAACATAGAAGCTTGCGTATGTAAAAGCAAATGTGTACATAAAAGGCTGTAGGCTGAGTTAGACTATGAAGACAAGCTTTAACTGTGTATTTATAAGGAGTTCATTATCAAAGTGAACTAGACAGACCATGACGACAGTACATCTCAACATTTAATACAGTTGCCATCGCTTCTGTACAGGGTGTGAAGCTCCTTTTAAGTTAAATGTCTGATTTCAGGCTTTGTAAAATAGAGATTAGAGCTGGGTGATACCACACTTTTATGATTCAATATGATACTAATTAATTTTTTGACACACACACACACACACACACACACACACACACACACACACACATATATATATATATATATATATATATATATACTCTTTAGCCCTCCTGTGATGTTCATTTGTCAGGAACACTAATGGTGTCCTTGGTCAGTTTAACCCAGTGCATATTTAATTATCTAAAAGATGTCCAAAAGAAATCCTTAACAGCATTGTTAATATTTCATTACTAATTCCATTACTAACTATTCTGTCAATATTTACTGCAATTAGTGTCAGTCAAATTTTACACTATGTGAGAAGTAACACCCATAGTGTTATTGACATTCAGCAGTGAAGAGTTTAATCCTACGAAATAACTTTTCCAGTGTTAAACCTACTTAAAACTACATGTTCATAAATAAATTACTCTAAAGAGTGTTGATTTTTAACTCTTTATAAGCATGACATAACTCTATTCTTGCACAGATTCTGCTGGAATAAAACAGTTTATTTAGAAAAACTTATCACATTTTTTGAATGTCCAACTTGTCACTCAGTTTGAGTGCAGAGGTTGGTGGGCGGGGCTTGTCAAAGTCATTATTTTTTATCAGTGTTCAATTAACTCTGATGAAGCAGTTCACTTTAACGCTAAATACATGACACTGACAGTGTAAAACCTTTTCATCAACACGAAGTTAATAACTCTGAATGACTTAAAATACTCTGACACTGTATATTTTATACTCAAAATGTACTGTGTGTAAGTGACCTATAAAGGGTAAATTAATATCAATACTTGATTAACATAGCCGATCCTCAAATGACTAGTGTGTGAATATCAATATATTTATCCAACAGAATCAATGTGCCCACCACTAGTAGGAATGAAAAGATCAAATATTCAGTCATGGTATCAGGCCTTTTGTAAGTAAGGGCTGCCTGCTGCAGTCAGTCATGTGGGACTTCATAAGGTTTACTGACCCAAAAACAAACCAATAACATGTCATATATGCATCATTAGAAGCCTCAACACAACAAACACTGCTAGTGATGTTTGATTTTCTGATCCAATAGAGAGTAAAATTCTAGCTGGTTTCTTCAATATCGATATTTTATGCGACCGCACCTAATATGTCTTTTAGGGCCTATTCACACTGCACTCAGAAAATCCGGACTTTCGGACTTCCCAGGAAAGTTCGACCCTTATTGACAACTGTGAAACCTCCCCCGCACCTTGGTCCGGACTAAAGACCGAGTCTTTGGTCCGAGCTGAGGAGGTAGTCTTGTTCCGGACCAAGGTTCACTGGTGCACAGTGTGAAACGTCTGTTTAGGAAAGTCCGGACTATCGGACCAATTACGTCACAGTCACGTGCGCGGAATCTAGTCACCGTCCAAGCATGAGTCGCGGCAATACATGGGGAGACAAGGAAACCAGGTATTTCATTGAAATTTGGTCGGATGATACTATAAAGACTGAATTGGAGACAAGCCGCTGGTGGGAACACTGGTACGACAGTTGGCAACATTGCCAAAATAGGGCAAAAATTATTAAACTAGTAACTGGGTCCATTATCTGGGAGCATTTCCTGCAACAGTGTAACGCGCTCATCTACTAACAAATCAGGGTCGAGTATAGAGAGACGCACGCTGTACACGCATTGACGACATAACGTTCTAAAGTCCGTTGGTCCACTTGATTCAATACAGTGTGAATGAAGACTGTAAATAAAGTCCGGATTATAAGTACAGTGTGAAAAGGCAAAAAAAAGGTTCTGGTCCGAACAGTGCGAACCTTGGTGTGGACTTTACCATGTGAAAAAAAAAGTAGAGTATTTTATATCACAGCTTCTTTAAGAATACAAGGCAGTGTAATTTATTTATAGCATATTCAGGTAGAAAATAGACATAGACTAGAGATCAATCATACAAAATATCGTGATTTGAAATCTGAAAAAAAAACTTAAATGAGTAAAATGATAAAAACATGAAAATACATTCTTACTTAACTATTAAGAACTAC
Source organism: Siphamia tubifer (assembly GCA_020466265.1). Classification (NCBI taxonomy): domain Eukaryota; kingdom Metazoa; phylum Chordata; class Actinopteri; order Kurtiformes; family Apogonidae; genus Siphamia; species Siphamia tubifer. Next base: position 9,556,927 of record CM035783.1, read on the forward strand.
TATAAAGATGAAAACTTGCTTTTTTAGGGTGCTACGGTGGTGCAGTGGTGAGCAGCACCATCCAAAGACATGCACTGATAGGTTAATTGGTTAATCTAAATTGCCCATTGGTGTGAATATGAGAGTGATTGTTTTGCCCTATTCGGACGGGATCAGTATTATATGTGGACCGCTGATAATTCGCAATTACCCCCGCACCTCTGTGTTATTATGTGGCGCATTCGAAGAGGATAATCAAAAGTCTGTAATTCACGCAAATTACAGATATTACGACCGGATATGTCATAAGTTCATAACATCCTGTTTGATCTCAATACATTAATATACTGTAGCATGAAAACAAAGTATGCATAAGAATAGCACTGTATCAACAAAGGGGGAAAATCCCATTGATAAGGATGCAGTCTTTAATTTGCTCCACACCTTCAAAATAAGAGCGGGGTCAAATTCATCTGCACTGACCCCGCTCTTATTTTTAAAGTATTGATATTTTGAAATTGAGAATCGATTTTAGAGCAGAAATTTTCGGTATCGAAGGTATTGATATTTTAGGATCGATTCGCACATCACTAGCATTTCCTCTGTATGTTGTGCTTGTGATTAATGCAGCTTAGTTGTAAAATGCTGCTGTTATCTGCTCTTTAATTTCCATCCATTATTTTGTTTGCTCTGACATTATACACACATCATTTGTTAAGAGCAGTGGCGCTGACCTTCAGGCTGTTTCTCTTAAGCATTTGACTTGTAAATATCTGTACTGACTGATCTGTCAGGTTTGTGGAATTAGACTCAAACATGACATGAAAAACAAGTGTTGAATATCGATACTGATAATTACCACAATACATATGAAGGTAGCACATTCAGAATATTAATTATTTCTGGTTCAGAAGAAACTCAACAGATGCCTTTCTTCTCAATAGTGTTTTTCAGGTGAATTTATTAATATCTGTAGGTAGATTTGTGGTTTGCAGTTTGGACAGGATCATCGCAAACATTTGACTTTAAAAACATTAAAAACACACATCATTGATCAAGGATTAAAAAGAGTAATACAACTAAAAACTAAATACAACTAGATATCATTAAAACCGACAATCAACAATAATTATTTTAAGACCCTATTAAAATAAGCCAGACCCAATAGTTGGAACATAATGAACTGAACTGAGTTTAAGTGCTAGAGGAAGGAAATGTAAAATTTATATTTCTTTTTTTTTTTAAATAGAACAAATGCTTCCAGGTACAACACACTTCATCCCTGGTATGTATTGTAGTTTATTAGCTGGTGACGTAAGTCAGGTTAGGGTGGCAGGGCATAAAACAACAATTGTGAAATATCATACTGCGATATAAATTGCCAAAAAAAAAGTCACTGTTGTTTTATCACTTGTTCATATTTAATTTAACAACCGACTTTCCACTTCAGTCGGGTTCAAAAAGGGTTTGTCGTGCGTGTGTTGACATATGTGACTACATCCAAACACTCACTGCTTCTGCTCTCTACTGCAGTCCAACAATAAATGAATAATTAGTCTCATTCAACTATGTTAATTCATCATAAAAGACTACTTCAACTTCTACTTGTGTGTGCATCTCAGATGATTTGTGATGTGATATCCAAGCATATCCTCTATACTTGCTGCTGCTGCTGCGGTGAAACAGCTGCTTTTCTGCTGATCCAATCAAACACAATTAGTATCACAAACATAAACAGTGCTTTTTTTTTTTCTTTTCTGTGGCTCGCTTGCATTTGCACACAATTGTACCCCCCCCCCCCCTCCCTCCCTCCCTCCTCCACACCCCCATCTTCCCTTTATTAACACCACTTGCCTACAGGGAACTGGTGAAGTTAAGTGAGCTCTCCATCTGTTAAATTAGAGAGTGTCAAAACTTTTAGCTGCTGAGTGATCCAGAGACATAATCCCATGTCTCCTTGGGTAATGAATTGCACTCATGCTAATTAGCACGCACATGGCCAGCAGTAGCAGTGAGAATGTCCTAATCAAATAGACTTATGGTTTTGTCATGTCTGTGGTTTCTCTCTTCTCTCCGGGGCTGGCTGGATGAGTTTTGGCTGAAACCTCTGCTGCCCCAGCAAACTCCTCTGAAGGACTTTCTTTATTGGATACTATAGAGCAACATTAAATATTAGCTGAGAGAGGCAGAAGACCGATGACACAGTCCCCAGGCTGAATGAAAACGGTGACGTTGTCGTTACATGCAACATTTTTTATTCTACTGGTGATACTGAGTGATAGTCGACGTTATAATAGAAGTCAGAGCCGGGGACAATTAGATGGTTCATTAATAGGCTGATATCAATGACATTACTGTGACTTTGTGTATGGAAATCTAAATATCTGGCCTTTTACACTGGTCTACAAGTAAAATGTTTCCAGAATAAAACTAATGAAATGTTCCCACATGTGTGTTACTGATAAAGAAAACGCAAGTCTTAAATGCTGGTTGGCTCAAGTTTCCAAGATAAGTCTTGGGTCAAAATTAGGGGAGTGAAAATTAAGGCATTAGTGCAGATTAATAATAATGATTACTTTAATTAAATAAAAAAAAAACAGCTTTATTAATTAAACCAAAAATATTTCAGATTTTTTCTCAATAATGTACTTTTTCCCCCTTTTTCACAAAAACTTTGTATTAAATATTTTAAAAATATAATAATAATACTACTACTAATAATAATAATACTAATAATAATAATTGTAGTTTACCAATTACACAAGAAACATGAAATCTACTGTAGAGAAGAAATTATTTTGGAATTGTTGCAAAAGTCACGCTGGGTCTTCAGGGGTTTATGTCCCAAACACAATGGTTAGTGTGACATTCTGTAAACTGCAGTAATTATATTACAAATGTTATATTACCTGAGTAGAAAAGTTTTGACAGTGATATTGTGTTGTTGTTTTTTTTATCGACACGACCTGTACCATCCTCCAGAAAAGTGACAAATTGATTGATCACAGTCTGAGATCTTTAGATCATTCATCCCTAGCAGTCAGGAGTGAAATGAATATTTTGGCAAAGAAATAAACAAACTGGTCAAGTATAAGAGGAAAAAATCCATAAAATCCAAGACAAATTACAACCTGATTGTTAAACCTGTATATTTCCACCTTTTACATATGGGTACCATCAGTCTGTGTGATTGACTGACAGAACAAGAGAGTGAGTATTTAACTGACTGTCCGTGAACATCTATATGGTCAATAAAGTAAATAAAGGTAAATACCTCATATTCAGTTAAAAATGTTAAATATAGGATATAATATTAGAGTAAATGGTGGTAAATCATAGCCAAGCTGTGCTATCTCTATTCATTACATGTATAGGTCGAGGAACGCTTCATAGACAGGGGAGGCGGGGCTAAAAAGGTTGTCTTTCAAATCCTCTGTATGCAATAGGACGGTACTACGACCAATCAGCGTAATCTTTAGGCTGACGTAGTTAGGCGCTGCAAATTTCACGGAGGAGTCCGGAAAAAGTTAGGAATGACAAAACAAAATTTGGGATTATGGATCTTAACGACTGTTGTCACTTCTATAAAAAATAATTTAAAGATTGCTGACATTTTCTGACATTCTTCACTCATCTTTGATAAAAGAAATCACCACCGAATGTTGTTCTTCTTCTATGATTGTTTCCAATTGTTTCTCTTTGTTACACCTGCCCTCTGACTCTACACTTTACTGTGATTCGTCAGCTAGTATCAGGGAAATCTAGCCAAAAGTCTAATCGAGCGTAACTAAACTACTACTGTAGCAGCTAGGAGTCTAGCACGGCTAGGCGAGCTATACCACATAAGAAAAGATAAATATAATACTGTCGTAAAAATGCAACATACCAAAACATCTATCTATTGTATTATATAGTCCGTTTAATTATCTCCACTTCATTTAGCATTTACTTTATTTATTTATTTATTTATTTTTACTTATATTTAAATGTAATCATTAAGGGGTTACATTTTAACCCCTTAAATTTTAAGGGGGTTAATTTTAGAATAGCTGCAAAAGTTGCATTGGGTCTTTAGGGGTTAATGTTCCAAACAAATTGGTTAGTGTGACACTCTGTAAACTGCAGTAATTATATTTGAAAAGAAATATTATCTGAGTAGAAAAGTTTTGACAGTGATATTGTTGGGGTTTTTTTTTTTTTTTTTTTTATCTACACGACCTGTACCATCCCCCAGAAAAGTGACAAATTGATTGATCACAGTCTGAGATCTTTAGATCATTCAGTCAGTAGTGAAATGAATATTTTGGCAGAGAAATAAACAAACTGGATGAGTATAAGAGGAAAAAACATCCAAGACAAATCACAACCTGATTGCCAAACCTGTATATTTATGCCTTTTACATATGGGTACCATCAGTCTGTGTGATAGACTGATAGAACAAGAGAGTGAGTGTGACACAGAGAAGGAGAAAGTCTTCAAGGGTGAATGGATCAGAGGGTGTCTGTGTTGCTAAACACTGGCTATAATGGAGGCCAAGGATTAGATGGCAAACTTTACACCCCTGCACACACACATACACACATACACTGCATTCCATCAGGGCTTTATCTGGCCTTTTATTTGCCTTTATCGAGCATGGCGGAGGCAGCCCGTTCAGCGTTAACAATGTCGGGCTAAAGTCATTTCACACAACACTACTTGGTCATGTAAGCTGACAACTTTTATATTCCCTTACGTCCTTGGCTTGCTCTGTCGTGTGGGCTTATCAGGAGTGGGGAGTGGCGCAACCGGGTGGTTTTCAGCACCAAGACATGCCACAGAGTGGGGTAAATTGTGCTAATTTCAAGCCTGGAGGAACCATTACCAGGAACTGAGCATAACTCGTAGTGGCAGACAAAACTGCCTCGAAAGAAGCCTCTCCCTTTGCACTGGGTTTAACTGTTCAATGCAAGGCGTTGGTGTGCATCAAAGCTTTCACATGCAATTTACATGCAATTTATTCTCTGGCTGATGAAGTGTGTGTGTGTGTGTGTGTGTGTGTAGTGGTGATGATTGTGTTGGTTTTAGGTAAAGGGTGTAAAGGGTTCATCTGCACAGTCTTTTAATTAACCTCATGCCCTGTTACTATCCGCACAGCCGGGACTTTGCTGACCTTACACCGATTTATGCTGCAATAAACGTGCCAAGGTTATGGAAATACAGGCTGATGCAGGATGTGACAGAGAGGTTGCTGGACCAACCTTTAACAGGCTGACAGAGGCCATTATCCTTGATGTCAGATGAAGAGGTTTGAGATGGAAGTGTCCCTTACATTTCATGCTGCGCTGCCTGCTTAACGCAAATGCAGAACCCAAAAGGATGAACTAATGGTGGACGACCAAATACATTTGTTGATTTAAAGATGAAACAATCACTTTTTTTTTTTTAATTGAACCTATTTTGGGATTTTTTTCTGTCTTTTTGCCCAATTTTTGCTCAGTTTCCCCCCTGTAAAAATATGCATTATTTTCATCATTCATAAAAGCGAACTACAGCAATACATCAACCCCCACAGACACACACAACTGCACCCACTCTGTGCAACAAAGCAACACACAGTACAGTTGAACAATATGGCCTAAAAATAAAATCTCCAATTTTTTTTAAAAATAAAAAAATATTTTTTTTTCTCTCTAGGACAGGAAATGAAGTTAAAGTATGATGGTATAAGCTAGTTATATTAGCAATATTAGGATGTAAAGTTCACTGGAAAACTGGTTATCCACTAACATAAATGACAAGGAAATGTAATGTTAGTGCAATAGGTATAAACTATGTAGCTCTCTCTCTCTCTCTCTCTCTCTCTCTCTCTCTCTCTCTCTCTCTCTCTCTCTCTCTCTCTCCATAGTTTTTATTTACAGAGCCCCAAAACCCTTTTTTACAGTGTATGTTCTAAATAACCATTTAATCTGAATCTAGTATTAATTGTTTTCCTTTGATCTGTAAGACAGCCCAGTTTTCTTAGTTCTTCTGGTTGTTGTTGCTGCTGTGGTCATTATTCTTTGTAACATTGATACAGGGACGGCCGTGGGGAGAGCGGGTTGTCCATTGACCGAAGGGTTGGCGGTTCGAATCCCGCTCTGTCCTAGTCAGTCCGTTGTGTCCTTGGGCAAGACACTTTACCCTCCTTGCCTCCAGTGTGACTCACACTGGTGTATGAATGTTGGGTGGTGGTCAGAGGGGCCGTAGGCGTGAAATGGCAGCCACGCTTCTGTCAGTCTGCCCCAGGGCAACTGTGACTACATATGTAGTTTACCACCACCAGAGGGAGCATGTGAGAGTGAATGAATAATGGAACACTAATGTGAAGCGCTTTGGGTGCCTTGAAAAGCGCTATATAAATCTAATCCATTATTATTATATTTTCCTTCACCAAGGATGTATTACATGCGGGTCCATTTGTCTGTTAGCTGTATTACGCAAAACATTTTGAACAGATTTTGTTGAAACTTTCAGGAATGATAGATAATGGCTTTTGAGCAATGAAGGTCAAAGGTCAAGGTCACACTAAAGGTCAACAGCTAAAACACATCAGGATCCAGACAAGATAGAATCTCATAGTTTTTTTTACATTCACATCAGACATTAGATGGGTCAACAACTATGGCTTTATTACGTTACGTGTTGGCGGAGGTCTGCTGTGTCTGACTGCCTCGTTTCTTTTGTTGTGAGGGTTTTCAGGACCTTCTTTTTTTTTTTTTCTTTCTTCATTTTGACCCCCGGAAGGCAGATTTAAACGAAATAACTAAATAAAAATGAGTCAGTCTAATTAAATAAATAAATACACAAAAACAACAAGAAAAAGACCCTTAGTCATCCTCAAGTGGAGCAGAGGACGTCAGAAAATCTTAAACAAAGCATAAAATTTGCTAATTGGGAAGGAAAAACACTGACTACCTTTGTCACAGGAATGTGTTACGCAAAAGAAACTAAACAAAACAAGCCATATAGGGTAAACAGTGACATTTATTACAAGTACTGGGTTTCCTGTTCTATGTCCTCATTTCACCTTCTCCTTTCTATGACATTTAATCTGAAATGACACGGGGCACTTGGAGTCTATGAATCACTTACAAGAGCTGTTGTAAACATCTTAAAAGCACAGTGTTTATCAATTAAATCATACAAAAAAACATAATAATAAAAAAATAATAATAATCCAAGGGACAGCCCAGAAATCTAATTCAGTTTTGGATTGCCTCTGGCTGAGCAGATATAATAGAATGATAGGTTTTGATGAAGTATTGTGTTTTTTTCCCCCTCGCATTGTTAAATCAATAGAAAATGTGATATGGGGTTTTTGAGCAGTACATAATTATCTTGTCATTCCAGTTAATTAGCATCCTATAAGGACTCAGAGCCCAGAAGGTAAGTGCCTATCAAACAGCGGGGCAGATGACTATATAATAAGATGACTTTAGGGAAGTGCACTAGGGTCAAAAGGCAGGTCTGTCTCTCTCTGGAGCTGGGCACAGTTAACCTGGGGGTCGCACTGTGTTCAAACTATGCAGCAGACTTGGATTTAATAACCACCTTTAGGGAGTGCTGTATGTATTTAACCTGAGAAATAACATAAAGGATAAGAATGGAGAGGTTACGTGACAACGCATTAGTCTGTTTTTATAATGCTTTGCTTCTATACAGTGTCTCCATCTGTCAGAATGAAGCTCTCCTAAAGACGTGAAATGATGCATGAAGTGTACAATGCAATAGTAATGAGAAATGATTTGAACTGGTAGAGATGTACCAAAGCACAGCTGCCAGATTCCAATGTGCTTTTCGGAGTTAATAATCAATTTACAATCTGGTGATTTCACCAACTCCTCATCCTGGAGCCAAACTGACAACACACTGCCAAGAACAAACAGAACAATAGCAACACTTCATTCAGACACACACACACACACACACACACACACACACACACACACACACACACACTGGTTTCCATGTCTCATGAGGACCAAGTTTGTAATCATCACTTGTAGGTACAGTAGCCATTGGGTAGTTAGCATAAACACATTTTTAACTAGAGGCAGAATGATTGAAATAAATAAATAATAAACTAAAATTAGATGTATAAAAATAAATATTTAAAAAAAAAAAAAGTGAATACATCTTCAAAACTTTCAAAAATGTTTCACTTTGCACCTGTTTCCTTCATACTTTATGGGGGAAACAGGCCACTAAAGATTGAATTGGTCTGACTGTGGAACTTGAACTAAAATGATTGTTTATATCTTAATAACTATTTTTGCATTTCACAAATTCATCACAAGGGCCGGACAGATTTGGTCCCCAGGCCGTATGTTTGACACCCATGCTTTATTACAAATGAGAAGTTGTACTGGAGTTGAATCAGTACTTCTACTTTTACCAGAGTATTTTTCCACATAAGTAGCTCTACCTACCTACCTACCTACCTACCTACCTACCTACCTACCTACCTACCCACCCACCCACCCACCCACCTACCTACCTACCTATCTATCTATCTATCTATCTATCTATCTATCTATCTATCTATCTATCTATCTATCTATCTATCTATCTATCTACAGTATATATATATATATATATATATATATATATATAACCGTAATGGCTACACACACTAACTACACAAAACAGATTTAGTATGTTTGTACAGAAACTTGCTATGCAGAATCATACAATCTTACCGGTTTGCATCGTCTCTGCAGACATTCACCCTTTTCCTGTTGAGTTTTTTTTTTTTTTCCCATTTATTTCACTACGAGAACCGCTTCTAGCAGTGTTCATTGATCTGCAGTGCGTTGTGTCTGGATGTTGTTTTGGAGATTGGATAGGATGAAGCAGCTTATGTAAGCAACAGTTGAAGCCATCAGGGGAAGGAGAGATTTAGCCGCACATAGAGGAGAAGTGATGAGATATTACCAATATCAACACACTCACGCTGCGCTTAAGCACATCCATGCATTCCAGAACCCAACGGCTGATAGAGAGGCTGCAGCAGAATGGTAAATATCACTGCTCTGCATGAACATCTGTTCATTACACTGAAACTGCTTCATTACCAGCTGCAGAAATGAATGGAAAACGTGTGTTGTAATGCCACTCAAGCTGAAGGAAAAATGGGGAAAAAAGTATATATTTAGTTATTGAGTTTGTCCAGGCAACAAATATGCATATTTACCGTAAGGACATGCAGAGTAAAAAGACATTTGGACCTTTTCCTTAAAGTATGTTTATTCAGAGTAGAAATGGTGCTTGAATGATAAGTCAGTTAGTTAATTAACAGAACATTAATCAGCCACTACTCTGCTCTTCACTTTCTACTTGTTAATTATGAGGATTTGCTTCTTTTCTTTTTATGTTATGTAAGTCTAATTTAAAGACTTTAGGTTTTTAAAAAGTTGGCCCAGAAACACAAACAGTTGTCAGCTTAGACTTTATTGATTCTCCAAACTACAGTGTTGATAAAAACATGTAATAATAATCAGTTGGAGTTGTACAGCACTTTTCGACCTACTTTAAGCACTTCACAATTTTTTAATCTATTATTCATTCACTCCCCAGTCACACCCTGGAGGTTTGGTAGCAACAGCGGGTGATATGTCTTACACAAGACCACAACAGGATTTGAACTACCAACCCTTTGGGTGGAGGATAGGACGACCTGTTCTACCTACTGAGCCAAAGCCAGAGGTAAGATATGAAAAGGTAGTCCTGAAGAAAGTTTATATTAGATTAGTTGGAGCCTTAAAGGTGTGATTCCAACATCCTTTCATTAATATTTCTGTGTTCTCCATTGTTATTGAATGCATTGCTTTGTTTCAAGCAGTTTTTTTTAGGATAGAAAAATGACTTGAGGTCGAACAACAGAGTTTTCCATTCCTTCTGCATACATGTCCATTATGCGGTGATGAGGTGTTTCTGATTGGCCCAGAGAATGAATGCTCTCCTCTCACTCTGTGTGTGTTTACCATTTGAGAGTAACATCCTGCTAGCTTTCGTGCCATTGCATGTTTTGAAAACTTGGGATAAAAAAGTTTGTTCCGCCATTTTTTTTCAGGTTTGTGTTGCAGATAATGTGGCGTCGTCTTCTCTTCTGGATGCTAATGCTACTTGACATTCGCTGGGGGGAGTGTCACCTACATTCCATGCGCAGGCTTAACCCCAACCCCTGTCCATTTCTGAGTCACTTGTTTCTCTGTGTTTCTTTCTATGAATGGGAAATACAGCCAGTGAAAGTGAGACACCACTTTCAAAGGTAGCATGTGTTGGTAACTCGGGGTGAGCCATCTGATTCCAAAAGGAGCGTGGAAAAGTAGTTTTCAGCGGAATGACACCTTTAAACAAGTTTAACTGATAAACAATTACTAGTTTTAACTGTTTCATACAATAATGCAAGATGAAAGGAAAACATAAAAGATTAAAAAAAAAAATTTTTGCGATAAAATCTATAATTAGCCTACAATTTTTCACCATAATTATATCCCTAAATGGAGTGTTGGATATATTTTGTTTTTGGTCCAACCGCCGCTGCTGGATATCCTTCATATTATCATGATAACATGAAAGATATCACTGCTATACAATTTTTTTTTTTTTAATTATCTGCTTCAGACAAAATGTGCTTAGTCTTATAAACTTTCATGAGATGAATCAGAAAACAAATGACTTTAGTGCTGGTTACATCATGTTTGTATGGTGTGTTATTCCACATATGTGACCCGCCACCACGAAACCAGGCATAAGTCGCGCTGAGCCGTTCAGAGCTACAGCCAAATTTAGGCTGGAAGGCGATTTCTTATTTGTGTTTACACCTTATCAAAAAACGGTACCTTAACACCTCTATGTTCAGTTCCTGTGGTCATTACATTGAAATCCAATCAATAAAGGTGTTTATTGAGTCAATTATTTAAGCGGCGACAAAAGTTCAGGTATTGCTGAGCAAAGACAAAGACGACTTCCACCTCTTTTCACCGAACAAACCGATCTCCATTCCGTGAGTAAACACCCAAGTGTTTGGTACGAGGAAAAAGCTTATATTGAATGTTCTGTCCAATGGCGTAAGCCAAATGATTATAATATGTTGCACGTCTGTCCTATTATTATAATATATAAAACTTCTGTGACATGTCCATCAGAGTGTCCTTTAACATCTGTGAATATTTTTTGTCAATCGGATACGAATTATTATGCGTTGCTAAGGATTTCCTACCCCAAAATAGTCCAAAACTTTAACGGACAATATCTAAAAATATGCAAATTGCAAAATGTGTCCAAATGTGGATATTAAAATGACCATAACTTTGGTTCTACTTGTGATAGAAACATAATTTTTTCACCATCTTAAACCTTAGTTTCCACTCTACCAAGCTACACAGATAACTCAGTTTTGATTTCCAGACACATATGCCTGGCTTCGTGGTGGTGGGTCACATATATGCTGGTTTATGTACATGCATACAATGGATGTATAAATATTCCACTAGAAAGAACCTGTAAAGTGAATGGATCATAATGTGCAGACAGTGTTTTGAAGTAGATCTGAGACCAATATTCTTTTGGAGTAAAACATATTCTCTTGTTAATTCTAAAAAATTCACATTTTGACCTTAGACTTATCTTGGAAACTTGAGCCAACCAGCATTTAAGACTTGAGTTTTCTTTTTCAGCAACACACATGTGGTAAAAATTTAATTAGTTTTACTCCACAAGGATTTTACTAGTAGACTAGTGTAATCTCTATATTTTAGTCAAAATAATTATATCCTTGAAAAGAGTCAAGGATATTATATTTTTGGTCCAACTGCCAGATATCCTTAATGTTAAGGATCTTTTCCATATCAATGAATTGCATGGAGAGGAAGAACTGATTTGATTTTGGACTATTTACCATTTCTAGATTATACACACAGGGGCACTCAAATGTTTAAAATCACTATACACTCTTTTGTTCATATCTCTGGGACTATTTGTCTGACTTCAAATCAAGTGCAAATGAAAGGTGATGACCCGGGGATTCCTCATGTCATGACACCATTAAGGATTGTGGGTGTTTAGGGATATAACCCTAAGCGTCCTTTCCGATAGCAGAAGCCACGTTATTAAATTATCAGATTTCAGTGCTCATTGTGCTATTGTATATAGCAATTCGAAGAAAAATCAGGTACAAATTTCAATTAAACTTGAAATGTCAAATATGTTTAATATAAAGTGAGAGAATGAAATATTGCAATGGAAAAGCATTCTTGTTCCCATTTTAATGAAATGTTCTGTGTCAGTGTCAGGCATTACATCACTATCTGAGTGATGAAGCTCCATTTATTAAGACCGACAGACAAAAGTCACTCAGCAACAGCTGTTTTGTGGAAGATCACATTGGTTCCAAGGTAATTAATTTAAGGATAGTAAGACAAATGTTTCGAACAGGAACATCTCGAAGGGCACGGTGGCTTTTTTTTTTTTTTTTGTCTGAAGTGATTTTGTATTCAGTTCAGTGAACAATGTCTTTTAAAGAAAAGTTTAGTGGTCTGATTGGAAGTGTCTCTTGTGTTATGAGATTCTTATCCAACCTTGTCTTTCAGTATTTCATGGGGTGGTTTAGACACTCGAGTAAGTAATAAGATAATACTCTTGTCCTATAGCTCTAATTTGCACATATTCTTGATTGCACACTGAACACATTGGCTATTTGTTGTTATTTAGGTGTAAATGTATGGTCACTGGTAGAGATTCTATTCGATTCTACTGAACTAATTTAAAGAATTAAGAGGTTCTACCTACCTACCCACATACCTACCCACCTACCTACCTACCTACTTACCTACCTACCTACCTACCTACCCACCCACCTACCTACCTACCCACATACCTACCCACCTACCTACCTACCCACCTACCTACCTACCTACCTACTTACTTACCTACCTACCTACCCACCCACCTACCTACCTACCCACATACCTACCCACCTACCTACCTACCTACCTACTTACCTACCTACCTACCTACCTACCCACCCACCTACCTACCTACCCACATACCTACCCACCTACCTACCTACCTACCTACCTACCTACCCACCTACCTACCTACCTATCTACCTACCTACCTACCTACCTAATTACTTACCTACCTACCTACCTACCTGCCTACCCACCCACCTACCTACCTACCCACCCACCTACCTACCTACCTACCCACATACCTACCCACCTACCTACCTACCCACCTACCTACCTACCCACCTACCTACCCACATACCTACCCACCTACCTACCTACCTATCTACCTACCTACCTACCTACTTACCTACCTACCTACCTACCCACCTACCTACCTACCCACCTACCTACCTACCCACATACCTACCCACCTACCTACTTACCTACCTACCTACTTACCTACCTACCCACCCACCTACCTACCTACCCACATACCTACCCACCTACCTACCTACCTACCTACCTACCCACCTACCTACCTACCTACCTACCTACCTACCTACCTACCCACCTACCTACCCACCTACCTACCTACCTACCTACCTATCTACCTACCTACCTACCTACCTACCTAATTACTTACCTACCTACCTACCTACCTGCCTACCCACCCACCTACCTACCCACCCACCTACCTACCCACCTACCTACCTACCTACCTACCTACCTACCTACCTACCTACCTACCTACCTACCCACCCACCTACCTACCCACCTACCTACCTACCCACCTACCTACCTACCTACCTACCTACCTACCTACCTACCTACCTACCTACCTATGGATGTCCGGATGAAACAACATATATGCAAATCACATCACTGTGATGTAGAAATGCTTTGTTGTTATTTTCCCTCATTTTCCCTCATTTTTAAGTGATAAAAGAAGCTCAACTTTCATGTGAACCTTTTCAGCAGACTATTACTGTGTACACAAACGTTCAACTTTTTGTCAAACTAAACACTTAAGTGTAAAGGGAGAGTCTTTCCATCCTGTATCATCTGATCTTAAATAGTGAAATCCACTTTATTGTAGGAGGAAGTGAAGCTTTTTTTATTTAGTCTTTTTTTTCATTTACGCCAGTTGTTCTTTCAATGAATGCTGCTGTCTGGTAAAAGCAGCCTGTGGGAGCTTTATGGCTTGATTTAAGGTGTTGACTTTATATAAAATTGTGTCAACAATCTTAACAAAATAGGCCCTATAATAGTCCCCTGTGGGACACCTTTGTTTAATCTAAACTGAAATATAATTTTGTACTCTGACACACAGACCTCAGATAGTCTCCAAACCAATTCAGAGCTCTTTCAGTAACGGCCCTATAGGTCTATATGTATTAGCAGTTGGAGATCTACTGAGATGCTCCATGCTGTTTGTCATCAAGAGTCCTGATTGTATCATTAGTGACTAGCATAGCTGACTGAAGAATGTTATTTTTAATTAAAAAGTCTTTTAGTTGTTCATACAAAAAGCAATCTGTCGTAATAGAAACCCTGGAAACTGGATGTTTGCTCAAGTCAGTAGGGTCTCAACACCTTTATGGAAGGAATTCTGGACACAGGATATGATAGATAGATAGATAGATAGATAGATAGATAGATAGATAGATAGATAGATAGATAGATAGATAGATAGATAGATAGATAGATAGATAGATAGATAGATAGATAGATAGATAGATAGATAGATAGATAGATAGATAGATAGATAGATAGATAGATAGATAGATAGATAGATATTTTATTTTTTAGAGAGAGAGAGAGAGAGAGAGAGAGAGAGAGAGAGAGAGAGAGAGAGAGAGAGAGAGAAAGAAAGTGAAAGTAAGGCTCTGTCTTATACAGAGTAGCTGTACCTGGACCAGGTTTTAAAGATCAGAGGAAAATTGAACTGATGACTAGAACAAGATGTGGCTGCATTGGTGTTCAAAACAGATCCAAAAGAAGTGAAAGGATAGTTGAAAGTGACAACATCAGCTTTGGTACAATATTGATTCAACTTTGTTTCATTTATAACAGTTCTGTAAAATTACTTGGTGTAAATAGTACCTGAAGTGAATTTTAAATTGATGGAAAGACTTTGGATGGAACACGTTATCTTTGGATTCATTGATAACTTCCCTCAGTGGTGTCATGGAAGTAAAGAAGTAACTAGTTAATGTTAATGGTGACTCTACTGAAGGATGAATTGAATGAAATGTCAGAGGATGGTAAATGTCAAAGGGTTCAAACAGAAATATCACTTAGAGTAGATATATATCATATAGAAGCTGCTGCTATTTAGAGGAAGCGACAAACAGGATTTCTCTTTTCGTTATTCATTTGTGATATATATTGTTGTTTTATATATTTCTTTGTCACAGTCTTATTGTGCTCTTAACCACTGACGACCAAATTAAGCTGATATGCATTTGTAGTTTCATGTTCTTAATTGCTTGTGTTATTCTAGTGTGGTACTTTGTTCAAAGGCAGCTGCAGCTCGAGTGTCTTTCCTTTTGACTGTATTTTACACTTGCTGTAGAAACAAAAAAGAATTTCTGAAAATATAATGAGCTTAAACTGCTAAACAGAGTTGTGTCTGCTGAACTTACATCCCAGTGTTAAGCAAATTACCAAAAATCATTAATTAATTACCATTCTTAAGCACATCCCTCCAAAGTAATTGGATTCATTGGTACAAATACTGAACTGCAAAAGTAGTTGTAGGAACACAATTTGGACTTTTAAACATCTACATGTATTTACTATAGTGTTCTAAGAAATCAGAGGTGGAAAGTAACTAAGTAAAAGTACTTCATTACTGTACTTAAGTAGATTTTTTTTTTTAGGTATCTGTACTTTACTTGAGTATTTATTTTTCTGGCAATTTTTTAATTTTACTCACTACATTTTTGTATAAATATCTGTACTTTATACTCTTTACATTCTCAGAATAGACTGATTACATTTACAAACTAAACAGATGTGACAGTATGAAAAATCAGTTGCTTCAGAGAGAAAATCAGTGGAGAAAAGAAACTGTGACTTTGTATATTATATAGTTATATAACTATTATGTCATAATTTGGACTTTTTATCTCCTAATTTGTATGTTTTATTTCATAATTTGGACTTTTTATCTTAAACTTATGCATTTTTATGTCATATTTATAACTCTTTTTTTTTTTTTTTTTTTAAATCTCATGACTTTTTTATCTCAATTGTGACTTTTCTTCCGCCATTTTTCCAAAATTTCCTGCCCATATCCACAAAACCGAGTAACTGTGACTCCATCAAACACATTATCTACACAGTAACTCACCTGTGAAGGATTTATTTTAGACACCGATTGTATTTTCTGAAGTATTATTGCGTTAATGACAAATAAGCAGTTTTACTTTTTACTTGTGTACTTTATTACAATTGAGAACTTGTACTTTTATACTTTTACTTTAGTAGAAGAGTTGAATTAGTACTTTAACTTTTAGTTTTTTTTTCACACAAGTAGCTGTACTTTTACTTAAGTACAGAATGTGAGTACTTTGACCACCTCTGGTTTTCTTTACTTTCATGACTATGAAGGCATGAAAACTATGAATTAACACATGTCTAATTATTATTATATATTATATAAACAAGTGTGAAATAACTGAAAATATGTCTTATATTCTAGTTTCTTCAGCTTTTTCTCTGATTACTGCTTCACACACTCTTCGCTTTCTCTTGATAAGACAGTCTTGAAGGAGTTCCCAGAGATGCTTAGCACTTGTTGTCTCTTTTGCCGTCACTCTGTGGTCCAGTTCACCCCAAACCATCACGATTGGGTTCAGGTTCAGTGACTGTGGAGACCAGGTCATGTGGTGCAGCAACCCCATCACTCTCCTTCTTGGTCAAATTGCCCTTACACAGCCTGGAGGTGTGTTTGGAGCCATTGTCCTGTTGGAAAATAAATGATTCGCAACGCAAACTGGATGTGTTAGAACTGACTCTTATTAATTGGCACATTTATGTACTTGCAATTAAATATATTTACACTATAGCATTTACTGGAACATCTGAATCTAATTGTTAGGAATGATTGTGTTTTCTGTCCAGTTTCTTCTGTGTGTGTGTGTGTGTGTGTGTGTGTCTCTGCATATTTTCCCAGATGCTGGAATATGGAGCTGCTTGGATCCCAAGGACGAGCGATAAGAGTTTCAAAGGTCCATTGAGCAGAAATCATCATAATGAGGACCAGTGGAAACCACCTGGACTGATAAATGTTGCTTCTTCAAGAAACTGTCAAAATAACATTTATTTATAAATTTATGTTATAAGTCAGGGGTCTCAAACATGTGGCCCGGGAGCCAAATGCGGCCCACCAAAGGTTCCAATGCGGCTCCTGGGATGAATTTGTAAACTGCTGTGGAACGGATTTTAGTTCAGGTTCCACATACAGACCAATATTATCTGGAGTCAAATAATAACAGAATAACCAACATATAAATAATCCAAACAATAATGACTCCATATTTTATTCTTGTTTAATGTCAAAATAATACTATCACATTATGCCAATAAATAATGACAACTTCAAATTTTCGCCTTTGTTTTAGTGCAAAAAATAACATAACTGTGAAAATATTCACATTTGCATATTAACTATAAAATGTGACAAACCTTTATGAATAACCTGAAAATTAAGCACAATTTAAGCCATTTTGTAGTTTTTACTGTCTTTGTACATCTGATCCATAATGTGCATTTAACCCTTGTGTGGTGTTCGGGTCTGTGGGACCTGTTTTCATTATTTATGAAAAGAAAAATGATACAATTAATTAATTTTTAAAACTGAGATTCACTGATTTTGGCTCATTTTCTGTGAAGAACATATATCAGTATACATATTTAATGACCACACACCCTACACCCCCCCTACACATTTCTATTACATATAAGATGTCTGGGTCCACTGGACCCGGGCCTAATAGAAGTGTGGAAATCGATGTTCTGTGTACCACACAGCAGGTCTAGACAGGAGGAGGACAGAGTGTTTGTATACAGAACATCAAAGGGTCAAATGTGCGAGAAAATGAGAGCAGACAGTGTTGACAAACAATGTTGCAACGTTGTATGCGAACTGCAGGTGCAGAATTTGACCTTCTGTATTCCGGGAATCTTTATTTTCTCACACTCTATATGCTACAAATTGGAGGCAGGACACTATAATTATAGCTTTGCCAGTGTGGTTTCTTATCAGAACCGATCAAGATGGCCAAACCCATTCTACAGAACCACAATCTGCAGAGCCTGAAGTAAGTGTGTGATAATGTTGCCGTACATGTCTGGCACTCATGTCTTGTGTCTATTAGAGATAGACATTATTCTAATCTAGTGTGTGAACACCATCAACAAGAAGAAGCGGTCCGAAGTGTGCAGTCCCAAGATGGACAGGGAAACACAATATACATGCATCAAGTGCAAAAAGTATATCTGCAACACACACACAGCAAAGCTTTGCCCCTCATGGGATGTATAGGCTAGTGGCAAAAGGCCATGGATTCAATGGGGCTGATGTGTTGTCTTGACTGATATGTTTACTCTGTGTTCATGTGGTCAGCTTGTGTTGTGCACCCAAATGGGTTAAATTTCAAGTTCAAAGAAATAAAAGTCAGTAGTTTTGAAAAACCTTGCTTCACTTGTAAATGTGTTTCCACTCATATCTTGATTTTAATTGATTTTCTTTATTATGTTTTAAATATTAAGTTATAAATGTGACCTAAAAATGGTAAAGGGATAATATAATTGTTTATACTGCTTGTAATTGGGATAAGGTAAACATCTGTTCAGTATTTTAACATAAATGTTTGATTGTTAGGTATTAAAAGCCACAAAATGAAACGGGTCCATCAGACCCACAAACACTGGCTGAGTAAAAACAATATGAACATTACACAAGGGTTAAAAATGATGAGTTGAGGAACATTATTGTTAAAATTGCATTTATGTTTTTAAAGAAATTTCAGGTTTTTTTTTTTTTTTTTAGATTACTCTAAACATTTTTTTGCCTGAATGGTTTATAATGGTAAGTATTTTCATTATGTAATTGGGTTTTTTTTGTTTTGTTTGTTTTTGCAGTAAAACAAAAGGAAACGTTTTGAGTTGTCAATATTTATTGGTTATTATTCTATCATTTTACTGGTCCGGCCCTCTTAAAATGAAATCAGGCTGAATGTGGCCCCTGAAGAAAATGAGTTTGAGACCCCTGTTATAAATGATCTCCCCACCCCTTTAGCTGACGTATGTATAGGGACTCCCTTTTTTCAATAAAAGGAGATGTCTAAGTCAGTTTGTTCTGGCCCAGCTCTCCCATCATAATTGAAACTGTCTCTTTATTCCTTGTCCTGTGTTATTTAATGTTAGGTTAAAGAAGTGAACCTATCAGGATGGAATAGCATGCCGCTGCAACATGCTATGCTAGCCACGCTGGTTCAGTATGACTTCAAATTTGAATAAATCCCCAACAGTGTCATCATACATCACACCTCCTCCTCCATGCTTCAAGGTGGGAACCAGGCATGTAGAGTCCATCCGTTCACCTTTTGTGCGTCACACAAAAACACGGTGGTTGGAACCAAAGGTCTCAAATTTGGACTCATCAGACCAAAGCACAGATTTCCACTGATCTAACGACCATTCCTTGTGTTCTTTCGCCCAAAACAAGTGTCTTCTGTTTGTTGCCTGTCCTTAGCAGTGGTTTCATAGCAGCTATTCTACCATGAAGACCTCATTCATACAGTTGTTCTATAGATGTGTCTGCTGTTTGAACTCTGTGTGGCATTGACCTGGTCTCTAATCTGAGCTGTTGTTAACTTGCCATTTCTGAGGCTGGTGACTCAGATGAACTTATCCTCCGCAGCAGAAGTGATTTTTGGTCTTCCTTTCCTGGGGCGGTTCTCATGTGAGCCAGTTTCTTTGTTGTGCTTGATGGTTTTTGCTACTGTACCTGGGGACACTTTCAAAGTTTCCCCAATTTTTTTGGTCTGACTGACTTTCATTACCTCTGCCAAGGAGATTATGTTTTTGCCGCCGTTTGTCTGTCTGTCTCTGTTCAAGATAACTTGAAATCTCATGGACAGATTTGGATGACATTTTCAGGATATGTTGGAAATGTGAACAGGAAGAACTGATTTCATTTTCGTGGTGATCCGGGAGGGGTGGGTGGGTGGGTGGTCTACCTTGGCGGAGGTCTGCGCTCTCAGAGTGCTTTTCTAGTTTCTTAAAGTTATAATGGCCACTGTTTTTTCTTTACTTAGCTGCTTTTTCCTTGACATAATACACATTCTATTCAGTAGAACTATCAGCCGTGTATCCACCTGACTTCTGCACAACACAACTGATGGTCCTAACCCCATTTATAAGGCAAGAAAACCTATATTGACTGATTAATTTCATGATCAGAGATTAAAACAGATCTGTTCTGGTTTAAATGTCAAAGTTTAATAGATATTTTCAATCCAATGAATCTCTTTCATTTGTTTTCATTACTTTATGAAATGAAAATACAGCTTTATGGTCATTTTAACCTTAACAGGACACACCTGTGAAGTGAAGACCATTTCAGGTGACCACCTCTTGAAGCTCATTAAGAGAATGCCAAGAGTAAGAACCACAATATAAGACATATTTTCAGTTGCTTCACCCTGTTTTGTTCTGGATATAATTCCACATGTGTCAATTAATAGTTTTGATGCCTTCAATGTGAATGTACAATTATCATAGCCATGAAAATAAAATTAAAAAAACTCTTTGAATGAGAAGGTGTGTCCAAACCTTTGGTCTGTACTTTATATAGACAAACAATCACACTTATGGACACTTTAGATCAAGGATCTCAAACTTGTTTTCTTCAGGGGCCACATTCAGCCTGATTTGATGTTCAATGGGCCAGACCAGGAAAAATAAAACATAATAACCTGTAAATATTGACAACTACACATTTTTGTCATCGTTTTAGTGCAAAAAAACACCCATTACATTAAGAAAATGCTTTTATAAATTATCCAAATATTAAAAAAAGGAAAATAAGGCCAATTTTAACAATATTCTGCCTCGACTTATCATTAGTCCATGTGTTTTTTTAATGGATCAATTCTACAAAGACACTAAATGTTTAGTAACAGAAGCAGAAAATGGTTCAAATTGTGTCTAATTTTCTTTAGATATTTCAGGTTATTCACATTTTATTGTTACGGGATAGTTTGTAAATGTAAATATTTTTGTAATTTTATATTTTTCTGCAGTCAAACAATGAGACAAATTGGAACTTGTCACCATTTATAAGCAAAGAAAAAGATGAGAAGAAAACATGGAATCATTTAATAAGTTATTATACTCTTCATCCCTCGGGCCGCATTGGAACTGTCAGCGGGCCGCATTTGGTCCCCGGGCCGCATGTTTGAGACCCCTGCTTTAGATTAACCAATCAACCTATCAGTGCGTGTCTTTGGGTGGTGGGATGAAGCCGGAGTACCTGGAGAAAACCTCCACAGACACAGGGAGAACATGTAAATTCCACACTGAAATGTCCCAAAGACTGGTGTTGGATTTGAACCCAGGAGGCACAAGTGCTATTCACTGTACCACTATGTCACCCCAAAATATATTCTCTATTTTTAATTTTATTTGATTAATGTAGCTATTTGAAGGGAGTATATTGATTATTGTTTTATATTGTGTTTATTGTTACCTATTTTGTAACATAAAATTCAATAAATAATTCAATAATTTACTATAGTGTAGCTGCAGCATAATATGCAAGAAAACACCTGTCATCTTTTATCAGTTAATCCATTATCCCTACGATCAGAACAGTAATTAGTGATCCAGGTAGCTTCAAGAACATCTTTCTGCATGTGCACTGACCCACCATCTCCATTTTGCTCTGTTATTTTACTAATTAAGTGTCTGAAATCTGTTGACAGTGTTTCCATGACTCCAACAACATGCCTGTAATCAGTGTGTTTAGTTCTGCTTGGCTTACACACTGTGAGGATTTATTTATTTATTTTGCATGAACCCAGCCTTGTCTCTATCAATTTACTGGTTTCTGGTTGGTAGAGGTGCACTGGACTCATTTGGTCTTAAGTTATTAACACTGTGTTATGTTATTATGTCTGTTTTTCTGCCTCAAAAATTCATGTTGCCTGAACTATGAGCCAGGTCTTGATTCACTCTTGCCTACGGATGGTAATCAAGAACTGGTTCCTGATTATCTTAATTCAGTGGAAGTGTTGGTCTGTGTGATTATGTAAAATTAAGATTAATTAAAATGTTTCTATAATAAAACTCATGACATTTTTACCACATGTGTGTTTTACTGCTAAAGAAAACTTAAACTAACTGAGTAAAGTTTCCAAAGTGTGAAATTATTAGAATTAACAAGAGAATAGATTTTAGTCCAAAGGAATATTACAAACATGCACTAACCAGCAGTAAAGTCATTTGTTTTCTGATTCATCTTATTAAAGTATGTAAGATTTAGCACATTTAACGTCTGAAGCAGATACTTTTATAAAAAAAAAAAAAAAGTGGACCAGTGTTAATGATTCTGTTCATCAATTTCATCTTTGTTGCACATGTGAAATGACATGACATATACCCTGCATTGTTGTGGTTTAGAATATAGCCAACATGGTGTCGAGATAGTAACGCTCCAAATTATAGCCATGTCAAACAAAACAATGATACCAGGGACACTTCCCAATATCCCTCCAATACGTTCAAATATGTGTCCACACATTTGGAGGAATGTCACATATTTAATACACTACACTAGCAGTTACTTTAGATTTAACCATGCAGTGAGAATCCAGGTCACTGGTTTGCTGCACGTTAGGTAGCCTTCAACTTTGTTTTCCACAAACCTCTGTCTTTGGGGTCAGCCTTGGCGAACCCCTACTGTCGGCGGTCCTGGTCACATAACTGGGTCCAGGTCATTTTTAGCCAACCAGGACCAGGACTAGGACCCCTGCTCCCAGCAACAGACAAGTCTCTCGCCTTACTCACAGCATATGTATATATATATATATATATATATATATATATATATATATATATATATATTATAACCAGCATCCTAACAGCAGAATGATAGTCTGGTTGCCTTTTGGTGCTGAGCACATTTGTTTTGCTAGGGGAAACTTCAACACATACACATTCATATTCTACTGTTGATATACACTTTGAATAACTGCATTTTAATGCTGGACCTGACATGCAAGGAAAGGGGGGGGGGGGGGGGTGGATCCTCACAACACTATATCCATAACAACAACCAGAATGACAAAAAAAGAAAATGAAATAAATAAATAAATAAATGACACCTATTAATACATGAGGAAGACACAAAGCATAATCAGAACAGAACATCACAAACAACAGCTGTTATTATTTGTCCATACTGTAGTGTACTGTATATGTTATATTTTCTGTGCAGAGGTGAAAACATTTATGCATTTGGCAGATGCTTTTTTCCAAATATAAAACACAATTAATGTAAACAAAGCCATTTGTACTCTTATCTTCCATCAACCCAATGAGAATCAATACATTATCGACAAGAGAATCAATAAGAAATCAAATTGATCAGCAAAATCGAAGAATTGTTCCATTTTTATTAATTTCCTTCCATACTTGCATCACAGGGGCTGACATAAAGCAGGTCACATGTGTGTGTGGGTGTGTGTGTGTGTGTGGGGAAGGGGGGCAACCACCATCAGCCCACAAGAAATACTAGATTAGAATTACTTCCAAATTTGTGCTTCTGCTTCTGTAGTATGCACAGTTAATGATGCCAGTAGGTGTTGGATACCTGAGCCCATCCACTGCATGGAAAGACAAAGCCCAGGGTTTGGATTATCTACACCCCAAACAGAATCATTTTCTCTTCCACATGACCCTGTTAATAACCTCCTTTGAAGAAACATACCATGAGAAAACTGTTCAACAGTAGGACCAGCAGATTGGTAATTTTAATTAAATAATGCCTGGGGGTATTTCAATATCAGATGATACCTGCTTACAGAGGTAATTGTAATGAAATAAAAATGAACATACTGTACTTACAACACTTTAAAGAGTAGCTCAACTAGTTCAGGGTAAATATTGTACTATAGTTAATTATTTTTAAATAAAGTGAATGAATGTAGGACTAATCAGTTGTTAATTCATGCAGCCAAACTTATTCACAGCAACTGTTTTAAGGAGAGATACAACTAAAGAGTTTTGAGTGAAGAGCTGTAATCAACCATCAACTTGAACTCATATGGCTGACCTTCATCTTCATCTTTAGTTCACGGTGAATCTGATTTGTAAAATTAATTAGGTCGTGAGGCATAATACATTTCTCAAATCAATCTGTCTCATCATACAGTAGTTCTCTTTTATTAACACTGCATGGGTCTTCATGCAAGATTAACAACAGGAGTCATCCTCATCTTCTCTGATCATCTAACAATGCTTTTTTATTATTATTGCCTGTGTGCTTGCATTTAATGCGAGGCACAGGGGTATATTGTTCGTCATATTTATTAAGACTTCTAACTGACATCTACAAAAAACTTAGCAAATGCAAATGCAGCCTGCACCGTTGTAAATAGAACCAACATTTTTGACACTACAATTACTGGTCTTAAAAGATGTGCTATCTATCAGGATTGACATCGCAATTCACAGATTTCATATAAAACATGAAAAACCAATGAGTCCTTCCACAGGGAAAAGCATAAATATATGTAGATAGAAAATGTATTGTTACTGTAGCACAATGAAGCTACATTTTAGCAGTGTCTTCTTGGCACCATCATTAAATCCTCAATAAAGATCAACAATCAATTATTAATAAATATACAACATATAAAAAGACAACAAAAAACATATAGAAACACACACATACATATCAACATACACACATACACACACACACATATATATATATATATATATGTACATACACCACAGACGATGAGGTAAATTAACAACCCCAATGCAGCCATAAAATGTTTTTTTTTTGTGTTTTTTTTTTAAGTTTCACACATTTGACCACCTGGGGATAAAAACTGTGCAACAGTCTATTTATGCATGCACCCAGTGCCCTGAATCTATATATATGGTGAATAATAATGTTCACATCATTTAATGTTTAATGCACTGAAAGATTTGAAGCAATGCATTAAAGGGGTTGTTGTAAACTAAGGGTAAAAATAATTGTTAAAGAAATAATACAATAGTAAAACAACACATGCACAGAAGAAAAACATATTTTTATTAAATTGTATGTGTGTCATTCAGGTGTTTGACAAATTCAAAAGTGAATGAGTCTGATTTTGACAATGAGTGAACATACCACCTCTGTTATTATCATCTTTTTTTTCCTTTTCCATCACAGATGCAACTTGGTGTGGTCCCAGTAGCTCTAAAATTTGCATTCAAAGGGATGTATTCACCCAATGGGACACACACACTCTTATAAACAATGACAAAGTCTTTCATGAATAATACATTTGATGGGACTACACTACAAATGTCAAAGCTCACGATATATTTATCTATTTATTTTAAACTATTGTTTGTTTTAAAAACACAAACAAAAGTGCTTTAAGACATTGTGAAAACAGAGTAATACATTATAGGAAATACATTTAATAAGCTATTTGCATTCACAACAGTCTGGTCCGAAACCATCCACTGACTTAACCAATGAAGTCATCATTTTAGTGGCTGTAACCTGTATTTTATCATCATTTATTGTAATATTACCCTCTTTATTTACAATTTTTTCAGTGTAAATCATGTATTTTCTTGTAAATTGTTCACTTATCAGAGTAACTTCATCAGTGATTATATTAAAATGGCAATAATTGACTAAAATTTGACTTTTTCAGTAAAATGGTACTTATGAATAATTAGTTATCATATACATATATATATATATATATATATATATATATATATATATATATATATATATATATATATATATATATATATATATATATATATGTATGTATGTATGTATTTATGGTAAATTGGAAATGACTGTGACCCACAGTGACAAAGATGTATACCTACGTCCTATTTGGGAAAACTAAGAGGGTCACCCTAAGATCTAAAGATATGATGACAGAGAAAATTGTTGTCATAATGACCTTCAAGTCCAG
Source organism: Siphamia tubifer (assembly GCA_020466265.1). NCBI lineage: Eukaryota > Metazoa > Chordata > Actinopteri > Kurtiformes > Apogonidae > Siphamia > Siphamia tubifer. The sequence continues at coordinate 9,583,113 of CM035783.1, forward strand.
TGGCCATGTTTCTTTTGGTTGTTAAGATTTGTAAATAAACAGGTGTCAAAAAGCAACTAATTTAGAAAAAAGAAAAAGCCAAAACTAAAACTACTGGAACCAAATTACAATGTTATTTATTCATTTATTTATTTTGTAAATATTTATTAGTGTTTGTTAATTTTGTTCATTATTTAATTTTATATTTCTACATTTAGGATTGTATTTTATTATTTTACTTCACTTTTGTGCCATTCGTGTCCTATTTTGTTCATGTTACTTATTATTTTGTTGGTTTATTCTACACTTGTGGCTGTTATTGTCGTTATTTTATTAACTTTTGACTGAAACTGTTAGTCTCAGGAGTTAAAGGGTTAAGATGAACTGCACAAATAAAAATAACTGAAGTGAAGAGAGACAGAGAGAGAGAGAGACAGGTGATGGGACTTAGTTTTAGTTTTTAAGGGAGCGATTAAGGAGCTAAGGAAACTCAGGAAGGGGAGACTATACATTCAAATTACCATTAATGAAGTGACTTACACAACTATGCGTGGTGACAACGGGGCCACGTCTCAGAAGACATTCAATATCAAGTGAGACACAGGGGCTAAAAGGAGTCTTACATTGACAGACGAGAAACCGCCTTGACACTTTTTAATTGCCACCTTAACCTCTGGTGCTGGAGCCGTTTAGTCACCATAAAGGCTTCACATGCAAAGGGATAAGGAGGGGGGAAAAAAACATGCAAGCTGTGCACCGCATCAACCTCACTTATCCTTCTTAGCCTCTGACACTGTGTTCCCTTATAGTGCTTTGCCAATAAACCACTAAAACTCCCCCAAGGCTCCGGTAGACATGACAAGCCCACGCAGCTGTTATGACCCCTCTCGTTCAGCCCTGGTAACTGTGGCTCTTAATTGCCATCTTCTGTCATCAGGATGAACTGTAGACCTGTGACTACAGGCGTCACAGGTTCTCTAAAGTACATTACATAACACACACTCTCTCCTAATGCAGAATAAAAAAGCCACTTTGCTATAATATTTAAGTTGTTAGAGAAATGACTGCAGGGACAGGATGTAGGAGTTAAAGTCTAAGACAGGGGTGTCAAACTGGGGTCCTCGAGGACCGGTGTCCTGCATGTTTTAGATGTTTCCCTCTTCCATTACACCATTGCATCGTTATCAGTCTGATGAGGAGGTGATTATTAACTCTTTAAGTGTCAGTTCTGAATGGATGATTTAGTTTAAATATTCTGAAAAATTCAACCATTTTTCTTTTAGTTTTGTGTATGGACAAGGTACCAAAAAGCAAGATTTTTTTTTTATTTTTATTTTATTTAAACATTTTTTTAAAGGCAAAATTAAAATTGCTGGGACCAAATATCAATAGTAGTTTTCTTCTTTAGTAATTTTTTCCCCCTAAATTTTCCACATTATTTGTCATTTTGTAAATATTTATTAGTTTTTGTTGCTCATTTTGTTTATTTTTCTACATTTTGGGTTTTTTTATTGTAGTATTTTTATTTGATTTTCTGCCATTTGTGTCTTATTTTGCTCATGTTACCAATTATTTTGTTAGTTCTCAGGAGTTAAAGGGTTAAACTGAATCACATGGAAGAGGGAAATATCTAAAACATGCAGGACACCGGCCCTCGAGGACTGGAGTTTGACATCTGTGGTCTAGGACATTTACACAAACTGGTGCATTTAAATAAAACATCCATTGTTTAAATGTGATTTTATCAAGCAAGTCTGTGTTTTTTTTGTTGTTGTTTTTTTCTAATGCAAGGTGGGTTTTGAAATGTAGCTACAATTTTTTAATCAGTGCATGTAAATAGAATCAATAAGAGACAGAAAAAAAATCCATTTTTAAAAGACAATTACCTCTTATTTCTCAAAGCAATCAGGAGGACTGTTCATCACTTCAACATGTTCAATTTCTCTTTATGACCTGAAAATAGATAAACTAGAAAAGCAATCATATACAAGTGCTTCGGGGAAATATTGCAGTGACATACTTGTCACCATTTCCTAGCCACAACTAATTAAAATACTAATCAAACTTGAAAACATCACAAAGTTTAAAAAAAAATAAATAAAAAAATCTAAACATGACAGTGTGTTTCGTGACATTTATTTTAAAGGAAAGAATCCCAGCACAGGATTCTAGTGCATTCCATATTCATCTAGTGTATGTTTGTGGTTAGTCCTGGACAGTTCAGCAGACCATGATATTTCCTTAAACTAAATGTCATGAAGGTATTCAAGCATGAAATGTCAGACTAATTCGGGGCACAAGCACAAAATGTGAGCTTCCGGAGGACTTGCACAAACCATACAGAGCAATTCATCAAAGCGAAAAGGTGGCCCGAGAAGAGTGACGTCAAACACAAATGGTGCACAAACACAGCTGAGATTGATTTTTGCAAGAAAAATTCCTACTTCAAATCCACCTCAATTTCAATGAGACTTTGGTGTTCAGTGATTCTCAGAGTTAAATGTTTAACTGATGTCATTTTGTTAAAAGCGTGTGTGAAATTACGCTCAGGACAGTCTGTCCTTGAAGGATATTGTTGACTGAGACTATATTTACAGTCACAACAATGTTAAAACATTAGTGATAGCCTTTTAGACTTCAGTTATTTGCAGCAGATTTCTGTCTAAAATAAATGATTTACTAAAAGCAGGGGTCTCAAACTCATTTTCTTCAGGGGCCACATTCAGCTTGATTTGATTTCAAGTGGGCCGGACCAGTAAAATGATAGAATAATAACCTATAAATATTGACAACTCAAAATGTTTACTTTTGTTTTACTGCAAAAAAAACACTAACAAAAAAAACTATTACATAATGAAAATACTTACTATTATAAGCCATTCAGGCAAAAAAAAAATAAAATTGAGTAATCTAAAAAAACCCCTGAAATTTCTTAAGAAAAATAAATGTGATTTTAACAATAATGTTCCTCAACTCATCATTTTAAAATGTGCATTATGGATCAGATGTACAAAGACAGTAAAAACTACAAAATGGCTTAAATTGTGCTTAATTTTCTTTAGACATTTCAGGATATTCATATTGGTTTGTCACATTTTATAGTTAATATGCAAATGTGAATATTTTCATAGTTATGTTATTTTTTGCACTAAAACAAAGGCGAAAATTTGAAGTTGTCATTATTTATTGACATAATGTGATAGTATTATTTTGACATCAAACAAGAATAAAATATGGAGTCATTATTGTTTGTATTATTTATATGTAGGTTATTCTGTTATTGGTGGGCCGCATTTGGTCCCCGGGCCGCATGTTTGAGACCCCTGACTTAAAGAAGGGAGAGGGTTATTGTTTTTGTTTCTTTTTTTTTTCTGTCATTCCATTTGTCCGTCCGTCATTTTGTCAGCAACTTTTATTCACTGTTTATGTGCATTTACATCAGAACCTTGAAAGACAGATTTGACGACTTGAGGTCAAAGGTCACAATTAGGGATAGCGAAATTCATAAAAAATGTTGACTGACCACTGAACCTCATTAACCTCACAGAGAAAATAAAACACTTGCTTTGTCGGCTCACACACACACACACACACACACACACAGACTCATTTACGTGCCGTCATGCACTTCAATACGAGTCACACGTAAAAAAAAAGTCTGTTTCGCTTTAGTTTTCTGTGTTTCTCCTATAATAACCCTTGACTTTAATCTGATGAGAATCTACATCATCAGTAAATTAAATATAGTAAAACACCTGATTTGCACAAAAAGAAAAAAATACAGAGAGTGATATTAAAATAAATGGTGATAAATCACTTAAGAAAGGTTGAATAGAGAGAAAATTTTATTTAGGTACTGACATAAATGTAATATTAGGGTCTTTAAGTGTTAATAGGTAGGTTTCAGTCACATGACTATGGTGACTTCAGCTGTAGGGCAGGAAGTAACCATGGAGAATGTGGCTGTGGAGGAAACCATTGAAGAGAGTTTTTATTGTATGGATTTAGATCCAGTGTCGAAACAGAGATACATACAGTTAGTTAAAAAATGTATTGGACGTGACCCATATCTTCTGAAAATTAATGAGTTTTTGACAGAACCCAAAGATTTGCCAACAATCGAGGCTGTGGATATGACTAACTACCTGGTCCTGCAGACATCCTACTACACCAGCAGAAGATGAAAGCGTAGAAATGTTTGGAGGCAAATTACTTTTTTGTCAGTGGGTGGGTCCACGACCTCGTTACTGAAAGGCTCAGCAATAATTATAGTTTGGTCTTCGCTTGGGTGAATGTTTTATTTCTAAACATGCTACGTCAAGATATATTGCATGTTTGTTTACATTAGCCGCTGCTAGCCTTTAACAGTAGGGACTAATGTAAACAAATGCTTCTTGTTGTGTTTGGGTAAACCATATTACAACAGTGTAAATTAGCATTTAATGACAACCTAATGATATACAGCACATCCACAAAAATGTAGCTTTCGAACATACTGTACAGCAGTGGTACCGGTACATGGATCAATTGGTACCGGGCCGCTGGCCAGCTAATACTTAATTAATTATTTCTCTTGTATTTATTATCCAAAGTATCCTGAAGTATCCTGAAGTATCTTTTATTTTGAAAAATGACCGAATTCTCTTGGTTACATCTCTGTCACTTGAACAGCAAAAATGTAACTCACATGTTAGCAAAATAAATAAAAAACAGATGTCTTTGGAAAGTTTCTTTTCGAAGAGGAAAGACACACACTGAAGAGACAGAAGAAGAGTCTCCAACTTCCAAGAAAAGGAAAGCTTTTAACAGACAATACCAGGAGTTATGCTTGAAATATGGATTTATTGTGACAGGTGACTCCCACAGACCAAGCCCGCTCTGTGTAATTTCGGCCACCGATATCCGATATTAACAATCTACATACACCCCTCCAGGTCCGTGGTAAAATTGTCAAACGTTGACCGGTCCGCGGTAATGAAAAGGTTGGGGACCACTGTTGTACAGTACCTCTGCAGTGGTTCTGCAACTTCCTGCCCTCCATCTGAAAATATATAGCAATATGACGACACATTAAATCGACCTATTTATGTTTTTTTACTCTGCTAATTCTGGCACAAGAGCAGGAGAAGAAAACTATCATGGAGGGTTGTACAGTATCATAGGTTTAAGATAGGTTAAAAAAAAGCACCTGAGTTAAATATAATGTTAGAGAAACATTGCGTATAATAGGTCAGACTGTGATTAGACCACTAATCCACCTTCTGTTGCCCTGTCTCTCTGTTGCTCGCTCATAAAAATACACACACACACACACACACACACACATACAGAGTGCAGGGTGCAGATCCTTTTATGCCCTGGGTGTCAATAATCTGCATTACTGAACTATAAAGCATTCATGTTGTGGGCGTGCTGCCCTATGGCCTAGAAAGCTCTGTGACGCTCCATCAAATCAGCCTTTAATGTCAGCATTCATGAAGAACAAGGTGCAACTTGGAGCGAAGTTCTGCTCCTCTGCCCGGCACCTTTCAATATCATTTCCGGTAAGGGGATTAGTTGAGTGATACAAGGGCTAAAACGTACTGGTGTGTGTTATGGAGCACTCATCATTCCAAACAGGCAGACCATCTACAAAACTAAAGTGCAGCTAAAAAAAAAAAAAGGAGGCGAAAAAAAAAAGTAATCCGTGTCAGTATTTCAACAAAATATTGGATACTTGAGAGGACATTCCAGACAGAGGTGGTTTGGTTTTGCATTTTTTTTCAAGTGGAAATCTTGTATTTTCCTATGTTTAATTTGCTGATTATGTACATGTTCGTGAAAACTCAGAATAAATCCAAAGACTATTGGATCAAATCAGAAAAATATGTTTCAAAATAAACAAATAAAATACAGCGTTACATAAATACAGGGTTTTATAACTGACTGGAAGCCTTTTACTTAGTTACAGAATGTCACAGATGAAAACAACGGCCGCAGTTGAAAACACGTAAATAGCTTTTTTTTTTCCATGTTCGTAAGTGTGGAGTAATCAGTCGAACCATAGCACTTCTCCGATTTGATGCAAATATTAGTAAAAATATCCACATATCCCAGGAGAATGTGACAAATACAGCAGCACACATGTTTGTTCTTCTGGTTAAAGGTGTCATTTTTTGGTTACGTAACAAGTCAAATACACACACATATGATGGCAGCACAAGGTTGCATTTCAGCTCTGTTTGTTAAAAATAGCAATTGCGCTATTAATATTTGCTTTTCTCTTTGCTAATTTCTTTTCTAAACAAGTTTCTGTGCCTTAATATAAAGGGTATAAACATAAGGATTGTCACATAAGTTGTTGTTCATGAGAACAATGTATATGTATAATAGAAGAAGAATATATAGACATCATCGTATTGTTTTTTTTTCACTAATAATAATAATAATAATAATATAGAATAATAATTACAGACATCATTATTTCATCACTACCTGTTCACCTGTGTACTTAAATGCAAAGTTAAAAAATATTAACATTTTGAACAAATTCAAGTAACTTTCAAGAAACATGACAGTATTTTCAGTATTTAATTAAAATATATTTCCTGTTTATAATCTATTGCAGGTTGCTTAACTTACCATTGATAATAGGTCATAAAGATCTTTGATAGTGTTTTTAAGGAAGCATCTTAAATCACATCCAAAGTAACATCACAGAACAAGGATGATTAGCCTGTTTAATGTTGTTTTTTTTTCATTTCTTTGACATTTTTAAGCAAAGAAAAAAGTAACGCAAAAATACTTTCCCTGGTAACTGATTGCTTTGCTAGTGGAGTAACGCAGTTAGTAACGCAATTACTTTTTTGGGAAAGTAACTAGTAATTGTAATTAATTACTTTTTCAAAGTAAATTACCCAGCACTACCTGCTCCATTTGAAGGGGTAAGGGTAGGGGTAGGGCTAATGGGTGAAATCAGTATGTAAACACCTGCCTGTTATCAAGCAAAAAAACTAACAAAAAATGGATTAATGGATTAGATTCCTATAGCGCTTTTCAAGGCACCCAAAGCGCTTCACATTAGTGTTCCATTATTCATTCACTCTCACATGCTCCCTCTAGTGGTGGTAAACTACATATGTAGTCACAGTTGCCCTGGGGCAGACTGACAGAATGGCAACCACCGAACATTCATACACCAGTGTGAGTGACACTGGAGGCAAGGAGGGTGAAGTGTCTTGCCCAAGGACACAACAGACTGACTAGGACAGATCAGGAATCGAACCGCCAACCCTTTGGTTAATGGACGACCTGCTCTACCAACTGAGCCATGGCTGCCTCAAAAAACCTGAATACTGAAGTCCATTATCCAACCCAATGACACACGTCCATATAATCTCATCTCAAAGTGGTTTTATTGCTGTATATGTAGTCCTCTTAGTCGTGGGTCCTTGTCATGCCTGTCAGTGTTTATTTTTGACTCGCTTCATCCAAGCCCAAGGCACTGCAGTCATGACTTTGACTTAGCGGTACATGCTGAGCTAAGCTAAAGATGGTTCTCCCCTGTGAAAAGGCAAACCTCTCCTAATATCAGTTTGCAGTTTGGAAGGACTGCAGTGCAACATCACAATATCTGTGTCTGCAGCTTTCAGGTCTCATCGACGGCCTCAACTGAAACAGTAGCCCCCGGCTGCTGAAGGTGAACATGCGTTTGTTGTCAGGAGCACCTTCATTTATATTTCACACTCTTATACAGTACCATACACCGCAAATAAACTGTGAAATGAAGCATTTTGTTGTTATTCTGATGGTGTAGTCAGCCGGGTGGCTAACACTTGTAAGGATTTGACAATGAATCCAGCAATAGCGCCATTGTTTTCGAAAATATCCATGTAAATATTTAAGGATTTGCTCCATATTTGTTTTCAGAATATGAGGTTGGCAACATATGATTTGATCCCAAAATAAACGCGTGGAAACGCAAACATAATGTGTAAATATAAATAAAATTTTTAAAAAAAGAGAGAGAGAGAGAGAGGGAGAGGGCACTCACACTTAATGAGAATAGACCTGAGATAACTGATGGCATGTCCAGACTAATATGGATATGTTACACAGTGAACAGTTCTTCTTGCTTGTTGCTTTTTATAAACACATGAATAGTGTTGTATAAGATGATAAAACCTCTAAACCAGGGGTGTTCAATCCTAGTCCTCGAGAGCCACTATCCTGCATGTTTTACACGTATCCCCCTTCCAACACACTTAATTCAAATAATTAACCTCCCATCAAGAAGCCTGATAATGAGCGTCAGGTGTAATGGAAGAGGGTTCAAACTAAAGCATGCAGGATAGTGGCTCTCGAGGACCAGGATTGACCACCCCCGCTCTAAACCTTTATCAGGCAAGTGTTAACTGATATTAGTGAAATGTAAAACTGATTATCTGGTGTGCCCAATATAACAGGTTTGCAAAACTCTGCTCATATTTAAAATATAAAACTTACTTTCCCTCAAGAAAGAGAAAATAAAAGATAAAAATCTCATAAAGTTTAATTATTCCTGCAAATGTGAGAATATACTGAGCATAACATTGAGGTTAGACAGGAAATACAGGTGTTTTTTTTACTCTTTTTTGAGGAAAATCAACTGATCAACATGATCATGGTAGACTCTCATGTCACTGAAACTATATCCACTGATCTGATAAAAACTGATGCTACGGTGGTGTCAGGTTTACAGAGGTAGGAGATGCACCATGGATCCAGTACAGGTGGACTGATGAGTCCACTTTACAAACCCACGTACATTAGACCCGTAACCCGACCCATGATTAAACATTCTCTACCCAGGAGCTCATTGTTTAGCTTTATTTTCAGTTTAAACACCACATCAGTGTTAGTCAGTAACATCTAGCTCGTACACAGTAAATTTTGCAGTGTTAAATCAACACTTAGAGAGTTTATTTAACTTCTTCTAGAGTGTATTTGGTCCCATTGTCTCCAAATTAACTCTCTAAGTGTTGATTTAACACTGCAAAATTTACTGTGTACATGTTCACACCTAAGGGACTGGTATTTTGGAAATCTGTGGGCAGATATAAAGCTCCCTTCAAAATAAAACGATTCGGATGTGTGGATCAACCACAGATCTGTGGCTTCATCCATGAATATGCTTTTATTTTGTCACTTCTGTGTCTGCTACCCGCTTGTATAATTTTCCTTTAAGTAAGAGTTTTGAGTTTTGGACCAACCACTGCTCTAAAATGAGTTGCCACTGGGTGTAAGGTAGGCCTGTTCTCTCCCAATTTTTAAATCGTGGTTAAAATTTTATTATTTCACTTTGGCTTTTAACTCTTAAACCTCTCTTGTTTGGCATCTGCAAACACCGAGCTGACACAAACCTGTGGTTTTTTTTTGTTATTGTGTGTTTTTAACTTATTTTCCTCATGTTTTGTGTACAGTACTTTAGCTTCCCTTGTGGATCTTTTTAAATGTGCTATCTAAATACAGTTAATAATAATAATAATAATAATAATAATAATAATAATAATAATAATAATAATAATAATAATAATAATAATAATAATAATAATAATAATAATAAAAAAATTTTATTACCTTTTAACCTTATTTTATTATTTGTATAGCGCTTTTCTGGACACTCAAAGACGCTTTACATTAGTGAAAAAGAAAAAGAAAAATCATAAAAGCAGTACATTCAAAGACAGTCAGACATTTTAAAATAGTACAAAAAAAAAAGTTGATTTATCCTTACCACAAAAAAAATCAGCAGATAAACCTCCAGTTGGAAGTTCTAACATGTATACATTTCTGAAAATAAATGCTATGACATTTTTAAGCCACTTCACCACAAATATAAAGAAAAGAATTACAGATCGGTGGCTTCAGGAAACCGATTCACGCCCCCAAATTCATGCCCTTGGACTGTTCGTGTTGACGTTTACTTTTCAGGGCTCAGTGGACTGATACACTCGACTCTCATACGACACAGACCAATAACCGATTCAAATCAGTTTATCTTTACACCCCTACTATATTGGTTTAAGTGTGTTATTGTCTATCCACTCCATTTGTGTCTCTACATTCAGTAACATATAAAGATCCACAGATTAAGCCTGATCTTCTGTTGGTAAAGGTCATGTGTCAAGAAAAATGTGTGTAGTAGTGCAGATAGGAAATATATCATGTCGTGGATAGTGCACTTCTGTGTCCTCTTGTTGTTTCAAGGGCTATATAGGAGACTTTTTTTTTTTTTTTTTTTTTTTTACAAAGTTCTCATGCAACACACTCTATGATATAGTTTTGCCTTTGGCTGTTCTATACTCTTTCACTGTGAAACAATCACAGTTTTTCACAGCTGGTGTGAGCTATTGCTCTAATAAAGTGGATACCTATTATATATTATAGTTATATATTAAAATGTTCCAGTTGAAATATAATAATAATAATAATAATAATAATAATAATAATAATAATAATAATAATAATAATAATAATAATAATAATAATAATAATAATAATAATAATAATAATATTTCTTACTGAGAAATTGATAGTCCTAGCTGCCCACATATAGGTCACTGAATTCAGTTGCCAGGTAACATGATATATTTAGTATCTGCATTTAGCTTTATTTATTTTTTTACTTTTATCAGTTGATTGATATTTAACTTGTATCTTCCTAGTATCAATAGATGACTGGAAGGTTCTCATAGCCATGTCTTCTTAATAAGGTGGAGGCATTCAGGATATCACAATGGAGATGTTTCTCCACTTTGGGTTGTATTATGATTCAATGGATTATAGCTCTGAGCAAAATTTAATCTGTTTCAGATGTGTTCCTGTGGTCTTGCAAAGCATGTATAGCATTTGATAGACATAACACACTTTTACACAGAAATCCTGGAAAAAAAGGGGAGTTGGCGGCCCACCATTTTGCTGTTATTGACCGATTTTCCACAACGGAGTAACGGAGGTGTGATGTATAATGGAAATACAGAGCATAGTGATGTTGATTTTCAAAACAACAATGGAGGATAAACAGTGCACAGAGATATTCATTTTCACAGTGCAGTCTAATTCAAACAGAACCCAAGCTTCTGATTATCCTTTACAGCAGACATGCCCAAAGTCTGGCCCAGTGTCAATATTCATACGGCCTACAGCTTCAGTTCGTCATCTGAACCCACTTTATCCTCACTAGGGTCATGAGGGTCTGTGGGGGCCTAATCCAGCTACAATGGGCGAAGGTGGAGTACACCCTGTATCAGTCTCCAGTTCATCTCAGGGCTGAACATATATAGACAAACAATCACTCTCACATTCACACTTATGGACAATTTAGGCAAAAACTGTTGATTTTAAATATTTATTAGTGATTTGAGCCTCATTTGTGTTATTCATCTGGGAATGAGGGTCATCTAACACAAGCCTTTTCTGTGATAAGTGAAAAATAAGTGAACAATTTTGATAGTTATAACAAATATGCTAACATTTGACTGACTTATCTAGCTGTTTAGTTTTGCGCACTGCGCTTTATAGACCACTATTCTTTAATTATGATGAACATCTAACATTAACCATTCATTGACAGTGCACCTGCAATAACTCAAACTGAATTACGAAAAAGAATTACGAAATGAATTGAAAAATGAATGAATTACGAAAAAGCTGTAGCATCTGAAACTCACCACTGTGAACATTTGACACTTTTTTTTTGAGTTAGGAATTTTTTTTTTACTTTTTATTTTTCATTAATCGTTAGAAATTCCAGGCGACCCCATTTGACATCCAAGTGACCCCATGTAGGGTCCCGACCCCAAGGTTGAAGAACTATATAGCTGTAGACTCTTTGAATGTACCAGTAAGAGCTCCCAAATTTCTACCCTACACAGTGTTGGCTGCTGTTGGATTTGTTAAAAATATAACACTATGATAATCTTAACCAAAAGAATCATCTGTAAGCCTATTTACTAGCAAACACCGTCAAGACTACAGCTAATTTTCCAGACAGCGGGTACATCTGCGGGGCAGTTTACAAAGATATTTGTTTAGAGATGAAATGGGGCACAGAGGATTGTCAGACTGTTCATACATGAATCCCCTTGCACTCTCTTTACTCGTCTCCTGTGGGTCATTGTGATGCTTTGTATGCTCGCTGAAGGCTAGAGTTGCACACTTGAGCCTTTTATTCTTCTATTGATGGTGAAGGTTGATTGTTTGAGCTCGTAGTTGTCCTCATTTCCTCCACATCTTGAGTATAGATGAACCCAAGACCACACTTTGTTAAACAACCCTGGGGGAAATGGGATCTCGCCTCGTCTATATGTTTTATCTCGTAATTTTAACCCATGAGAAGCTGCCAGTGTTGCTAATATTGGGGCATGTTTTTGAACTCTGCTTTGAAGAGTAGTGGCCTTGGATATACAGTTTGATCTGGCATTTTTTATCATGTTGTGAAGACAACCAACCAACAATACAACAAGTTGTATTACAACCTTCAAAAGAGATGAACAATTCAACAAGTTGTATTGTTGAAAGTACACTTCATTGGTTCTGCAGCTGCTAAGGGTCCTTCTTACACAAAAGAATTGCACAAAACCTCAGCAATGCCCTCGTTGACACCACATTCAAGTCTAAAACTGCATGTTCATACTTCCATCAATTGTCAGAGCATGTAATAGTCCATTTTGTTTGCTTCACATTGTTCGTTTCTGAAATTCTACAGTTCACTCACCTCCATATAGGTTCAGCAGAGAATTTGATTTCCCCCCAGAGGTATGCACTATTTATTCTTCTCTTCCATAGTCAGGCAAAGGTCAAAGGTGACTCATAAATGGTTCCATTTTGTCCACCTTTATAGGCAAAATGAAATGGAATTGTGTGATTACTTGGTGTGTAGGTAATATATGACAGCTAACAACAAATTAGATAACTTGATTTGTGCAATTTGTCTTATAAATAAAATTACTACCTATTATGTACAATATTTTCACTGCTTTTCTTTCTATAAGTAGCCCTGTTTGGGGAATTGAAGCCCTGGAGTGAGTGATTTTTAATGATATCATATTGTTTAAATAAAATTACCAATTGTACATTGCAGATGGGCTGATTTATCATCCAGTCAACGTATGTTATTGTGTGTATTTACTGTGAAGATATTAATTCAGAGCAGGGTTTACATTATTAAGCATATGCTGGCTCTTAACTGGTATTGTGTCGCCGTAACAATTTAGAGGCACAACCTAATTATGTGTGATCGGGAATATATCAACAAGACATCTTTAAATATAAACCTGTAGGATTTTTACACCCAGCAGTCTGCCTTTGCCTCAGTCAACACACCAATTGTAGTAGAAACTCAGAAGATAAAGCATTATAATAGAACCTATTAGTGTTTGTACATCATTTTAGCTGTAGTTTCATGAATATCTGTTTGCAAAGCACTGATGCTACAGTGCAGAGCATATTTTACCTAATGCGATGAGTCACAGGCAAAACAAGAGAGTGAATTTATGTGGAACCCAGTGTTGCCAGACAGGAAATGTACAACTATCGTACTGGAACCTCAAAATGATCGTATTTTGAGAGAAATGATCATACACAAAAAAACCGCATACAATTTAGTGATTTTAGTGGTATTTTAATTTGAAAAGTATTTCCTGTCAAAAGTTTTAAACAGTAATTCACAATATCCCTGTAATAATAAACTATGGCACAAAAAGAATGCAAATGCACAAGGCTACTGCCAGACTAGAATGTTTTTTTTTTATGTTTGTTTGTTTTTTCGGTGAATGGACACGCATGTTGTTTATCCGATTAAAAAGACTCAAATTCAACCTCGAGGTTGCTGTCCACATCCGATGCCACAGCCACTTGTGCAGATGTTGTTGGTTGTCATGGCAACAGCCCTGTGTTTGGTGTGTTTTATGCTGCCTGAGTGCAACACATGCAAAAGGATTCTTGGAGTCAGAGAGACATGCATGTTTGGGCTATTGAATGAAATTATTGTACATTTTGGAATTTTTTCCCGTAATTGATCATACATCAGAGGGCAAAAGTAAAATACAAATACAATAATAAGTGTAGATCTGGCAACACTGTTTTGACTTGAGTTTGTGGATGCAGTACAGAACTGTGAAACTGAAGCGTTATTCATTAGCTATGCGTAATATGCAGTGGCGTTGCTAAGGTCTGTGGGGGCTCTAAGCAAGAACCCCCCCCCATACACACACACACACACAATTACAAAAAGACAACTAGACAGAAAAACAATACAACTACACAAAAAAACAGTACACACACACACACAGCTCTAGGGGCCTTCTAGAAGCTGGGGCTCCTAGCGACTGCCTGGCTTGTCTGTCCTCAAGCTCCACCCCTGGTAATATGTGTAAAGTCAGTACCAGAAACTGAACTCAGATATAAGACCCAGAAACAGATGTAAAAGTTTAAATATTTATTCGAAACAGGCAGTCAGAGACAGTAGACCGCCGCCAAGGTTTGATATGGCGTCATATGACGTGACGGAGCCATAGATGTTGACCCATCTGATGTCCGAAGGTGAGAGGATGTGAATGCAAAAAACGCCAGATTCTACCTTGTCTGAATCCTGAGATATTACCACTGATGTGTTTTAGGTGTTAACCTTTAGTGTGACCTTGAACTTTGACCTTCATTGCTCAAAATTGAATGGGTTCTTCCTTGATCCATTATCTATCATTCCGGAAAGTCTCATCAAAATCCGTTCAGAACTTTTTGCGTAAGTCTGTTGACAGACAGACAAACAGACTCAAATGTAATACCTCTTTGGCAGAAGTAATAAATACACAATGGGATTAGCACTCGTGCCTCACAGCAAGAAGGACCCTGGTTCGATTCCCACACCAGACCTTTCTGTGTGGAGTTTGCATGTTCTCCTCGTGTCTGCGTGGGTTTTCTCCAGTTTCCTCCCACCATCCAAACACATGCACTGATAGGTTAATTGCTTAATCTAAATTACCCATAGGTGTGAATGTGAGAGTGATTGTTTGTCTATATATGTTCTGCCCTGAGATGAACTGGAGACTTATACAGGGTGTACCCCGCCTTCACCCATTGTAGCTGGATTAGGCCCCCAGTGACCCCTGTGACTCCCCTCAGGTGACAAGATGAAATACACAATGGTTAGAATAGAACAGAATAGAAGCTTTATTTTGTCAGTAGGTTCACAGATGTTAACCCTTGTATTATGATATGGGTCAATTTGAACCATTTCAGTTTTTGAGTTCACCAAAGTACAGGTTATCCTTTATTTTTTATCTAAAATAAACATGTCTCTTTGATGTACTTTGTTTTTATTGACCAATTATTTGTATTTTGATTTCCTTTGAAGAGCCATTCAGACCCAGGTGTGCGTAGAGTCAGAACGTTCTCTCCCTTGTCCCTCTTTGACAAACACACCAAACATGAGCTCCAGAAAGTTTATTCTTGAAGAGGCAGATTTTGAACTGGGAAAGTGATGCAGAGACAGAAGATAATGTTATTAATTATCCAGATTGGCAATTTTCCTATGAGGATGAATCAGAGAAGTGTTTGTGAAGATAAAAGTTGGGGGGGGGGAGGGGGGGGGGTATCATGGCTGACCATTGCTTGAAAAATGCTAAATGGTCTGCACTTATATAGCGCTTTTCCACCATCATGGTCCTCAAAGCTTCACATTCACCCATTCACACACACTCATACACCAGTAGGTTTCTAAGGTCTAAGGCACAGGTGTCAAACTCCAGTCCATGAGGGCTGGTGTCCTGGATGTTTTAGATATTTCCCTTTCCCATGTGATTCAGTTTAACCCATTAACTCCTGAGAACTAACAAAGTAACTGGTAACATGAGCAAACTAAGACACAAATGGCAGAAAATCAAAGAAAAATGTTAAAATTAAAAGAACCAAAATGTAGAAAAATAAACAAAATGAACAAAAACTAATAAATATTTACAAAATACAAATAATGTGGAAAATTTTGGGAAAAAAAATTACTGAAGAAAAAAACACGTGTTGACATTTGGTCACAGCAATTAAAAAAAAAATGGTGAAATAAAATATTTAAACAAAATACCACTTGCTTTTTGGCACCTTTTCCATGCACAAAATAAAGTAAAACTGTTGAATTTTTCTGAATATTTAAACAAAATCATCATTCAGAATGCATCAGCGCTGACACTTAAAGAGTTAATAATCAGCTCCTCATCAGACTGATAATGATGCAATGGCCTCCAGAGGGAAACATCTAAAACACGCAGGACCCCAGCCCTTGAGGACCACAGTTTGACACCCCTGGTCTAAGGTCACTCCTACTGGGAGCCTAAGTCAGGGTTCAGTGTCTTGCCCAAGGACACTTTGACAGCCAGAGCCGGGACGCGAACCTCCAACCCCTCGGTCATTGGGCGACCCACTCTACCAACTGAGCCACAGCCAAAACTACATTTATGAACTAAGAACGCTCCACCCCTGTGACCCTTCACCTGAACAGCTGTAACCCATGGCCCTCATCACCTGCCTGCCTGGATAAAAGCCTCTGGGCCCTGAAGTCATGGCAGTCTGTGTGTGAAGCAGTCCTGCTGTAGTTGTGCTTTTGTCAAGTGTATAGAGACTATTTGTGTGGCGTGTGTCCTGCTGTGTGTGGTAGCAGAAAGCCTTTTATTATTGTTTATTGTGCCGTGTGTCGCCACATTGTCTTGAGTTACTGACTGTTCTTTTATTTTACTCCATGTGTGTTGCAGTACCTGTTTGATTTATACAGTATTTATGCAGGCTGTGAGCCATATTAGTGACCTTTTTTTTCCCTTTGCTACATAGCCATAACTACCATTGTTTTTTACTTCCCTTATTTCTACCCCTAGACTCCAACATCATCTGGGTCATAACATGGAATTTAAAAAATGTATTGTATCTTTTCTAAATGTTTATATAA
The DNA here is from genome assembly GCA_020466265.1 of Siphamia tubifer. NCBI lineage: Eukaryota > Metazoa > Chordata > Actinopteri > Kurtiformes > Apogonidae > Siphamia > Siphamia tubifer. The sequence continues at coordinate 9,600,043 of CM035783.1, forward strand.
TCTGAAATTAAGTTGTTATTAGGTTTAACCTGCTTTTTTTTTCGTGTTTTAAGTGGATTTAAAGGGAACGGGTCAAAATGACCAATAACACAATCAATATAATTTTTTTTTTCATCGTAATACAAGGGTACACCCAAATTTCCTTTAACCCATCACTAGATTATGCACATTGCAGACTAGGAGCAGTGGGTTTTCCATATTAGATGCCCTGACGAGCAGAAAAAGGGGGTTTAAGTGCCTTGCTCAAGGGCACATCAGCCAACAACTCTCTGCCAGTCCAGGGATTTGAACTGGCGACCCATCGATCTCAAGCTGACTAGACCATGGCTGCCCCCCCCCCCCTATTAGTTATCTCTTCTTCAGGGAACATGGTCTTGGTGGTCTTCCCAGTTACTGGACCGAAAAGAAGCACCTGGTCTCAAGCACCCAGTCCAGTCTCGGCCTCGACAGACAAACTGGAACTGAACAGGAGGACAATCAGGGTTTAAACACACACACTAATGAGGGAGATGCAGGTGTGACGAGCAGGTGCAACAATCTGGGAGAACAGGAAGTAAAGGCAGTAGACATGACGCACAAGAGGAAAACTAACAAAACTAGAAGACCCCCCCCCCCTTATCACCACCAAAATCGAATCATTTCCACCTCTCCCTGTTACCAACTGACCCTGAAAATGTCATCAAAATCCATCCATATTTTTTAGTTATCTTGCTGACAGACAGACAAACAATAGGTGGAGGTAATAAAAAACAGGAAATCAGAGGTGGAAGTAACTAAGTACAAGTAGTTCCTTTAGTGTACTTAAGTACAATTTTTAGGTATCTGTACTTTAGTTGAGTATTTATTTTTCTGGCAACTTTTTACTTTTCTTCCGTACATTTTTGTATAAATATCTGTACTTTATACTCTTTACATTCTCAGAATAGACTCATTACTTTTTCAAATGAAACAAATGTGACAGTGAAAAAAATGAGTCATAAATCAGAAATTGTGACTTACTATATCATAATTTTGACTTTTTATAATTTTTTTTAACTTCAATCTCATAATTTGGACTTTTTATCTTATAATTCTGACTTTTTTTATCATAATTCTGCTCATAATTCAGAATTTTTCTCATAATTTTGACTTTTTATTTCACTATTCAAATCAATATTCCGTGGCACAGTACTGCGGCAATAGACATTGGCTAGCAAACAAAACAACAATACAAAGGAGAAATGGTCTCCCTGTGAATTGAAAGGGTGTTAAATACCATCAGGACATTTTAATCCAGTGGCAGCCAGGTCTACTCTAAGACTCTAAGTCACGTCAGCTTTTCATCAGTAGATCACACCTACAAGGACAAACAGTACCAACGACTATTTGTGGAATAAAGAAAGTATCCAAATAAACCAGTGTGTCTGTCTGAGCCTCGTCTGTCTTTGTATGTGACAGAAAGACGCACAGCTCAAACAAATACCTGCCTCTCATTTAAGTAAGAAACGCCTGGTGAGATATTTTCAGTGGTACACATATTCATAGTGATTATAAGCATACTCATTCTTTATCCAAATATAAAACAATGAAGTCAAAGAAGACAAACTCACTTTGGTGTTACCAAATATGGTATTCAGGTTTGGGAACATCCTTTGTTTTTCTCCCATATATTCGTTCACTTCCTGTTTTAGGATGTTGGCCTCTTTTTTTATTATTATTATGAAGTTAAGAACTTTCTTTCTCACTTTACTTTCAAATTAACCAGCAACTCAGATACTTTAAGTCAGGGCTGTCAGATGTATTTTAGTTCAGTCTTGTGCAGTGGTTCTCAAATCCAGTCCGCATGGCCCAGTGTCCTGCATGTTTTAGATACTGTATCTGCCTCTTCTATAACACCTAAGTTCAATTAATGATAAGCTCTTCAGAAGCCTGGTAATGACGCAATGGCTTCTAAGTGTGATGTAAGAGAGGGAAATGTTTTATATTTATTTATCTATTATATGAAAATAATAATTATTTTTAAAATTATTTTATTTAGTATGTATTTTTATTTTTTTTTCAAATGTATTTAAATTCTTTCAATTCATTATGTATGTATTTATTTTATTTTTAGTTAAAAAAAGGGATATATATATATATATATATATATATATATATATATATATATATATATATATATATATATATATATATATATATATATATATAGTGCATGAATAAAAGTGTCAATATGGCAGAGCATGACAGTATTGAATACTTTGTGTGTTGTGAAGTAGAAGTTTTTAAAGATTTTTTGTAAAAAACAAAACAAAAACAGGGCTACAGTGTTAACGTTCTTGCCTCACAGCAAAAAGACCCAGGTTCGATGCCTGGACCAGAGGATACATTTCCCTGTTAGTGTTTAGTTTAGTACTTGTGGCCATTGCTTGGGCGTTGCCATTCCAAAAAGTCCCAGTTGTTTTGACCAAAGAGCAGTCAGGCTGTTAAACTTCATTATTTGCCCTTTTTCATGTTCTTCCTGTTCATTTTAAACATAGATACCTTGATAGATAGATATTAAAATGGAGCTGCAGGCACATGTCAGGATGCTTGGAGTCAGAATAAATATAACATTCCTCACAGACGTGTATGTGTATGCGTCATGTAGTTTATGTATATAGTGCTTACAGGCTAAAGCTGATGGATGCAATAGACGTTTAAATGGTACATGTGAACACAAACACAGAAGGAATGATTGTGTAACATTTATTATAACAAACTTACTAATTTAATCCATTCAACATGATGTTCTGGATCTTTTCATTCTGTTGGAAATGGAATCAGTACATAATGCAATGAGACATTCTTTTATTGCATTAGTGAAGAGGACAAAATTCTTCTGTCCACTTCTTGACCCCTCGTGAAGCACGGAACAATCTGAACCTGACATATTGATAAAACCACCTTAAAACGTTTAATTAATTTAATACAATTTGCAGGTTGAGCCACTATAATTATTACTCTATTGAGATTTAAGGACTTTGGATAATCGTGACCTCTGACCCAGAAGGACCTGTGCACTTGCACTGATGATGCTGATTTGGATTATTAAATGGTCATTTATTTTCACGGTAAGTCATAAAATACTGGTGTTCAGTGTAGTCCAGGGGTGTCAAACTCGTTTTAGTTCAGGGGCCACATTCTGCAAATTTTTTTTGTTTTTTTTTTTAAACCAAAAAACAAAACAAAAGAGACAACTTAAAAACATAAATAAATGCAATAATATGTTAAAAAAGGAATGAGAAGAAGTCAAATCTTATCTAATCCCACCCCTTCTCCTGTCAACATTTACTTCCCCAAGTTGCTACTAGTACTGGTACTACAAAACAGTTTGATAATACTAATAATAATTTATAATAATAATAATAATAATAATAATAATAATAATAATAATAATAATAATAATAATAATAATAATAATAATAATAATAATAATAATAATAATAATAATAATAATAATAATAATGATAATAATAATAATAATATACAAATAATTAAAATAAACATACTGGTCAGAAAGGGACCACCTGGTGCTCATAAATAAAAAAGAAAAGTGAATATGAAATAAACACATCCTTACACCTTCTGTCTTTTCCTCTACATTTCATCCCTGTATTTCCCCCATTTATCATTTTCACATGTTCATAATAAGTTGCAGCTCATAGTAGATCAAATACAAATACACAAAATATTTAATATCAGGCAGAATATTCTTAAAATTGCACTGACTTCTCTTGAAACACTTAAGGTTTTTCATATTCAAGATAATTCAAATATTTTGTGAAACTATACTTTGTTTTAGTGCAATTATGTGAAAATATTTACATTTACAAAGAGAAAAAATTGGAATTGTGAGATTTTATAGATTATTGTGATAGTATTTTACTGGTCTGAATGTGGAACCTGAACTAAAATGATTGATCATATCTTAAAGGAGTCATTCCATGGTTATTTCATTAATATTACTGTGTTCTCCATTGTTATTGAATTCATTGTGTGTTGGTTCTATTTTAAAAAAAAACCCTCCAGATTGTTTTGTTTCCAGCTTTTTTTCACAGTAGAAAAATGACTTAAAGTGGAACAACAGAGTTTACCGGTACTTCTTCATACATGTCCATGACGCGGTGACGAGGCGTCTCTGATTGGCTCAGAATATGTGAATGAACACTCCCCCCTCCCCTCTCGCTGTGTGTGTGTTTACCTTTACTCAAGTAGCACCCAGCTAGGTTTCGTACCGTTGCTTGGTCTGAAAACGTGCAGAGGCTTTATTTCCACAGAGAGCACATGAACCAGTTTGATCCGCCATTTTTTTTCCAGTTTGTGCAGCAGCTACTGTGGCGCCGTCTTCTCTCGTAGATGCTAATGCTAATGCTACTTCAGATTTGCTGCCGGGGATGGGTTTAACCGCACGTGGGTGACGCTACAGTCCATCTGACATCAGATTGACCGGCTTTTTCTGGGTCCCTCGTTCCTCTTGTTTTCTGTGAATGCGGTATGCAGCCAGTGGATGTGACAAACCACTGTCAAAGGCAGCATGTGTTGGTAACTCGGGGTGACCCATTAGATTCCAAAAGGAGCGTGAAAAAGTGGTTTTCAGTGGAATGACACCTTTAATAACTATTTTTACGTTTCACAAATTCATCCCAAGGCCCAGACTAGACCCTTTGGCGGGACAGGTTTGGCCCCCGGGCGTCATGTTGTATGTATGTAGTCGATAAATTGCTTCCATTAAGTGACTATTAAACGTATAAGGTTCATGTCTATGACCTCTTTTCACACACCACTTCAACGCATGACATTGAACGGTAGCTGTGTTTGAGCGGCCTGTAGCCAACAGTCATTTACATAATACAATTTGATGTTAATCTTACCATAAGTCAAATGTAGATCAAGTCTGACTGCACAGTATGGTCATGACATACACTATTTAATCTGTCAGCTAATGTTTGAAGCGACAGTTCACATTCACTGCTAAATTACTGCCTCACTGCCGGCCTTTATTTTTATCCCTATTGTGTCATCTGTCACGCTGCAGCTTTGTTGCTCTGTCAATCCAGGTATGTCACATTCACATGCACCGAAATATAAAACCCCTCCCTTCCTCCAGACTTATATATGTGTTGGGAACTCATTTTCATTTTCAGGTCTGTGTAAAGAAAAAAAACAAAAAACAAAAAAAAAACCTCACAGTGTAAAATGATTAAAATGACAAACAAAATGAAAAGTCCACAATTTGAAAAAGGGTGTCTGATTAAAGAAAACACTTGATTTAAATGAAGGCTTATGTTTCACACATGTTTGTGGTTCAGCTTTTTTTTTCTTTCTTTTTTTTTTTTGATAGGAATTAAGTAGCACTCAAAATTTGAGGACTTAAAAGGTTCATTAAAAAAATAACACATGGAACGAAATCAAAAGGTATTAGAGCTGTGGACTGATGACCAGGAAGATATTTGGACAAATAAAACGTATGTCTGTACATATGTACAGGACATGCAATAACCAGCAAGGATTTTAGTACAGCATTAAAGAACAAACAGAACAGTGCCCCCCCCCCCCAAAAAAAAATAAAGAGTTAAGGAAAGGCAGGTTTATCACTGTAGCACATTTCATGTCCAAGACTATTCAAAGTGATTTACGTAAAACATTAAAAGCATTACAGTAAATAGATAGAAATACAAATAATAGTAAAGTAATTAGATAAAACAGATAAAAAATAAATAAATAGAAAAGCACTCTTTGCCAGAATTTTGTCTGTTTGTCTGTCTGTTAGTTAGCACCCCTAACTAACCTAACCTCTAGTGAGGATTAAGCGGGTTCAGATAATGAGACCAGATGAAACAACAATTATATTTCAGCATGAAAAATATAATTTCAGTTTCCACCATTTCCAGTCGCTTGTTGTGCCTGAAAACGCCCGGCTCTCATTGGCTACCTGTTCTCCAATCAGAGTCCAGCAGATTAGCATGTTGAATATTCATGAGAACTGGTGCAAATCGAGCTGAATCAAAGAATTTTTTTTTCTACACTGAAATTTACACAATCCATGGTAGAACATCAGACATAAGCACAAAAATAATGCAATACATGTGGCAGGACACCTTTAACCCTTTAAACTTCCACTCAATTTTGCCAACATTTTTGAATAAAGTAAATTAAATGCTGTTCTTGAACCTTTTTAATAACATGCAGTTGGTGTTTGATTATATTATAAATGAATATATTAAGATGAAAACTGGGATATTGGAGGCAGATCCTGTTAAAATAAACAATAGCTACAGTATTAGTGGATATTTATTGATGTTTTGATGTGTTTTGGACTACATTTAGACACTTTTTTTTGGTTTGTTTTGGATGTTTTAGTTGAACTATGACTGCGTTTGTTGGACTATGGTTCCTCTGTGGATAATTATGAGACATAAAGGTTCAGATCAGCTGTTGGTCATTTGTATTTTGATCGTACCTGCTGTGGATATGTTATCAGAAAGTGGTTTATATGTTCCGCTGTGTGAGAATCTCTGTTGTAAAACTACATTAGGTCATGTGACATTTGGGACAGGCTTTTTTTGAGTAACTACTTCTGGCCTGTATGTGGACTCTTGGACGTTTAATTAAGCACTGTAGAAAAAAAACACACAAATGTTCATTTCTTTCATAACATATTCAAGTCTTAACTCATGTCTGAGACCCAGAGTCAGACACTTAAACTAATTAAAACGTGTATTAAGATTTGCAGTTCAGGCTAACTTGAATTACTTGGCTTTGGAACTGAGCCTTTTAGCCAACAAATCAACTACCAAGGTGATTGTTTGTAATTAATAAATTGACCTATTAAAGACATTTACGGGTCAATATGTTTATTTTGTGACTGAAATAACTTTGCATGATTCACAGTGAAGAAAAAACATCTTTATTCATATCACGCTAGCTTCTAATTTTGTTTCTTTTTCTTTGCCGCTGTCCCCATACGTTGGTTAGAATCAATAAAAAATGAACCTACAAACCATAAGCTTAATATATTTATTGCTTTTATGGTCATTGTGTGTTTTTGAGTGAGTGCATTTCTTAACATGTATTCTATAAATAAAGTCGGACCCAGCGCAATATGGTGCAAAAGGGTTGAGTAAGATGCCCACGCAAAACCATCCAGGTATATTATTCATGTTTTCGCTTTAGTTTCTCTGGAGAAAGGGACTAGAAAATCTACAATAGTGAAATGTATTATTCATACTGTTTGAGGATTGGAAGGACGTCTTTTAGTTGTTGTTTTTTTTTTTCTTTATCATTTGCTGACCCACACTCAGAAAAGTTTGACCACTGTCTACTTAAACTATGGCAACAAAGTGACAATTAAAATAACTGAACACATTTGAAGTATTTCAACTTTGATTTAAAAAAGTATTGATTTTATCCAGTAATTTAAACCTAATAATTAAATCCAAAATAATCAAATTATTAGCTGAATTATTTTGGATTTATGTAAGATTTAGCACGCAATTCAAAATCTATTTAATGGGGAAAACTGTCCAATATTTACTAGTTATCTGAAAAATACTAATTCAGATATACCAAATATCTGCAAACCCCCCCCCCCCCCCCAAAAAAAACCCCAGACTTACTAAGGTGGAATTAATTCATATTCCTCAATATCCGGATGATAATGATTTGTACATTGTTGACTTTACTGATCAAATATAATTCATTTCTACTCAGTGATTTTAGGCTGATTTTATTCAAACAAAATGAGTAAAATGCAATTGACAAATAATTCAAATATCATTAACTAAACATAACAATATACCAAACTGCACATAGTGTTTTTTTTCCATGTAGTTTAATAGAATTTATTGTGTTGATATTAATTAAACCCAGTCACTTTTTAGAGTGCATGCAAGGCGCGTCTTTCTACATTGGTGACAAAGAAATGCTCTACAAAGCAAAAACGCAGTAACAGCATTTTTTGGTGAAAATTAGTTATTGTGTTTTTTGCAACATTCAAATCATTCTTTGTCATGTAATAAAATATCTCATCTGAAATGTCTGTTGTTTTGGAGAAAATTGGTGGGTGTTTGTACAGTAACTGCAAAAACTATGAATAGAACAAAGCAAAAAGGCAGTAAAGACCATTACTGTGTTCTTAGCAATGTCTATTTAGGACCCTGCCCCAAGACTTTACAGTGAATTCTTTTATTAGACTGAAACAGATTATGGAATTACTGTATTTTCTGTACTATAAGGTGCACTGTCAATTAATGGTTTTTATGAAAGTTTTTCATATTTAAGGTCCATTAAGTGAAGTCAAAATTATGAGATAAAAAGTCAAAATTATGAAATAAAAGTCAAAATTATGAGAAAAAAATTCCAAATTATGAGATAAAAAGTAAAATTCATGAGAAAAAAAGTCAAAATTATGAGATAAAAAATATGAAATAAAAAGTAAAAATCATGAGATAAAAAGTCAAAATCACAAGATAAAAAGTAAAAATTATGAAATAAAAGTCAAAATTATGAGAAAAAAAATTCCAAATTATGAGATAAAAAGTAAAATTCATGAGAAAAAAAGTCAAAATTATGAGATAAAAAGTCATAATTTTGACTTTTTATCTCATAATTTGACTTTTGGCAGTTTTCTTAATTGTAACTTCAACTGGTAATTCCATCTGTGTTATTGTGTGGCACACTTGGACGGGATAAACAAAAGTCTGTAATTCAGGCAAATTCCAGACATGATGACCAGATATGTCGTACATTCACAACATCTTGTTTGGTCTCAATACATTAATAAGGTATGAAAACAAAGAATGCATAAGAACAGCGCTGTATCCACAAAGGGAAAAATCCCATTGATATGGATGTAGTCTGTGAATTTGCTCCACGCCTTCAAAATAAGAGCGGGGTCAGTGCAGATGAAAGCAGTCTCGAGGTTACAATGGAAATGAATCCACACTTCTTAGCATAGACTTTCCCTCTGGCAAAGAGTCGACTGAATCTATAGAGACAACCTCAGATAGCTATAAATGTTAGTGTACATGTAGGTGGGCGTGGCCATATCTTCCTTATCACATGCTACCACACAATTCCAGCCGCTTCCTGCATTATTAACTCCAGAAAAAGACAAGAGGTGCGCAATTGAAATCACAAACACAGACATTCGCATTCACACAGGACTTGAATTACTCCAGGACCTCTGTTTTTCCCCAAATAACTGTAGGTAATTTGCGGTGGAATTATTACTGAACAAATCACGGACATGGCGCATTCGCATGGGACTACAAACTCAGACATTCTCCGTAATTATTCTGAATTACCAGTGGTCCATAGGTAATACTTATCCCGTGTGAGTAGGGCATATGTCATGAAATGATTGGTAGCAGGGCTTAAAACTAGGTGTGGGATCAATGGTATTTCTCTAAATGTAATATTCTACTGTTATGACCAATTAGAACAATAAACATGGTGACGTAGTTCTGCAGAACAGCCTTTCCCTCTGCACTCAAGTGAATGCTCTGCTTCTTTTTGTTTTGTTTATGTTTACTTAGCAATTCTTTGTGTATTATTATTGATGTTTTGTTGCTTGATTTGTATTGATTTTATTTTATACACGTTTGAAATGAAGATTTCAACAAGTAAGGAAGTGCATAAAAGCCCAGATTTTGCTTCATGGTCTACAAGTACGGGCACGGCACTTCCAAAAATGTTCATGTCACATATACATTTAAATTAAAAACAGGCGAGAGGTTAATTGACAATGTTAATTCTGCTTTTTCCAGGATTTGAATCCTACTACCCAGCATCAAAGTCACTTGTGTATTCTATTGAGCTCCCCTGCCGCAGGCTTAAAGAAATAACAGTAGTTTTACCTCCTGAACTATCCACTGATATATATTAATATATAGTGGATGCTCATTATTTTGCCTGAGACATTTTAAAAGTAGCTCCCAAGGAGAAAATCTGTTGTGTACCCCTGGTTTAGATCTTATGTGACATTACATTTGTGAGGGAGGTTTTGAAAAAAAAAAACAACAACACATAAGTCATAATCATGACATAAAAAGTCACAATTTTTAGATAAAATTCATAATTATGATATATAAATGACAATTTCTGTCCTCGACTTATTTTCCCTCTAAAGTAACGTATTTTCCGTTTTATTATTGTCTGATTGGTGTCTTATATGAAACGGTGACATTGTGCAATTTATTTAAGATTTAAGATCACACAGTGTCATTTTGGTGCCATTTTGTTTAGTATCTTTAAATCACCTTTTTATTTTTGACAATATCTGTAATTAGTTTCCTAATCTTAATTGTGAATGCATACTCTTGAAATATAGTGCTGCTTGACTAGTCTATATTGAGGCAAAGTTAATATATGGGCCGTCACTGAAGGCCTAATGTTGAAACGCACGGCTCACCACTCATAAATATCTACTGGGGGGGTGACAAAAAACTTACTAACCCCATTTGCACTTATTGTTCTGTGTATTTCCTGTCTACCTTGTAACTGCTAGTGTTACAGACTATATATTATGTCCTCTATTATAAATCGCTATGGATAAAAGTGGCAAATGTAAAGTAACTCATATATAAGGTGCTCTGGATTTTAAGCCTTAATGTAATTTTTTGAGAAAATTAAAAGTGTCATTCCGCTGAAAACCACTTTTCCACGCTGCTTTTGGAATCTGATGGGTCACCCCGACTTACCAACACATGCTACCTTTGACAGTGGTTTGTCACCTCCACTGGCTGCATACCGTATTCACAGAAAACAACAAGAGGAACAAGGGACCCAGAAAAAGCCAGTCCGTCTGACGTCAGATGGACTTTAGCGTCACCCACGTGGGGTTAAGCCCATCCCTGGTAGCGAATCTGAAGTAGCATTAGCATTAGCATCTACAAGAGAAGACAGTGCCGCAGTAGCTGCTGCACAAACTGGAAAAAAATGGCGGATCAAACAAGTTCATGTGCTCTCTGTGGAAATAAAGCCTTGTTTTTTTCCCTCCAGGTTTTCAGGCACGAAATCTAGCTGGCTGATACTTGGGTAAAGGTAAACACACACAGAGCGAGAGGGGAGGGGGGAGTGTTCCTTCACCCATTCTGAGCCAATCAGAGATGCCCCGTCACCGCCTCATGGACATGTACCACTAAACTCTGTTGTTCAACCACAAGTCATTTTTCTACTGTGAAAAAACAACTGGAAACAAAGCAATACAGATGTTCATTTTTTTAAATAGAACCAACACACAATGTATTCACTAACAATGGAGAACACAGTAATAACCATGAAATGACTCCTTTGAAGGCTTTTAAGTGTGCCTCATTGTCTGGAAAATATGGTAACACAGTGATGCCCCGATTTTGCCTAATCACAGATGTTTTCAGACAGGGAGGGGTTAAATAAATGATTGACAGCTGTGATAACCAATCACTGATTCCATTCTGGTAGCAGTGACCCAGGCATTATTCTGCTGCACTATTCTAAACTGAGAAAAGTGGCTTCACGTTTTCATAACATGAAACATGACCAGCTCATTGTTATGTTTCAATGCACCTTTTTTTCTCCCCTCTGGTTATTTTATGATTCATAATTTATTTCATTATATAATTCTATTTCTGGATCATTTTTGCCATTATAATATTTGTGTGCAATATCCTGCATTTATTTATTTATTTTTTTTTTTTCCAGGTTGATGACTGGTTTCCGCCGTAGCCAGTATAAATTAGACAGGCATTCACTTCTGCAAGGAGAGCTTTTGGGAGTTTTTTTCCGCTGCAAGATGCCGGTTGGCTACACTAGCCTTTTTTTCTTTTTTTTTTTGACCCGGTGAGTCTGGACGCCCTGTTTTCGGTTTATTTCTTTTTACAGAGTTTAGTTGCAGGTTGTTTTAACAGGGCAAGGGTAGCGGTATGTGGACAGCTTCTACGACCCTGGCCTGACCCACATACAGTACCGTCCTTTTGTTTATTCGGGCAGCTCACCTGGGTCTGACTTTTTTTTTAACTTTTGGGATTCCTTTTTGTTCTGGGCACTGGAAAGGGAGTTTATTTAGACAAAATTAATTTTGAACCCTTTTGTCTCCTGTGCTCTTTAAAATATGTTGTAACCTCCGGGTCATAACACTCATCTATCTTTAGTTAGTAGTTTAGCATTTAATTTCCTTTTTTTTACTCAGAAAAGACAAAGCTGCAGGAGGAATGTATGTATTTACATTTTTTGTTTGTTTGTTTTTTTTACTCCAACTCCCCTGCAGCTTTAAATTCTGCAAACAACACAGCCTTTTTCACAGTTTTGATTGATTTATACCATCTTATACATTTCTTTTGCCCATGAATCCTTGATACTAAGGAATAGGGTGACTAAGGTGATACATGCATATCTGTAAAACCTGCACAACCTGCTATTAATAAACATGGAAGACTGGTTTGAACTCCTTAAAATGCATAAAAGTCAACAACAGCTGACAAACCCCTTGGTGAAAGAACCATCCCTTAGGGTATGACAACGTAATCAATATTATCTCCAGTGTGGTGTTTAACTTTAGCTTCGCCTTCTGCTGCTGCAGCAAAGCCCCCCGACCAAGAACAAATGCTGTTTTCCATTGCACCAGAAGGAAAAATGAGGAGGGACAATGTTAATGAATGCCACAGAACAGTGACAAAACCCCTGCAACTCAGATTCTGGAAAGAAAACAATACTCAAAGGATTTAAGTAAAGAATGTGTACTGGTAGTTATAATACTGGTAAGACTAGTGGTTAAAAGTTAAGGAAAAAAAACCACTGACAACATATTCTAAAAACACAAACACACCCGCACTTTTACAAAAAAAGAATACGGGAATGTAATAGACAACAGAACAAATAAATATGCTGGAATTTGGCTGTATGTTTGTTTGTCCATCTGTTTGTCACAAACTTTACACAAAAACTCCTGGACCAATTTCCATTAAGGTTTCAGCAAATGTGTGAGGAGGTCCAGAATAGATGCCTTTAAATTTGGGTGAATGTAGGTCAAAGGTCAAGGTCACCAAAGATATATTGGTGATAAATCGGGAATTTCCTTTTCATTCATGTGTGGTCAGGTTTACAGGTGGCACCAGCACATGTTGACTGTCGGCCTGAAAATAGTTTAACTGAGAATCAGAAGTGGAGACTGACAAAAGATTTTTTTTCTTCAGCTTTAATTCCTTCCCATTTCATTCTCTGAATGCCCATCCATCCATCCATCCATCCATCCATCCATCCATCCATCCATCCATCCATCCATCCATCCATCCATCCATCCATCCATCCATCCATCCATCCATCCATCCATCCATCCATCCATCCATCCATCCATACATCCATCCATACATCCATCCATCCATCTGTCTGTCCATCCATAAATCAATCCATCCATCCATCCATCCATGGGATTCTGGAGTGTATCCCAGCCACCTATGGGTGAAGCTGTATATATCACCAGGATACAGTCTTGGTATTTTCTCAGTTGACAAATGCTTTCATTTTACACACAACCACCTATAAAGTTTGAGGAAGATGTTAATATGTTTGTTGGAGTGGACTGACATTACAACAAATGCTATTCTTCTCTGCTTGTGTGTGTGCGTTATATATATTTCACTAATGTCCCTAGAACACCAGGGGAGGACTTTGGTGAATACATTCAACAAATTCCAGGCAGGTACTGGGATCACTGGGACTGCAGTGAACGATGCTGGTCCTCTGGGTCAAACCCACTCTGTAACTTTAACTAACTTGAGAAAAGAAAGTTCAGCTGTTTTCCACATTTATTTTGAGGTGAGGGACGCTGTCAGCAGCAAGAAAAGCAAACATATCTATCTTAGCAAAGCACCAAATTGGATAAGACCATGCCAAGTCTGTTTAGGGCAGCGAGCCAAACCGGAGAGCAGGCAGGGCTTTGGGAATGTAGCAATAAAAATAAAAGATGACAACAATGGAAAACATGGCTCAGTATAAACATTCAAGTTAGATTTTTAGAATGAGGTGAGAAATAATGCAGAAGGAGGGAAGATCAGTGCGCTGAATACTAAAACCTAAATGCAGACAAATACAACAACTCAAAGTGGAGCTGTATTTGTTCATTGTCTTGCATTTCATGAACTAGCAATTGTGTCTCAGATGTCACATTCTAGTAGCTTGGATTTGGGGTTGTGGATCATCAAGCTGCATATATATACCTTTCAGTAGGTTAGGTCTCAGTGTTCCTGTTTTCTTTCTTTAACACATACACAAAGTATTTTGGGAAGAGGTCCAGCTGCTGTGGTGAGAGTGACTAATGACCCCTTTCACAGCACAAACACCACATAATCAGAGATGCTGAGGATCTGTGTCTGCCTGCTGTCTTGTCTGAGTAATTACGCCAGGGACTCAATTAATCTACTACCCAACAATCAACCCAGCGGTACAGACTTGTTGCCCGCTGCAGTGTCTTGGTTCAGACATGACAGTGTAATTTTTTTATTTTTTATTTTATCCTTTTGTGTGTGTGTGTGTGTGTAACCTTTTTATTTTGTGATTCAGGGGAATTCTAATAAGGGCGCTGACTTTTTAAAACTGGGGTGTAAAATGTTTTCCTGGACCATTTTATTCCTATATTGCTTAAAATCACATTCAGACCCCGAATACAACCAATTAATTTAAAGCTCTAACACACTAAAAAGAAAAATAGGATTCCTGTGGAATGGATCGCACTGAAAAAACAGCACCCAATCATTTTGAAAAGCCCACTCGAAGACTATGAACGGTGATATGTCAAATAAACTAAACTGTCATTTGTCCCTCCGCCTTCTGTTCATACCCCTCCAGCATGAATCATGGTCATTTTAAAGAGGAATTCGTCTTTATTCTGAATTAAACAGGACTAAAAACTCTCATGTAAACAGGTCCATTGCATGTGGGGTGGTCTGAAAAAAGGTTTTTTATTGTGTATTTTCAAAATATAGCATTTTTTAAGATCTTCTACCCCACCTTCAATGTGGATTAGCACTTTTATCTTACTCAACTCATGTAGCTTACAGTCAAAAACAAAAAAGCTAACAAAAAAAACCTAAACTAATGATTTTCATCTAATGCTGTATTTAATGTTTGCTCAGAAAGCTAAACTTTTCACATAGCAGTGCAGTTTCATGTTTTACGGTCCAGATTGTGAATATGATCCTTATTTATGCTCCACAAGTAGATATATGATGGTCATTTTAGCCTTTTTGGCATCATTTGAACAGTACTAAAATTATGTTGCAAATAGCAAAGCAAACAAGTCTGTTGTAGAAATATGGTATCTTGACTGAGCCATATTTATCACAGTTTTGTTTTTCCTTATTTATAATTTAATTAGAACAATCTACTGACTATAATTTAACTTTGCTCTTGCTGCTTTTTGCCTTCCTGTGGCTCACTGGCTCAGTGAAGAGTTGAGATGCATAAGACCTCCATGGTAAAGCTTCCACAGATCTGCAACTGTACTGGAGAGGAAGGTGTTTAAATGTGTATTAAAGGGCTCTTATGTATTTAAACCTGCTTTTATTAGTCCAGGTGACTAGCCATGAACAGACTTGGTATGATAGATAGGTAATAAAGTAACAAAAACAGATGCGAGAGGGAGAGAGAGAGAGAGGGAGAGGGAGAGAGAGAGAAAGAGCTCAGTGCCTGTACTTCCCGAAGCATTCTAGCTCCTAGGGCAGCTTAGACTGAACTGTGACTTCAGTCTCTTTTTAACTAACCTGACCATAGGCTTTCTCAAACAGGAATGTTTCAACCTAATGTTAAATGTAGAGACTGTTAATGTTCCTATTAATGTTAATGGGATCTTTTCTGGACCACCTCACACCTTTTTTCAAAAATGTAATAGAAATTGATTGAGTCATTTTTGTGTATTGTCAGTGACAGACAAACAACCTGGTGGGGGGTAATAAAAAGTGACAAACACAAATTAAATGTTAAAGAATATAAAGTAACAATTGCCCTTTAAGGTCTGACGTGCAATATAATTTAAATTTTAAATACAGTGGTAACTCTACTTATGAAAGACCCAGCTAAAAAATAATAAAGTAACAAAAAACCTTTACCTCAATTTTTCATCTCTGAATACAAAATAAAATTATATTTACGAAAGGAAACTGAAACCCCCGAGACATAAATACTATGTACATTACTGTACATATTGTACGTAACTACGTAATGTGCGTAAATACGTCATGTATCTACTGTACGTAGCATCCTATTGGCTATGAGGGAGCTACCCATGATGCTTTTCATGAGCCTTTGACCCTCATTCATCACAGAGTTCTAACCATACACATATAAAGGAGTAACGGACAGTCCCAGCTACCCCGCGAGTCCCCCCGAGCACGCCCACCGAAACCCCACCACGAGCCCAAAGAAAGTGACTCCCGGTGCGAACGAAAAAAAGAAGCAGACTGCACTACCAACAGAAGTGAAACAGGAGATGACAAAAAAAGGACGAGGAGGCAGCCATCACTCCACCAGCACGAACAAAAGACATGCCGGCCGCCACAAACCCGCGGAAAAAAAAAAACACCCTGAAAAAATGTCCATGAGTTGTGCCTTCACCCACCCCGATGACGCACATGCCCCACACACCCCAGGAAGACCATGAAAAGCCATCAAATGCAATCATCCCTGGATCTTCACTCCACCAAACATTTGTCAACAAACACTACTGAAGGTGAAAGTAACAATTAAAACAAACACAATGGTAGGAAACTGACCCACATGTCTGGTTCATTTTAATGGTTTAATGTTTAATGTTGAACACACATTTACCCACTGAGATCTAAAATCTAAATCTACATTTTATTTTACTTTTAACACATATTTCATACAAAATTGGTAATTTTTAAATGATTTTTAAAGGGTAGTATTTGGGGCCTTGGAATGAATCAGGCCTTTTACATGTAAAATGCGACTCTATTTCCGAAAAATTCACGGTACAAAACCACTTCTGGGACAAATTAATTTCCCAAGTAGAAATACCACTGTACTTGTACATAATATTGGTTACTTTGTGCAGAAGCGACAGCACTAATGACTTGTAATTAGCTGAATTTTCATGTGGTTTGACAGACGGACTTCTCCACATTGTATCAGTGGAAAGTCATGTTGGCACATTGTTATTTGATGCTGTTAACTTGTACGGCTGTGGCTTTATGTTTCTAAAAAGCCCGTGCTGCAGCGCTGTCACAGTGCAGACATGCTTTGTAATTTTAGAAATGGGTCATAACAACACACCAAATGAATTATAATTAGTGCAATTTATGCTGCTACTTAAAGCTTATTTTGCAGAAAATTGTATTATATACATTTTAATTATTAATTTATTAAAACACACACAACAAATATGTAGTTTTTAGTATTATGACTCAAATTGCAATTTACTTCAACGTCTGAACTTTAAAAAAAAATAAATTAATAAATAAATAAAAAATCAGTACAGCATGCGTTGAATAATGTATGTGTCATGAATCACAGCACCATTTAAGTCCTGGCTTTTTATCCGCAGACATTTGGACAGTACCCTGATGCGATTGATCCACATTACTATGTTTGTTATGAAGAATTTGCTTTCAGCAGCCAAGTAATGATCAGACTGCAACCCCCTCCCCAAATGGCTTCCAAAATGGAGATTTTCTTGGCATGAATGGAGCTATCCATGAGCTGCGTCCAGAGTAGCAAATTATGCTATAGCACACACCCAAGGAGAGCGATTAAGAGGGTATATGAGTTCAGAATATAGAGTACAAGCTCATTTACTCACAACTGATCTAAAAATTATACAAAAGAGCATGAAAGGCGGGAACTAAAATGCTTTTACCTGTAAGAATAGTAAAAACAAATGGTAGTTTTGTCCGTAGCTACTTCTACTCCAAGTGTCATTTAACTACAGTAAAGTAGTACTTTTAATAGTTCTGTCCCTGCATGGCTTGTCATGCTGCAACATTTGGTGTGCTATAAATTACTGCTGTCATATAATAAAAACAATTTTAATCAGCTTAATCACAGGGTGGTTTTTGATTCATTTGGATTAATCATGATTAAATATTAATTTTTACTCTATATTAATTTTTCATGAGCAAACGTACTCAAGAAAGAAAGGATTGTATCTGCACTAAACACTAAACACTCCTGGAACAAATTAATTTCATAAGTAGAGGTACCACTGTACTAAAGAAAAACATGTATGAAACTCAACATGTAGAATTTGTGAAGGCCTGTATCATCCTGTGTGTTGGATATATTGGTACGTCCTTGTTTTACTGAAGCTATAATTCATTCCAGACTCTAATATCTGTGTGGTTTTCCACCATCTAGGACAGGGGTCTCAAACTCATTTTCTTCAGGGGCCACATTCAGCCTGATTTGATGTCCAATGAGCCAGACCAGGAAAAAGAAAACATAATAACCTGTAAATATTGACAACTACACATTTTTGTCATTGTTTTAGTCCAAAAAAACACCTATTACATTAAGAAAATACTTTTATAAAATATCCAAATATTAAAAAAAGGAAAATAAGAGCAATTTTAACAATATTCTGCCTCGACTTATCATTAGTCCATGTGTTTTTTTAATGGATCAATTCAACAAAGACACTAAACGTTTAGTAACAGAAGCAGAAAATGGTTCAAATTGTGTCTAATTTTCTTTAGATATTTCAGGTTATTCACATTTTATTGTTACGGGATAGTTTGTAAATGTAAATATTTTCGTAATATTATATTTTTCTGCACTCAAACAATGAGACAAATTGGAACTTGTCATCATTTATAGGCAAAGAAAAAGATGAGAAGAAAACATGGAATCATTTAATAGGTTATTATACTCTTCATCCCTCGGGCCGCATTGGAACTGTCAGCGGGCCGCATTTGGTCCCCGGGCCACATGTTTGAGACCCCTGATCTAGGACAAACACACATTTCAGAAAAAAACATGTTAATAATCTAGGATTACAAACAAGTACTGTATCTCTAATGAGAGTAATCAGCTGTGGCATCTGATCATTGTCATCAGGTAAAATATTTCCTTGTATATTGGTGCCTTTTGGTCTTTAGAGAACCATCCTTGCTTCCTGGAGAACAAAATAGACCTGAGTGTGGAGCAATTTGGAGGAACAATAAAGGTTTATCTTACAGTCGAATAAGGGAAATGGGATATACAGTATGAATGAAAGCTTCACTGTTAGACAGTTAAGGTATTATTAGCCTAACATTATTATGATTTAAGAAAGTGTCAGGAGTACACAGATGCAATTTGATGCAAATGTCCAAGATAGACTGGAACGTAATAAAGTGTGTTGGTGCTTGTGTTTCAGTAAACGACTCTGTTGTAACTTGCTGTCGGTCTATTTTGCAGACTTATCACCAAAGCATGTGTTTTACTTCTCTGGTTTTACATCCCACTTCAGTTAGTTTTTTAGTACTTTCAAAGTGTTTTATTTATATTGTAAAACAAACCTTGAGTTGTGGCATGAAACAGAGCATATGACACAAACTTAAAATATACCTGTACTGGTTGTGCTTAGAATATTAATTGTGCTTTGTGCATTATTTCTAAACAAAAAAGATGGTAATTCAGTTAAAAAAATAAATAAAAAATCACCGTAAATGCACCATATTGTATCATTTTTATTAAAGTCATTGTAGCTAAACCTATGGGGAGAAGCCTTTACTGGACAAAAGTTACACCATCTTTATAACTGGGTTCAAGTAAACCAGCAGCAGTCAGTGGGCCAGATTTAGTGCTTGTGAGCTTTGTACTCCAACACTGACCAACATTGACCATTAACACTGGGGGAACAATGTGAAAACCTTTTTTTTTTTCATTATTATTATTATTATTATTATTATTATTATTATTATTATTATTATTATTATTATTATTATTATTATTATTATTATTATTATTATTATTATTATTATTATTATTCCAAAAGATACGTACTTCACATTACAGTGTTACACTCTTTCAAGGTCCTTATAACCCATGTCCCACCCACAACATTTCAGCCAGGAAAAGGAACAAAACACAATCAGAAAAACAAAACAAGATAAAATTAAAT
The DNA here is from genome assembly GCA_020466265.1 of Siphamia tubifer. Taxonomy (NCBI): domain Eukaryota; kingdom Metazoa; phylum Chordata; class Actinopteri; order Kurtiformes; family Apogonidae; genus Siphamia; species Siphamia tubifer. The sequence continues at coordinate 9,620,153 of CM035783.1, forward strand.
AAATGAAAATAATACAAAAAAATTAAAAATACAGGTGGAGAGAGGTGGGGCTCGATCATGAAAGTATGAAAGTTCATAGTTTCCTATGAAGGGGGCAACACGGTAAGTTTGTCAAAGTAAGTCAATAATGGGTCACAGATCTTGAAGAACTGACCCTCTTGACCCTCTGAGGGTAAACTTAATCTTTTCAATTTTCAGAAATGTCAACATGTCAGAGAGCCATGCTGAAGCTTTTGGTGCTTCTGTTGATGTCCATTCCAACAGTAAACGTCTCTTTGCGATTGAAGTAGCAAAGGCAACAATATTTTCTTTGTGATTAGATGTTAAATAATCTCCATTTTCTGTGACCCCAAATATTGCTGTTATAAAAACTGTTTGTAGATTTAAATCAAAAGCTTCATTGAATATATTAAATACTAATGTCCAGAAGTCCTGAAGTCTTGGACAAGACCAAAACATATGAAAGAGATCTTCTCGGCCTTGTTTACAACGGTCACATTTTCTGTCGAGTTCGATTTTTACGCTGATTAAATCTTATCACATCAAGTTTTTTTTCTCCACAGCTTACGCTCTAGAGAACTAAAACTCCACTTAAATGTAGTAAAAATTGCCAGCTCTTAATTGAATTCATCTACAGCTACATGGAAACTTGTTTGTGCAGTCACAAATGAAAGGTGTGTGCAGCTACCAACAGGTCACTACAATTACAGTAGACATGCAGTAGACCAGTGTTGGGAAAGTTCACCTTGATTAGGAACTAGTTCAAAGTTCAGTTCAAATTACTCAATATGAATTAGTTCAGTTCATCGTTCATTCTTCCAACTTATGAACTAGAAGTTCATGGATCCCAAAATGAACTTTTCCGTTCTTTTTTTGTGTTATTATTGTAAACTTATTATTAACCGTTCCTGACATTATCCTGACCATAGTCAGGAAATCAGGGGAAAATGCTGTCCCTCCAGGGGTGAAGTAAGTACCTTATTAACTTCCCTCTGCGGGTTCAGTGAGCTTCGTTTTCAATGTTTATTTCCAAGAACGGGACAACACCTGCTCCGGTCGCCGGTCACACTCTGTACATTTAACTCTTTTTCTCAGCTCCCAAAAACCTCTGCACCCCTCTCTCTCTCTCTCTCTCTCTCTCTGCTCCACCCAAAGTGCTTCTCATTGGCTATTCCACAACATTATGTTGCCAACGTTTGTTCAGAATAATACAAAAATGACATCTATGATAATGCTGTGTTTTGATCCCATTTTATACCTTATAGGACTCAATAATTACAACGTGATGAGAACGAAATGTGAACTACATAAGAGCGCAGTTCAATAAATGCCAGAATAACCGCGTTCACAACTTCCCGTTCATTTGGCAAAAGTGAATGAGTCGTTCATGTTCGTCAAAAATATGATATCGTTCGTGAACGATTGTTCAATGAACTCGTTCAGGTGCAACACTGCAGTAGACATATCCTTCATAAAAACATAATAGTGTTAAATAAACATTGCAGTCAGGCCCGTTTCTTTCATATCTCATTGTATGTTAATATTTGAAAATGTTTATAAAAACAAGCAGATACCTGTTAAGTGCAGTATTTTTCATGTTTTAAGAAAACGGGGAGTCTATACTTAAAAAAACTTGGTGTAATCTTGACAAACTGAGATCAGTTTTGGATTCCGCACCCAAAAATGTGTTAAAAACAGCTGCCAGACCTAGTTCAACAAAAATGGTGTGTCCCAGTGTAATGCATCACCTTATGCTGTGTCTCCACTTCATGGAACTGGCCTTGGCTTGACTTGACTTTGGATACCAGCTGCTATTCCTGGAGACCATTTCCATTACAGGATACTAAAGACTTTAGAGGACATCCTAGTGATGTGGTGCATTACTTCCATGTTGTCCGCTCAGAGAGTTACTGGTAAACTCGCTCATTGCATGTTGTGTCATTTGTTGGCCACCAAAGACTAAGTCTCCTTGACTGACCATGGTGTAGTCTTGTGTACTTCCGATATATTTACTGTCAACTTCCACATCTTTTGTTTTGTAAACCTGCGAGTTATAGAGACAACTGTCTGACTAATCAGTGTCTGCAGTGTTCAGATGTTATGTCTTAGTATCACTTTGGCAGAAAAATCGAGTACCAGGTACCAGATTCCAGGTCCTTTTTCATAATGGAGATGCAATAAATAAGGCTGAGTTGAGTTGAGCTGTTGCCACGTAGTAGTAATGTGGTATTAGACTGGTGTCTGCTGCATGGGGTCAGTGACCCAAACTAACACTGGTCTGCAAGAAAAATGCTTCTGGAATAAAACTAATGAAATTTTTACCACAAGTGTTTTACTGATAGAGAAAACTCAAGTCTCATATGCGGATTAGCTCAAGTTTCCAAGATAAGTCTGGGGTTAAAATGTTAAATTCTTTGAATGAACAATAGGTTTTAATCCAAAGGAATATTGGTCTCAGATCTATTTCAAAACACTGTCTGCACATCATGATCCATTCACTTTACAGGTTCTTTCTAGTGGAATATTTACTAATCCATTGTATACATGAACATAAACCAGCATATATGTGAAATAACACACCATCATAAATATTAAGAAACATGAGCCAACCAGTGCTTTTGTCATTTGTTTTCTGATTCATCTTATTAAAATATATAAGATTTAGAACATCTAATGTCTGAAGGAGATACTTTCTAATAATTGTAGCAGAGTGTAACTGGACAATCCAACATACCTGCATCTCTACCAGCTCGTGAAGGCAGCAACATGTCGCTGACGAAGCAGTGATTTAGTACTAGTACATACAGTACTTGATGACGGGCTTTAATGCAAGTTATCAGGTGAAACCGCTAGTATTATATATAATCTTTTCAAATAGCTAGCAATGAAAATTCTCTACATTTAAAGTGAAATCAGTTCTGTTGGAATATATCAAGAATGTGTCTTAGAGCTGACTTCTTGTGAATGTGTGTGTCTAATAGAGGTTTTTATTGTGTACTCTGAGAAGCTTTTTAAGTATTTTGTAGCCTTTGTTTTGGAGCAGATTCTGACAGGATAGGAGCAGGTGAGGTGAGATTAAGAGTTTGTAAGTACTTGTTTTTTGTGTTTGAGGTCTGTCACACTGTGCCAGGTTGTTACTGGATACTCTGGCATCGACCTCTGGAACCAAAAGGACTTTCCTTCTGACATGACCCAAGGCTGCCATTACGTGTTCCTTCAGTGCAGAGGAGGATCATCCCCCACAAAGACACATGGAATCGGCTCAAAGTCTGCAGCAGGAGGGAAGGGTTTGTCCTCTGGGAAATGCCATTACCACTCTGAAGAGCTCCTCCAGATGGCGAAGGTGTGACTATACCTCAATCAAAACTCCTCAGAGAAGGCCTGAACCATAAGAGCCGTGGAACTCCAAAGCAGCCATGGGGGGGGGGGGGGGGGGGGGGGGTCAACGAGTGCCTCTCTGTAGTGAAGGAACTTGAAAAAGAACAGATTTGTCTGTTCAAAATGAGCCAGTGCCTTCAGTGTTTCTTAGATACTATCAAGTCTCCAGTTATTCATGACTTTCAAGCACTTTTTGCATTTGTCATATTATGTTCTGATAATGAACATTCCATGCTTATTTATTCACACACACAGTTAAGAAGATCCAACATTAACAACATCATGTTTTTGTATCCTAGGAAGCTGAAGAGCTTTTGAAAAAGACACACACACATAAAAAGTGTTTACATAATAAACACATTGCTCCACATTGTCAGGCACACAAACTCATACACAAAACGAAATTATGAATTATGAACTATGGATTATTATTATTATTATTATTATTATTATTATTATTATTATTATTATTATTATTATTATTATTATTATTATTATTATTATTATTATTATTGTTGTTGTTGTTGTTGTTGTTGCATTCTGCACATGTTCGAAATAAAGCATTCAAATCAAATTGAAATAGAGCAATAATAATACTAATAACTACACACACACACACACACAGACACTTATCACCACCAAACTTTTATCACTTGAAGAGTTTGTTTGGAAAAACAGATAACTCTATTTTTCTTTTCTTTTTTTTCACAAAATGGCATTTTTTACTCTACATTCCAGGTAATAGTCATGAATTTGATATATTATTTATTTAATTTGGTAAGGTCCACTAAATTGTAATATTGTAAATTGTAATATTGTAAATTGTAATAATATATCAAATCAATGAGTATTACCTGGAATGTAGAGTAAAAAAAAAAAGTCATTTTGTGAAAAAAGAAAAAGAAAAATGGAGTTATCTGTTTTTGCAAATCAACTCTTCACTTGTTCCTTGTGCCAGTTTATTGTTACTCTGACTCACACCAGATGTGTGGATGCTTCTAGTGCACACACTCATCGAACCTCAAGGTTTTTCTTACTTCCTGTGACGACCTCTGTTGATCAAATTTTTATTTCTCTCTCTGTTTTTTTTTTTTTTTTTTTTTAATGATTTCTGTATCCAGTCGAGACAGGAAATCATGAGTCAGATGTGCACTAAACTAATCAGTTGAGTGAAATGGGAGGGGCATTTTGAGGAGGAAAAAAAAAAAAAAGAATCAATGTTGTCATAGAAAATGAGATTCTTCTGAAAGCTTGAGAGAGTTGGGCTTAACCCAAATCATGAATCACTGGTTAATTAAGCTCTCAGTGAATGAATTTATTTGCACAAAAATAAATCATTGCCTCTATTGAGATGAAGATGGCCAGATGAAAAAGCAATCTCTTGTATTTCAATGTGGTTTGAATTTGCATGCAAGGTCCTAAATTGGTATTCATTTCAGATCTATGTGAGAATCCAAACACACTGCAGTTCTGCACTTTTGTCACCGCCTAATTAGTGAGTCATTTCCCATCCCTCTGAATGCTACACCTTTGAATAAAACTGGACCAAATGGAGGTTTGGTCATTTGCACATAATGAAGTAGATGTCCTCAGAATTCACTTTTCTTCATGAATGTGTTTGGAAAATGCCAGTTACAGTCTTTATAAAAGTTTATATACTGTCCTTTACAGCTTTTCATCTGTATCCTGTCTCACATTTGTTTTATTAAGGCGTCTTCAGTCAAGCCAAGTTGAATATCTTCACGCTCTGTGTTTTGTAATCTGTGTTGTACCTCCTTCCGGCAGTAATTTATTCCTCATGAAATAGCTAAAAATGGAAATAACTTTGTTAGAAGTGTTTAAAAATGTTAAATTCATTTCATGCTGTTGCAATCACAAAGACCTACAAACTAATGTATTCTCTGTCAGATAGTAAATCAGTGATTCTTCTGTGCTACAGATGGAAATAAATGACATTTACACAGTCAGATCGTATTCTCTGTCACTTCTCTATTTATAGACACATACAAGTTTATTGCTTTCTTTCTATATGTCCTGAGCTCTGCTGGTTCTGTCCCTAAATCCTGGTCTCCTTGAGTCCACTTTTTTTTTTTTTTTTGTTATTTTCTGTTACACACAAAAAATTGGGTTATTTCCAGAGTTGATCAAAGTACTCACATTCTGTACTGCAGTAGAAGTACAGCTACTGGTGTGAAAAAAGAAGTACCCATTCAACTCCTTTACTTAAGTAAAAGTAAACAAGTACAACTTCTCAATTGTAATAAAGTAAAAAATGAAACTGTATTTATTTATTTTTGCTATGGATGAAATAATACTTATTTAATCTGGAAATACCAGGAAATGTTCAAGAATATCAAAAAAATAAATCCTTTAAATGTGAGTTACTGTGTTGATTATGTGTTTTATTGGGTGATGGTATTCAGTTTAGTGGGTATGGACAGTCCATTTAGGAAAAATTCAAAAGTCATAAATAAGAGATTAAAAAAGAAAAAAAAATATTATGAGACAAAAAATCATCAAAATTGTTAGAAAAAAGTCACAGTACATTTCCTGAAAATTTCATGGAAATTGGTTCAGTAGTTTTTGTGTAAAGCTGTTTACAAACAAACAAACCAACAGACACCCCCCCCCCCCCCCCCTTGTTTCCTTTGGGAGGAGGGTTAACAATGTTGGTTGGTTGTCTTTTTTTTTATTTCTATTTTTGGACATCTTTTGCATAATTAAACATGTACCGGGTGAAAATAACACCATTGTTGTTCTTGACAAATGAACATAACAGGAGGGTTGAATACAGTAGCCACATGTTATTTTTTTTTTTATTACTGTACATCACTGATCCAGGTTTGTCCTTCGCTCCAGTATTTCTGACAGCAGCTGGAGTTTCCCAATGAGAATCCAACAAGGCCCGTCTGCCCCGTCAGGTGGCCAGATTCATGAACCTGTGGTTCCTAATCAGCCCCAGCCCACAGTGCTTCTCCAAAGACAGGAAAGGCAATTAGTTTAAAAAGTATTACTTGACATTTAACTGTGCACTCCCCCACCCTTTCCATGAACCAGTGAATTGTTGACATTTGAAGCCGACTCAGGTGGCTGACGACTGTAATTCCACTCAGACTGATAGCATGAGGAGTCCAAACCCAGGTGCCAGCTCATGCTATACTTGCTACAGAAGGATATGAGAGGTCAGAGGTCAAATCAGGGGCTACATAAAGTCAAAACTCTGAATACTATGTTGAAATGAAAAGTTAAAAGTCAAAATAAATGAGACAAGGCTTCCATGTAGAGGTGCACAACCTACACGTTGCCTCTTTTTCCATTGAGCGTGACATCCTGTGGGCTTATATGGTTCTGCTTCGGAGCGCTGCCAAAATGGTAATTACATCTGTTCTCTGAGCATAGGCACAGGTTTGACCCTTTCATATGGAAATTCTGTCAGAAGTTAGTAGCTTTCTTTCATAGATTCACACTTCAACAGTGGATACATTCAGTTTAATTTCAGTTGTCCCTGGTATGACTGTTTCATGTGTGGAAAACAGGATGTTAAACTTCATAGGTTGAGTATTTTGTTGGAATTTTACTTGTAATAATTACCTCAAATGATTATGATGGTGCGTAGGGGGGTACATTTCAACAATATGCTGGTAAATACAGCAAAAATATCCAGGAAAAAGTGCCTGTGGATTAATTTTAATTAATCACAATTAAAAATAATTTCTTTTAAGGAATTCTACATTTTATCTTTCATGAGTAAACAGACTCAAGACAGAAGTGTGTATATATATATATATATATATATATATATATATATATATATATATATATATATATATGTATGTATATATGACACTGGATCTGACCGGTGCAGCAGACCGAGGTTCTGTAGGACAGCCTGTGTCTCTGGGCTTGCAGAGTCCAAGTTTTTAATAATTTTTCGTAAGCTGATGATAGTCTGTGGGTCATATACTCCTCTTGCACCATTCGGCTGAACTTTTGATACTATAAAAGCGCTGGGCTCGGTGGAGAAATGACCATCAAAGGGTCTGTGTTGCCAGGAGCCACAGCCAAAGAGGGTGTCACCATCGCCCTGTTTACTGTAAATACGTACTTTAATAAAGTTTAAATGAGCACACTCAGAAAAACTCAGGAAACAACAGTAACTGTGATGAATGAGGGTCAAAGGTTAACGAAAAGCATCATGGGTAGCTCCCTCATAGCCAATGGGATGCTCCGTAAAGTATTCACATACATTCCGTAGTTACGTATAGTAAGTAGAGGTACCACAGTGGTACCAGTAGAGGTACCACTGTGTGCATATATATATATATATATATATATATATATATATATATATATATATATACAGTGATATATATATATATATATATATATATATATATATACCACTGTGTGCATATATATATATATACACACAGTGGTATATATATATATATATATATATATATATATATAAATATATATAATAATGGATTAGTTTCTATAGCGCTTTTCAAGGCACCCAAAGCACTTTACATTATTGATCCATTATTCATTCACTCTCACATGCTCCCTCTGGTGGTGGTAAACTACATATGTAGTCACAGTTGCCTTTGGGCAGACTGACAGAAGCGTGGCTGCCATTTTGCTCCTACGGCCCCTCTGACCACCACCAAACATTTGTATGCATTCATACACCAGTGTGAGTGACACTGGAGGCAAGGAGGGTAAAGTGTCTTGCCCAAGGACACAACAGACTGAGTAGGACAGAGCGGGAATCGAACCGCCAACCCTTCGGTCAATGGATGACCCGCTCTCCCAACTGTGTGTGTGTGTGTGTGTGTGTGTGTGTGTCTCTCTATAGGCCTTTTTTGCCTCTGTAGTCTTTGTTGTTTTGTGTTCATTGAAGTCGTCTCGGTGTACTCGACTGGAACAAGCATTCATAGACGTGTGTATCAGAGAAATAAAAAAGGTAAACAACTCACTAAAGACAGTGGAGCTTGCATCAATACATTATTACTGCTTCTAGAGTCTTTAGACGGTGTGTTGTGTGGATTATATTGATGCACAATGCAATTTTTAGAATAGTTTCCAGGTGTCATTTAGACGCAGATATGTTTGATGATATGATATTATGTAATTGTTGTTTTGTTGAGTTGTTATTTAGTTTAGGTGAAAAACAGACACAAAAATAAAAGTTAAAATATCCAGTTTTCAGTGCAGTGTACGTTCCATACGATGTGTGTTTGCAAACTGACTGGAGGTATCAAAGTGAATATGATATTAGTTTATAAATTATACATAATTATGCATCAGATTTGATTCTCATTTCTAGCTTAAGTTAGTTACATAATGCATCCTACTGTAAATAGCTTCAGATAAAATGGAGCAGGACTGTTTTCCACAGGGACGCCATCAATTCAAAGAGCCATAACTGACAACTATCTGAAGTTGAAAAGTGGATTCAACATGCAACACAACTTAATATTGCAAACATTCAAAGACTATGTCAGTCTTTATCTCTCATACAATAAAGTAATCATTTTGTGCACGTCATACAATCAGTTTGATACTTTTATCGTCACAAAAAAAGGAATCATTACAACAGTTTGTCTGTGCTGTAGTAACGGCCCCAGCTGTTCTTCACTATTCAAACACTCTTAGTTTTAATGATTTAGCCGTCAGTGATTAGCAAAGGTGGAGAAGGAAGAAGTAGTTCCTACTTCCAAACTTTGGGGAAGTTGAACAGAACCAACTTTATTACATCTAACTTAAAACCAACTTTAATAAATTCAGGGGTGACGTGTCACTGAATTATGAATAATAATAATTAGTCCTTTCCATTGAGTATTTACATATTGGATTCTGATATTATCTTTCTTTGGCTCTCCTTCTGTTTGGCAGGACATTTCTAAACTTTGGGGTTTACTTTTTTATAAATATTACATCAATTCTGGAAACGAGTTCAGTAAACAAAACCCTCACCCGGACCAAGGCCTCTGTGACCTTGGGTGTTGCTTTTTATTTATTTATTTTATTTTCATATTTTTTTTCTGTGAGACTGAAAGGCAGATAACGCTCATCCTTCCTGTCCAGTTTCAAATATGTCTTTTTAAAAGTGAAATGTAACTGACAGGAACAACAACAAAAAAAAAATCTTTAGAAAATGAAGAAAATAACTGCATTAGTTTATAATAGAATATACATGTTTGCTTCATATTGGGGAAAATAGGTTCAGTTTATAGTAACCCAGAGACCTGATTTGATTTTATGCAAATGAACATTCATCGCTACATGGTCACTCCCAAATGATCATTGTTCCAGATGTTTGTTTTGTTTTTTTGCTAATTGCATCAACAGATTGCTGACAAGTTGAGTGTGGACCATTATGTAATTAGGTCCAATGACAAAACAGCTTTCTAACTTGGTTGCAATCACCAGTAATCTCAGGGGTGAAAACACAAACACACACACTCCCCACTGGACAGACTGTTTCCTTAATGAGGTCTGAGAGTGGTTTAAAGGTGGAGTGGCCCAGGTTTATTTTATATTAGTATAAGTAATTATTTAAAAAAAAAAAGGGGGGGGGGGGGGGTGTAAAAAAAGGGTGGAGGTAGAGTCCTGCACTATCACGGGACCTAACGCAAAGCAGTACAGCATAATTTATAAAACATATAAATTATTTATTTTGACTGTCATATACACATGGGATGGGGGGATCCTCTCAACACCTGGCCCGCCAAGGTTGAACCCCCTGAGGTGGCTGCTCGGACCCCACCCGTTTACCTCTCAATGGTTTCACAACCTCTTGAAATCGCTCCTCAACATTTTTTTAAATTTTCCCTTCAGGTACTTGGTACTAGGTTGAGTGATTTCCAGCCAATCACATTCCAAAACCCGCCCACTTCAGGAAAAAAGAAAAAAAGAAAAAAAAAAAAAAGGAAAAAAAACGCCCACTGTTTTTCACACAACTTTTAATAATTGAATAAACATGCATTTAAATGCATTTACAGTAGGCTATTAAACATATAAGCCCAAATGAAAATTTTTATTATATCACAGACAGTAAAAACACTGACCCACTCAGTCTCAGGTTTGAGTGTTGAAACCACTATCTCACAACAATAAAAAAAAAACCTAGCCATCGCATAATGTAGCCCAATAGTTTATTAATTTTCAAATTAATGAATTAAAAGTCACTAATGAATCAGGGGTTGGAACTGGCCATACATTTTCTTTACACATAAACAGGCTACATACTGTTACTTGTACCTAAAAGAATTAAACGTCTCCAACAGCAGCTGGGGACATCTGAATGTAGTGGACGTCCATCCATTCCTGGACAGGCTGGTGTGCACCTCCATGAGACTGAACGGGAGAGGGAGTCCCAGACCATTTCTTGTATTGTCTGGCAGGAAAACTGTGCACATTGGATTTGGGCAAAGACAGCAGTCGGATGGCACGTAGCCTGTGTCAGCGCGCTAAGCTAGTTTGTATTTGTGACTTCATGACGTCATGTTGTTATAGCGACTGAATAACTCACTGCAATTAAATATTTTTTTACATTGACCATAATACGAGGGTGTGAAGTATACTGAATTGTGTATTTGTACTGTTTTGAAAACATAACATAACAGTTTATTGTGCTATTTTTGCAATATTATAAAAAAATGGCAGATGTTGGCAAAAGTGGCTTAAATTTTATATACCTGCCCAATGCATTTTTTCCCGCTAGATGTAATCAAAATTAGCCCAATTGGCCAGAAAACCACCCAATCCGGCAACAATGACTATCAGTCTGGTGTTAGTATTTAGCCCTAGATGGAGTTTACCACCTGTTGATTCATTCCTAAACAACCTGATTCTGAGAAGACCGGACTGACGGGGACCATTACCGGCCTTATGGGCTGAGCCTCGATCAGAAGGACTCAGACCCCGAGTGACACCTGGCAAGTGGTCTCCTGTACGCCACATTTCAACTAATGTCTAAATCCTGTAGGACTTACAGACAGGAGCAGGACAAAATATGAGGAAATAAAAAAGAAACATTTAAAAAGGAAAAATATGCTTTATCAGAAAAAAATAGTCTTTTGTCTCAGTAAATATTTATTTAAAAAATTCCAACTTGCTTCATAACATTAGAATAGAATAGATGTACTTTGTCACTTTGTCACTCTCCATCTGGTTTGAATTTTCAGCCCCCATGTCCTGAAACGAACACTAACAAAAATAAGAAGAAGACTTCATTTTATTTAATTTGAGTTTTTCACATACTTTCCTTTTTCAATATGTACTTTTCATGTGGAACTTTTCATTTGTGTTGACTGGAACATTTGAGGAAGGCACTCATCTCATTGTCCAACTGTGTGAAAAACCAAGACAGGGCTGAAGAATTGCTGCACATTAAAGCAAAGCAATTGGCTGTATACCATTGATTCAAATCAATAACTTGACAAATAAGTAAAATATAATATAAATTTTTTCCAAACTTACCATTTCTCAGTCCATGCTCAGTGAGATGACAGCTGGCTAAATTGCCTCTCGCAAGTCACGACATCCTGTAAACTGTAATGTGAATTAAAAATCACATTGAAGCTTGAGGGGCTGTCATAAGTCCAGATGGCTGCTAGAATGGAAGGTAGTGAGAGACCAAAACAATGAGTGCACATACAGTAGTGGGGAAAAAAGTTTTTGAACACCCTTAAAATTTTACATAATCTCAAACATTATCATGAAATATGTAAATTTGTGTGTGTGTGTGTGTGTGTGTGTGTGTGTGTGTGTGTGTTTTACAAGGTGTGGTTGCATCTCATAGTCACTAACAAATACATGTTTTTGTTAATTGTTAATAAACATTCTTGACATTTTTAACATGTCATATCCTGGATGTTTTATTTTTTTTATTATGATTATCTACTGAAACATCCAGTTTTAACCACACATGTAGAAGATATGTGCATTTGAAGAATGAAACAATTCTTGGCATCAGGGCCGTTCCTAGCTATAGGCAAACTATGCAAATGCTTAGGGCTCAAAAGCCACCAGGGGCCCCAAAGCTGTATGTTCAGCCTCATCTGAGGAGAATTCAAATGTCCTGTCTTCATTTGTATCGATCTTATGTGTTTATTACATCTCTTATATACTTGGAAAAAGAAACAACTTAGGATATAAATAAAATTAACTGCTGTTTTATTAGGTCACATTCATTGGACTGTCACTGTTAGTGGTGTAGTGGGCACACCTACCATTCCTGTTAGCGAGAGTATTAAAGATGTTATTCTGCTGGAAACCACTTTTCCACGCTCCTTTTGAAGTTTGATGGGTCACCCCGAGTTACCAACACATGCTGCGTTTGCAGCATGTGTTGCAAACGCACTGACAGTGGTAGGTCACATGTGGTAGGTCACTTCCACTGACATTCATAGAAAACAACACAGAAAAGCCTGTCCACTACACATCACAAGGATATTTGCGTCACCCACGTGGGGTTAAGCCCGTCCCCCACTGCAGCGAACTGGAAGAACGTCAATGCTAAATGGACTATAGCGCCAATTAGAATGGCTATTTCCACTGTTTTGTCTACTCTACTGCATGTTCATTCCATAAAAGGTGAACAGAGGACGACTTTGGAAGCATTTGTTAATGGAAATTATGTTTTCACTCTTCTTCTGACCAGGTTTGGCAAGAGTTTGAGCGATCAGATGGCTCCACTGGTGGATAAAGAAATAGTACCAGTGCAGAAGCCCATGGTTATTGTCCTGGTTGTGTTGGTAGAAGACCAAGTCAAAGAGTCTGGTAAACTTGGGCTGACAGTAATGAAACTGGGAGGTAGAAATGACAACCACATCCACAGTTAGTGTTTGTTAGCCCCGAATTATGGCTGAAGGATAAAAGGATAAACCATGCTTTCCTACGATGTTTACCAGAAGAACTTGGTGGGCATCGTAGTAGACGAGGTTATAAATAAATGTCACATATAAATGGTAAATTTAAACCCCTTCTGTTGATGTGTGTATACCTGATGCAAACTATTTTTGCTGATTAAGCAGCTTCACTTCAACATGAGCAGCTGAAGTGGTGGGTCAGTCTTGATGACGGACAGATTTTTCATCAAATTTTAGATAAGGTCCCTCCTTTGAAAACAGATCAATTCCGGGAAGGTTAGGTTATGTGAAATATATGTGATTAAATAAAAATACACACATCGATTTGATTTGGAGCTGGTCTGATGGAAAGATACTTTTATTTTGACATTTTTTTGTGCACACTTGTCCCACAACTGGCCTGTAGCGAGAGGTGTTCAAAGAAAGTGACCTGTAGCGAGAGGTCTGCAGCCAGAGCCCCATGGGTTTTTCCACCGCTGTGTTTGTAATAGTAAATGTAGAAGTCATGCAAGTACATTCGGTGAAAACTCTTTACATTAGCATTCTGCCGACTATCTAATGCAAGTTCAGTTCATGACTACTATTATTAGAGGCCCAGGGTGCTATCCCTCTGACTCATGGTATCAGTCAGCATGTTTTCAGACGTTCAGCTTTCATATCATTGGAGACTGAAGGCTAATTAAAGCCCCCATCACATCTGCATGATGTGTTTTGCTTTGATTTTCCAGGGAGCATCTGATTGTCTGACCTGCGATGTATTCAGTGAGTCAGGAGATAGTGCTGCATTGTGTCTTATAATTAGTGGTTCTTTTGCATGTTAAAGTGAGTAGGGATCCCAGTTGGCCAGGAGACAGCCAATTAACTTTCTCCTCTTCTCTCTGTTACGGTGTACTCAGCTTCTGAGGGAATAATTTACCCCATCTTTCCCCTGATATAAAGACAGTCAAGTGTGCCTAACGCTATCATTTACCCCGCTACATTTCATTCATTTTGTGCACCCTCATGTCACATCATAGCCCAAAATAAAATCATAACAGAGCACAAAGAAAAATGGGTGATTAATGGACTGACCCTAACCCTGCTAATGAAATAATACAGTTAAAAATACAGTGGTACCTCTACTTACGAAATTAATTCATTCCAGAAGTGGTTTCATACCGTGAATTTGTCATAAGCAGAGTCAAATTTTACATGTAGAAGGCCTGATTTGTTCCAAGGCCCCAAATACTACCCCTTAAAAAACCAGGGGTGAAGCGTTTGGTTCACTATAGGGGTGGCGATTACCTGTTGTGGTTTTAATGGTTTTAATTAGTTCTCCTGATGTTGATCTACCTCAAGGCATAGGTAATTTTTTATGTCTTGTGTGTTTATGTTTTCAGATTGTTTCTCTATAAAAGTAGACTATAGACCCCTTCATAGTCAACATTGTTCAAACATAAGAGGAAGTTGAGCTGGACTAAAAAAAACTGCATGAAAACACTATTGTTTATATAGATGTCAGTTGTCAGAATTGTTACAAGGACAGGGTTAAACTCTATAGAATTTCATCTGGATCTCACCCATCCAAAAAAAAAAAAAAAAAAAAAAATTGACAATATCTGTGGTTACAAAGATCCAGCGTATGGACTGAGATGAGAGCACGATCAGGAATGTCCGTTTGTCTGTCCTTCCCATTCTAATCACAATCTGGACCTTGAATAAAACTGTTGCAGCATGACCCAAACCTACAATGAAGTACAGAATGAAAATAAAATGAAAGATATGGGAGATATACAAATAGGTGGTTAACTGATTAACCTGGGTAACTTAAATCTACCTACCTACCTACATCTTTATATATACAGTTTAACATCCTTCCTGTGTTTTTTACCAATAATAAAAAAAAAATCATTAACATTCTTCTGTGTCCGTCTGATGTAGCCACATGTTTTTGAAATGCAAAAAATATGGTTTCATGAGAATATTTGAGATTGTGTAAAATTTTTAATTATCTACAAACCTTTTTCCATCACTATAAATACTGTATATTTATGCATGTTATCATACTTTTGGACTTCTGTTTAGCTGTTCATATTGGAGGACATATTTCTGTAGAAACTCACTGAATTGTCAATAACCAGTGGTTTTGTAAATAAAACCTTGCACTTTTTTTTTTTTTCTGGGAAATGAGGACGGTATTGGGAGGGGGGAGGGTACATGTGAGTCATGGCAGGTGCCCCAGTAGCCTGGAATATTTTCAGTTGAAATAAAATGCTGTATTTTTTTTATTTCAGATGAAGAAAAGAAGGCTAAGCCCACCCGTGATGCCTTTTCAACTTCAGAAAAATGCCCTATTTTTTCATCCCCACATTACCTGTATTCTATCTATCTGAGATATAACAAGATACTTTTATACCAAGGGTTATTCAGCAAAGACGTGCAAAGAAAGTTTGACAAATAAATGAAGACACATGGTAGCTTACAACTCACATGTTACATCCTCGAACAGTATTTTCTTGTTCCACAGTATATTGAACTGGAATCTGAGAAGTTACAGCATATGTCATCACTTTGGACTCATACATGACATTGTTCTGCAGAGATTTTCTAGCAGCCTCATTTCCAATGACTGAAGAAGAAGAAAATTATTTCTTGTTTAAAATATTCCCTTTGACTTGTAGGATACTTTTTTTTTTTAACATGTTGGGGTTTTTTTTTTTATTTTCTTGGCAGCTGGTAGGAAGATGCTAATGTGAAACTATTCAGGCAAAATTCACTTGAATCCAGCAAAAAAAAAAAATACACTTTACAAATACACTTGGCAATTATAGGTGTAATTCAAGCTTTGGCAATGAAAGCGATTCACTCGAACATTAGTGAAAATGTGAAAAAATTGCATTTTTATGAAAGAGGGATATAGTTGGCAGGATATTTTCATTGTTTATGGGCATTTCAATGAGGCTTTATTCAACCAAAGGTGTTATTCTACCCCTCAATCAAACTGCATGAGAACACATTTGTTCATGAAATACATCAACAAAACTAACACAATAAGTATATAAAAACTAGGCACTTCTTTACAATAGAAACAAAATCTATATTAATGAAAAAAGCATGAAGATGAACAAAAACACAACATCTAGACAGAGGAACTATCTGTTGGACTGAGCAAAAACAGCTTTAATGCAACATTTTTAGGCTGAATATGTCAATATTATCAGTTAATGCTATGTGTAATAAGTATCTAAATATCTATAGCCTACAGCTGACATATCATAGTTATTCTGATCACCCACCAGGTTCTGTAATGCAAACAAATTGGTTCTGTAAACCTCAATTTAAAATAATCACTAGAAGCAGCAACTACATTTTTAAAAACCTATTTTCTTACAACATATAGAAGCTAAGAAAACGGTTTGAATGTTTTCCAGACATTCATGCAGTGAACTATTTTTCCCATTTGTGAATCATATGCAAACACTGACGGAAAAGCTTCACCTTCACCCTGTTCACCTTAGAAGGATGGTACAAGGTAAAAGTGGATTCTCCTATCCTATAATAAATAATAATAATAATAATAAAAATTCCTTTCATCTCATTCCTGAACCGCAGAACATATTACATATGTTGATTTGGCTGAAAAGACTAGCAATGGCTTTAACGATGGCTAACGATGACACAGACTCATGTCACTGATCTACTGTAGCCTGACTACCTGACGACGTCTGGACTGAAAACCAGATAGGTATGGTTCTGTCTATTTGGTTATCTGTCTTTTTGTCTGCTCCTTGTCTGTTCTGTCGTTGCATCGGATCTCCCGGTTCTGGACCCTGTTTCTACCCCTGGCTTCATGCTCATTGTTTGGATCTCTCTGGCTTCTCGAACCCTGGCTCTGACCCTCTTTTGTTCTCTGGTAATGTTATGTGGATTGCTCTGTGTATACGCTACTGGTTTTCTGGTTTTGACCCGGTTCCGTTTGATACGAGACTCAGAACAATGTGGACTCCAATGTGAACATACTGTCAGAGTAGCAACTAGGGGACAAGGCAAAATCTTAGTCAGGGAACAAAAGTACAGCGTCAGAACCAGAACACAAGCTAACAAACTCAGAGGAGATCCGAAAAATGTTACCAGAGAACAAGCAGGGGTCTTGGTCAGGGGTGAAATCCAGGTCCGGTAACAGGTGGCAGATATTAGGCAAACAAGCAGATAACAGACCAAATCTAGAGAACAGAAAAAAGGCCAGAACCAGAAAAATCAAGACCAAAAATAGAACGCTCATTTGATGCATGGATAACAAACAAATTTGCGATTAGACAAAGAAACAGGAGGAGTTTAAATAGGGGATTAACAGGTGAGACACAATGGGGATAATTAATGAGTGGAGACACACACTGTGGCCAAGTAGGTAAAGGTGAACACAACCCACATGTCAAAGTAAAAGCCCAGACACTCACAATGACAGAAAACACAGGAAGACGAACAGAAAACTAACAAAACAAAACAAGACATACCAATGTCCAGAATGTAACACTATTTTCTGATGCTTCTTCTGTCCTGCTTCCTAGTTGCTAGTTCCTAGTTAGCGGTGCAGCCCAGTTAAGAGCTCGGTTTACAGACAGCAACGTACTACATTTCTCCTGTTTCAGAGTCTGCATTTGGATCCATCTGTGTTCTGAAAAGAGTACCAGTACCAGTGAACAAAGCACTCATTGGGTCAAACTTTTGGAGACTCAAGTTGATATTTCCTAAATGATTATATTTGGCATCGATGTCAGAATATCCAGGTGTTGATATAATTGTGAAAAAAAAAATATGATATTTGAAGGAATTTTCCACATTTTAATCCCACACACAGTGATGAAAGTTTTTCAAAGATGTGGAGAAAAACAATAGGTTAGTACATTCGATGCAAACGATGACTCATCATCTGAATAAACAGTGCGGTAAAACCTTTATTCTGACCTTGTAGGAAACATCCCAGGTGGATTTGTGTGGCTCTTGCATGCCAGTGGTAGATGAAATGTCACTGTCATTTTGCATTGTAATTACAGTGGCATCATTCTAAGCCAATAATGAACTGTAATCTTAGTGATGATACCTACACAAGCACATCCTGTCTCTCTGTTTGACTCACTGTTTAGCATTTCAAGGTGACAAATGATTGAGTTCAGCCTTAGTCCTTGGTGACTAATAACTTACAGTTATTGCAGCAGTCTGCCTACACCCATCTGTGTGCCTTTCTGGAAGACTCTCACTGTCTCTCTTTGTCTCAAACACACAAACGGTACACTGTTAAAACTCCCTTGGTAATACTTTGTCGGTCTCATATTCGTCTTTCTTCATCAAACTGTGTTGCTCTATCTATTTACTGTTTAGTCATAATGATCTGACAACCACAAGCTGCTCTGAATACCCTGTTATCTCATTACATGGTTAAAATATAATAAAAATGAAGAGGAAAAAAACCCCATCTGTATTAAGTCTGTATTGAATCATGCACTGAATTAGCAGTGGTAAATATTTGAAGCTGTTGTAGTAATCATGCAGTGTTTTCCATTTATTTCCATTTTTTGTCTGTTTCTCAGAATCTTTACACAAAAACTACAGGATCAATTTTTTTACAAAATTTCCAGGAAAGGTTGTAGGTGGTCAAGAATAGAGCCCATTAAATTTTGGTGATTGTAGGTCAAAGGTCAAGGTCACCAAACATGATAAGACAAATAAGGAATTTCCTTTTCATTCCTGTATGCTAAGTTTTGCATGTAGCTTCTTTTTGTTCTCACTGTTAACATGCATTGACATCAGAACCTTGAAGGATGAACTCTCTCGGTCAAAGGTCAAAATCAAATTTTGTATGTATTATTTTTATTTTTTTACTATTCCAGGGTTCCCGCAGATCCTTGAAAAGTCTTAAAAGGCATTGAATTCATTGTTCTAAAAATAAGGCATTAATTGCCATCAAAATGTCTCAAATGGAATTTTCAAAAGTCTTAAAAATTTGGGCACATACGTAAGATTTATCTTAGTTTGAAATAAAAACTATTTGGTAACATTTAAGCTGTCTATATTACGAAAAAATTTCAGGGTGAGTAGAAAATGAGGGAACATCATTCTGTGGGTGTAGTATTCCTTTAACTATACTTAGTTTTTTTTTGCAAGTGTGTGTTTATATGGTGAGTGTTTTGTATATTTAACATTTTAAAGTTATGCTTCTTGATGCAAATGGTTTATGGATGTAGCAGCAACTGGACCAAAAATCATGTTCTATTTAAAATAAACAGTTGGGTAAAACTGTTATGGGCGTGGCCATCATACGGTTGTTTTGTTCATCATCATATAATGAATATGTTTAACGATTGCCATAGCTCTAACTTCACCTGGGCGTGATCAAGCCTAATACAATATTTGTGACTTTTCAAGGGGGCGCCATAGAGACATTTCTTTACCGACTTTTACGAAACTATATATATTCGCAATTTTAAGTGGGTGTAAAATTTGGTGAGTTTTTGTGCATGTTCAGGGGGTCAAATTTGAGCTCAAAGAGATGCATCGCTTCATCCTCTTGCGATCACAGCGGACTCAATAGGCCTTAAAAAAAGAAAACACCCAACACAGCAAACAATAAATGACAAGTACACTACAAACCAAAGGAAGACCGCCACACCAGAGTCACTCAAATTCCTACAACACAAACAGTAAAATTACAATCAACACACAATGCAAACGATACACAAATAAAACATGTCTAAAAAGTGCAGTAGTGTAGGTCCAACTCTATTGCACTGTCCCAAAAAAATTAATGGGTTCACTCGAACCACAGAATAATTCGGGTGAGGGGAAACTGGGTCGGTGTCCCAGTCTCAGTTTGCCGTCACGCACGGGAGCATCCAGGGACACAGCCCGGTGGCGGTGCGTTCAGGGACGGCTGGGAAAAAAAAAAACGGTCTTCACTGTGTTGGTGCTCAGCGCTTTGACACATGGATATTGCGTGAAAACCGGACAGATCACTAAGGGCAAAGCAGCAGGGTCACTTTGGCTGAGAAGTGGTATCTATGCGATCATGGACACTATAAACTCTGGCCGAACCATCTGACGATCCTTATGCAGATAATGCTCACGGGACTGTCATGAGCAGTGAGGTGACACGGAAGTAACAGCCAGTGGGCGGGGCAACATGCATGGAGCCGAAAAGGAGATTAAGGGCTGACAGCTAGCATGTGGAGCCAATCAGAAGGAGCCAATCTTGTGACTGCTTCACGTACAGTCATTACAGTCTGTACTACTTCATATATATATATATAAAAGTAAAATGTCATGTATTCATGTTTCAGGTGTGAGGGTTGAATCTCCATGCATTGCAAGTTTTGCTGTTTTTCTGCTGACCTTGTTAGACATTACTAGCTTTGCCATAAGAGACATCACCATTGGCCGTGTGTACACTCTGACTGTGTGTGCGTCACATCTTTCAAGGAATCATCGCAAAGGTGCACCTATTGACCAACAGGCTTTCACATTTAGATGTGAGTGTTGCGATTTTCAGGAAATTTGTTCTCAGAAGGATTTTTTCGAACATCTCGGAAATCACCTTAAAATTCAAGAAACTGTTCAATGCCCTTTTCTAGGTTGTGAGATTAAAACAAACACATATTCAACATTCAGCTCACATAGAAGTAGATAGCACAAAGAAAACACAGTCAATGATTTTAGGACGGTCATTCAACCTGTTAGCGCTTAAGCTAGCATTCCTGATGAAAATGTAGCTTAAAATTTATTCCAAGATTCAAAGATCCAAATTTTGTGCAGCAGAGTTGCGTGTCTTTTCGTCTCCATGCAGACGGTTCTACATGTCACACAAAGTGCATTTCAAAAAGTAGTTGAGGAAATCTGTGATATATTAATTTGCTCAAAATGTCTTGCTTTCCGGTCAGTGGCAGACGTTCTGGAAAAGTACAACATTTCAACAGAAAACAATCTCATTAAGGACATTGTTGATTCCGTACTTGTATCCATTCCATTAGTGACTGGAACACCTGTCAAGGGCTGTTTGTCTACTGACAACAGAAGGACCTGTTATTTGAAACAAAAATTTTCTTTGATCGAGCCAGTGGAGTATCTGTATAGGCAAGGTAGAGCAAATATTTTTTGTTTATGTACCATTGCCATTATTGCTTAAAACCCTGTTGAGATGTCCTGACTTTTTAGTTGCATTAGTTTTCAGACAGGAACATTTAGCTTGTGTTTATAGATCTTTTCAGGACGGCCAGTTCTGTATAACCTGAATCTATTAAAGTTGTTAAAGTCAAGATTACTTATTATTATCATTATCTTTTTTTTTTAGATCCTCATTTCTCAGTATCCTGCAGTCTAAACAGTTTTGGCTTTATTTGCTGTCTTGGTATTCCACAATGGAATGAAATGAAATGAAATACATTTTGTTTTTAAGCTAAGTTTGATTCTGCTACAGTATATGTAGTATATGTATAAAATATAATTTATTTTCCATTTGTTCATATTATTACCTCTGCCACAGAAGTTATGTTTTTATCTGGGTTTGTTTTTCTGTTAGCAAGATACCTCAAAAAGTTATGGATGGATTTTCAGGACATTTTGAAACTGGCATCAAGAACAAATGATTACATTTTGGTATTGATTGGGGTTTGTACTGATTTTTGTTATTTCCTTATAACTGTGATACATACCAATAAAGCACAAACACATAATTGCAGGTACCATGTAAAACCACATACAGTGTTAGGGGTTGTATATTTCATCTGCGTAACACAGATAGTTTTTGTGTGCACATAAACAGACACACCTTTCACCTCTATGCAGATTATTAGAAAACACTGCAGTAGTTTTGCTTTAGTCTAATGTGCGTGCTCAGTGGACAATACAGTCTGGCTTTTCCTCAGCTTTTAGCTGTGTTCTAAATATAGAACAGGCAGTGTTGAATGCAAAGGTAAAATTGTCTTCAAATATAAAACCACTTACTGGGTCTGACAAATGTTAGCGCACAAATGAATGAAGCATCTAAAGGAAAAATAAATTATTTTTGGAGCCAAAAATTACTCAGTTAAATGAGATGTAAAAGCTTCCACCTCCTCACTAAATCCAATTTTTATTTATTTTTTTAACCATGACAATAAGTTAATTACATGTCAATACATGCTTTTGCACCGGGTCATAACAGTGACTCTGAATTTAATTATGTTGTTTACTTTCTTTAAGTGAATGTGAACTTACAGGCTGTTGTTACTCTCTCTTTGCATGTGTGTGTATGTGTGGGTTCATATGCTTGAAATCCTCACATCAGCATTCACTTACAAAGCGCTTATGTGGCAGAAACAGAGCTGTGAGCGAGCCTCCAGAGTGACAGGAGGTGAATTAGAGAGTGATTAGAGGTGAATTCTAATTCACACTCCCATGTGTCTGCCTGTCACTTGTAGGATAGGGCATTTGCAAACTAACGAGAGGAGTGTCAGACAGGTTGCAGCAAACACACACACACACACACACACACACACACACACACACACTTTGGCATAAACAAGTTCCACACATGGACCTAAGTCCACACAGTAGTTGCAGTACGTCTATACAATCAAACTTAAGTCCCAAAAGTGACAGTATTGGGTAATTTCCACAAATGTTCTGTGAAACACTGCGGAAAAGGAGAGTAAGAATGAGAACCAATAGGAAAACTAAGGTAAAGGCCATTGTCTTTCAGACAGAGATTGACCTTTGTCTCAGTGCTGCCAGGCATTACACAAATAAACACATACAAATCCAGGCTGATGATGTGTTTTATGTAGCTAAAGGGTTATTTATTTAAATCTCCATAAACCAGATTAACTTGGGATCCCATAGGGTTTGACAAATATAACATTTTCTATTAAATTAATAGAGGTTTATTTTGTTATGTTGTGAAACCTTATATTGTATAGTAATTAATTGTAAACAGGACAAACCTATACCCACACATACACATGTGTAAGAGGACATCTGATCCTGTTATATTATCCCCATATACACTTCCTGAGTCAAGGTCAAGTTTATTTCTATAGCACATTTACATCCCCAAAATGCTGTAGAAAGACTTAGGTAAAAAAAAACAAACAAATGTAGTAAAACTAACAAGGCAGTTGGAGACAGCAGACCTCAGCCAAGAGTGGATATGGCGTCAAAACGTGACGTGATGGAGCCATAGGTGTTGATCCATCTGATGTCCAAAGGTGAGACGATGTGAATGAAAAAAAAAAAAATGCCAGATTCTATCTTGTCTGAATCCTGAGATATTACCACTGATGTGTTTGAGATGTTGACCTTTAGTGTGACCTTGACCTTTGACCTTCATTGCTCAAAATCTAATGTGTTCTTCCTTGACCCATTGTTTCTAATTCCTAAAAGTTTCATCAAAATCCATTCAGAACTTTTTGTGTAATCCTGCTGACAGACAGACAAACGGACCCAAATTTAATACCTCCTTGGCAGACATAATACAAGTATACAGGTATAAAAGATAAGCTATATTAAAACTGATCAAACAGATACAAAGGAATTGGATAAATAATATCTAAAAAAAATACAACCAGAAAATAAAGCAAATAAATAAAAAAAAAAATAATCACACACTTGGATTCAAAACCAGTCACACATGTAATATAATCATGACTAAATTCCTGGAAGGTTTTCAATCTTAGCATCAGTTTTGGTTTTGAAGAAAATAAATAAATTTCCATAACTGTTCCACAAGATAGATATGTTTGTTTACATGGTAACGTTTCATTATTATGACTCCACTGCTATTTATAACTATCTGTCTCTGTGCATCATCACATTTTCAGAGTGAAAAACCTTTCAAAATCTTTTCACTCATTTGTTATGTCATGCAGTGGTGTCTTTCATTGTCAAATCATCTATGAGACACAGGCGCTCGACCATAAATGGATAAAGGTGCTGTTTGGTTTGAACTGTCGTCTCTTTAGATGAGGAGATAATGACAGGATGGTCAAGAAAGTCTAGCTGACACATCTTTTTTATTGTTGTTTTTTAGTTTAGTTTAGTGATCATCTTCAAAATAAACAGAACATAAGAAACATAAGATGTGCCAACATTGGTATTTCTGAAGTTAATCCAAGGTATACTACCCTACAATATACAATTTAATATATTTTTTATTTCACCCTGTCTTAAAATTGTACAAATTTTTAATCACTGTGAAGCACTTTGGGCTACAGTGTTTGTATGAAAGGTGCTATACAAATAAAGATTGTTATTATAATAATATAATATATAATATTATTATTATTATTATTATTATTATTATTACAAAGCAAAAAAGGCAGTAACTGCATTTTTGTGCGTTATTGTGTTTTTTGCAGCATTCAAATCATTCTTCATCATGTGACCAAATATTTAATCTTAAATTTCAGTTGTTTTGGAGAAAATTGGTGAGTTTTTGTACAGTAAAGAAACCACTACAAACCACTAAAGATCTTCAGCCTCCACTAAAGTCTATCCAAAATGCCCATAGTTTTGTTTATGGAGCAATCCTTCAAAACCATTTGAGATTTTTCCGCTACTTGTGAAACTATTTTACTCCTTTGTTACCAATGGTAACATTACTAACACGTACCACTTCTTGTTTTTGTCAACAGATATGCCACATAACCTTTAATGACCTTAGTTAATAATAAGTACTGATGCATGACTTTGCCAGCATAGCTTGGCAACACAAACTACCATTACAGTGGGGGGTGTTTATGTGAGATCCAACCACATGCAATAGTGTATTTGTTTGTTTGATGGATCCTGCTGTGGCTAATAACACAACTAAGAGCGTCATCATTAGGTTTTTGGTAGTTGTAAGCCCCTATTACAAGTAATAACACTAATTAAATCATAATTATTCCTCCGATTGGCGTCCATCTGACTGATAGTATTGGCTGGTATCAGACCGGAATTTTTTTAAACTTAAAAGATATTATGGCAATGGTTACTGGCAGAGGACTGTGGCAACTGATGGAAGGAACAACAAATTAGTGATAGTATATTGAATAGAATATGAATTAATTATTGTATAAATGCTCTAAATGTTGTTTTGTTGGATTGTTTGGGCACAATTCATCCCTTAGATCACCCCCTTTACTCCTCCCCCTTGAATCCGAGCAGCAAGAGGTACAATGTTACGTCATCAGTACTCAGCGATGGGGCAATCAATAAATACGAAAACTTTCATCATGCTGTCAATAGCTGTAAACATTGCATCGTGTTGTAGCTATCAACTATAAACTGCACAAATGTGATCTATAAAATATGGAAACTACATTAAATAGTCCATCAAGTGATTAATGTAACGTGAAATAAACATGTGTTTTAGAACAACAGAAACATCCACATGATCCCTGACCCTAACCCTGTAGACCAGTGTTTCCCAGAAGTGTAAAGTAGCTAAGTAAAAGTACTTCATTACTGTACTCAAGTACTTTACTTAGGTATCTGTACTTAACTTGAGTATTTATTTTTCTGTCAACTTTTTACTTTTACTCCCTACATTTTTACATAAATATCAGTACGTTATACTCTTTACATTCTCAGATTCATTACTTTTTCAAACTAAACAGATGTGACAGTACGAAAAATGAGTCACTTCAGAGGGAAAATCAGTGGAGGATGAACTGTGACTTTATATATTATAATTATAGAAATATTGTCTCATAATTTAGACTTTTTATCTCATAATTTTAACATTTTATCACACAACCTTTTCTCTTAAAATTATGCATTTTTATCTCATATTTATAAGTTTTTTTTTTTAATCTCATGATTATTTGTCTCAATTGTGAGATAAATTTAATTTCCTGCCCACATCCACAAAACTGAGTAACTGTGACTTGATCAAACTCACTTTTAAAGGTTTGTTTTTAGATACTTTTGAAACTTTACTGATTGTTCCTGGTTAAATAAGTACTACTGCATTCATGACAAAAAAAGCAGTTTTACTTTTTACTTTTGTACTTGATTACAATTGAGAAGTTGTACTTTTTTTTTACTTTTACTTGAGTAGAGGAGTTGAAACAGTACTTCTAATTTTATCAGAGTATTTTTTTCCACACAAGTAGCTGTACTTCTACTTAAGTACAGAATGTCAGTACTTTGACCACCTCTGGTGTTTCCCAACCTTCATGAGGCACGGTACATATTTTACATAAAAAACATCACAAGGCACACTACCAAAGAAAAATTTCACAAGTATATTTATTGAAATATAATACAAATCTAGTCTTGATTTACATATTCAGTGCAAAACCTGAGCCTGTTTAGTTAAAGACAAAGATGACACTCTTGCAGGAATTTAAGGTAAGGCACATTTATTTGTATAGTACATTTCATGTACAGGACAATTCAAGGTACTTTACACAAAAACAGAAACAGAACAGAAGAAATTTAAAATGATAAATATGCATTAAAAGACAATTAAAATAGAGACTAAGTAAAAGCTCCAGCGACAGTTTTTCTCAGACCTCAGGTGTTCAGGTAGTTTGTTCCACAGGTGAGGAGCAGAATAACTGAATGATGCCTCACTTTGTTTG
The DNA here is from genome assembly GCA_020466265.1 of Siphamia tubifer. Lineage (NCBI taxonomy): Eukaryota > Metazoa > Chordata > Actinopteri > Kurtiformes > Apogonidae > Siphamia > Siphamia tubifer. The sequence goes on from CM035783.1 coordinate 9,646,983, forward strand.
GTTCTGATTTTTGGAACACACAGTAAACCTGTTCCTGATGACCTATGACCTCAGGGCTCTGGATGCGTCATAGGGAACCAGTAGGTCTAGGATGTATTCGGGTCCAAGGTCGTTTAGTTCTTTATAGACCAGGAGTGAGATTTTGAATTCTATCCTTTAACCCACAGGAAGACAATGTAAGGATTTGAGGACCGGTGTGATGTGGTCCAGTTTCTTGGTACTGGTCAGGACTCTGGCACCAGCGTTTTGGATCAGCTACAGCTGCCTGATTGTTTTTTTGTTTAGACCACTGAAGACACCATTACAATAATCTAACTTACTGAAAATGAATGAATGAGTTTTTCTGTGTCTGGTTTGGACAGAAAACCCTTGATTCTAGCGATGTTCTTTAGGTGGTCATAGACGGATTTGGTAATAGCTTTTAAATGGTTGTTAAATTTCAGGTTTGAGTCAATAATTACACCCAGATTTCCTGCTTGGTTTGTAGGGTTTAGTGACATGGACTCAAGGTGAGCACTGACCTGTTTTTGTTTATGTTTCGTATTATTTGTTCATTTGTTAATTTGTCCATTTATTTGTCCTTGTAATTATTGTCGTTAATTGCCATCGTATTCTTAACAGCCCTTCGAGGCAACCTGTGTTGCGATTTAGGGCTATACAAAAATAAAGTGATTGATTGATTGATTGACCTTTCTTTTTTGGGGCCAAAAACAATCACTTCTGTTTTGTCTGCATTAAGCTGGAGGAAGTTCTAGCACATCCCGGATACATTTACTCAGTGTCAGTAAGGGACTGTAGTCAAGTGATGACACAGAAATATAAAGTTGTGTGTCATCATTAAGAAACACAACCTCGGCTCAGAGTGGATCAGTGGTGTGTGCTGTTCTATGTAGGCTATCTGTAATCACGCTGCTCACTTACAGTACTAATAAGGTGACATTCCGTCATTTTTCACGACACACCTGATGATTTGTCACGGTACGCTAATGTGCCACGGTACACTGGTTGGGAAACACTCCTCTAGACCGCATTGGACCTGAGGTTGTTGACTCACTGTCCTCACTGGTACTGTTACTGTCTTGTAACGTGTACAAAATGACCAAAAATAGTCACTTGCGTTAAAAAAAAAAAAAGGGTTAAGGTGTTGCTGGCTGTCACTGGCTCATGTCTCTCTCATCACCTTCAGCTCTACAGAGACTGAAGTGTAGTGGGAGACAGCGAGGACATTTACATGGAGCTGGCTTTCATTAAAAAAAAAAGGTAAAATATGAGAGCATTAAAACACTGCACTTAATCTGTCCATTCAAATTAGCTCCATTAATCATCATTAATTCACTACATTATATTTCCCTACTTAATTACATGTGCTACAAAGGAATAATTGCCTTGAAGGATGCATATCGTGATCCATCATCACTTCAGAGTGGTGTAGAATTTTCTCTAGTAATTAACAAAGGTGTGCCCGTCTGTGAGGTGTTGACAAGTGGAGACTGGAGGATGAAATTAAAGGCTCTTTTTTTGAGGAACTGAATGTCATATTTAAGACAACAAAAAGACAGGACATAAAACAAAACCTCTGTAAGAAGTTTAGCTTATATAGGGTCGGATGGACTTGTAAGCATTAACATGATGCTGATAGAAAAGAAGTGGAAGCAGAATATATTACTTACACATCCTTTTGCAGGAGGAAAGGTCTATATTCATAGGATGAAAGTGTCAGGTTGGCACATTCAGCTCAGTGATATTGGGCAGAATATAAACAGGACAGTAGTTTTCTGTGGTGCCAAAGGAGGGGATTGATAGGTAGGAAATGTACTGTTCAGCAAAGAACCGTTGACAATATAATGACATTTTTTGCCAAAGATACAGCGAACACGAGCAGTTCTACAGAAAATGAAGAGCAGGGGAGGATATCATAGATCAATGTAAATGTAAGGGAATGATGTACAAGCAAATGGCAGTTGTATTTTTTTCTTCTTTAGGGGTGAAGGATTCCCAGTGAGGTTTGATTAGAGTTGTAACTCTTAAATAAAATCACCCCAGAATCAATGTGAAGAGACACTTGTTTTATTTGATTAGTTAGAATAGTGTTTACGCCGCATAATCAAAACTACTTTACTGAATCAATGTTGCTTAGTGTCTCCTCTGTTGTCTCATTTTTGTGACACGCCATCGGGCGACTTCAGATTTTCAGATTATTATAGAAAAGTATTTCACAGTTCTATTTTTTTTTTCTCTCTCTCTCTTTTTTAAATACTTCCCAGATGCTTTGCTGTCATGATTATCCATTCAGCAAGGCTCAGTAGTTGTGTCCAATTTATGTTAATAAAAACAGCAGTGCTGTTGTTTATTGAGGGTGACAACGCATGCATTATATGCTGCTCATTTTAACAACGCCCCCTGCTTTCTCTACAAGGTCTGCTGTGCTTATGTGTTGTGAATTACAATTCAGCTTGGTATTGCCACTCCCTCTGGTGTGGTTTAGCCAGTGTCTGCACATGTATTTCACACCGATGCCTTCACTGTAGGTTTAACATTTAATGATATTTATCTACCGTGGCAGCCATTATGTGCCGACAGCCCCGACAGCTCTGAGCACCACCGAACGTGGCACTGGAGGCAAGGAGGAGGAAGTATCTTGCCCAAGGACACAACGGACTGACGAGTTCAAAGTAGGATTTGAACTGGCAACCCTTTAGTTAATGGAGGACTCACTCTACCAACTGAGCCACGGCCGCCCCATGGACGGATTTGGCCGACATTTTCAGGAAATGTTAAAAATGGCACAAGGACAAGTGATAGAAGTGTTTGTTTGTTTTTTTTTTTTTTTGGGGGGGGGGGGGGTGCATGCATCTCTCAGTAGGCACTTGCAGAAGTGAAACCTTGCACTCTAGAGATGGGGTTTTTGGCTCTTTTGGGGGATCTAGATCTTTATGGCTCGTTCCTTCAAAAAACAGGATCTTTGACTTTTTTTTTGTTTACATGTTTTAAGCTTAAACTGGGTCCCCAGCATTTTCCCTTGCCCCCCCTCCTCGATTAAAGTGTATCAAGACACTACTCCTTTGGCCCTGACTCATTTTAAATTCTAAATATTTCTTTCAATTTCTGAACAAACAAACGTGTTGGACAGTTGTGTGACTTAACTGACTGAGTTTTGATCTTTCCGCCGTTGACAGAACGAGAACCCCCTCCCACTGTTGGACCCTTGCTGTGCTGTGATCGGTCAATTAAGATTCTAGGGCGGGGGAATACTCATGTGTAAAGAAGCATGTAGTTTTACACATGAGTACTCCCCACCCTGGAATGTTGATTGACCAATCACAGCACAGCAAGGGTCTGACGGTGGGAGGGGGTTCTGCATGATTCTCTCTCTCTCTCGGCTCCTGTTGTTCATTTTAAAGAGCCGTTCAAAAGTTCATTCACAAACGTCACAACACTATTGCACTCATTTTGGTCATTTGGTGTGTGGGGGGGGTGGGGGGGGGGGGCAGTTTGGGCTGCCTGAGTGCTTTTGTAGATTAAATTTGTTTTTAATCCCCAAATCACCCCCCCCCCCCAAACAATCATTAAGGTGAAGTAGTGATGTAACCCCCACCAACATATATACAGTATATATATATATATATATATATATATATATATATATATATATATATATATATATATGTATATGTGCGTGTGTGTGTGTGTATAAATACACATTTTCTAAAAATATACAAGTTATGCATAAACAAAGGTTAAGGATCCAAGATAACGTGGCTGATGCGCCTGTAAATGTTTGCTTACATGATCACAGTCTGCTCTGGTGATGCACAACATCAATCTTCTTCGGCCTTAATCACCCATCAATTTAGCTGCAGTACTTGTTCAGAAATGAAAGGAACAATGTCATAGTCCTACACAGAGTTTTCCATCAAACAGCCAACTCAAATGATAAATCAATTAATTTATTGGCCTTTATTAACCTCTTGACTCTTGATTAATATTGTCATCAATAACAATAAAATGCGTCCTTGTGCTACTTGGGAGAAAGTCTGCTCAACCTCTGTATGGGAGATAACTAAAGGTATAGAATTGCTTTCAGGAAGGCATTATTGTAGTGTCTTTTATGAGGTGTATCTTGTATGTCACACATTATTGCAGCAATTACACAATCATCTTAAAGAAATGTGATTTTTTTTTTTCCCTTCCTTACTTAGATTTTAGTTCTCAGTAACTCCTCTGGCCATGAAACTAGCTCCCTGTGCTGTCACTGGAAACACATTTCCACCCCCAGCACAGTGACCAGGCATATTGATTAAATCACAAATGGTACAATGACTTTCAATTTGTGTTGCTTGGCAATTTGATTTTACCAGACATCAATAGTTTTCTGTGTTGTCAGTGTGCTGGTGTGCACAGTTGTCTCTCTTGTTCAACAGTAAAATTGTCAGATTTGGTTGGTAAAGTCCCCATGAAATCAAATTTGACATGTCAGTCTTTTGATATGATGTGCCGTATGTCACTGACAGTACTGTGCAAAGGTAACTATTGAGTATATGCATTTATTTTTCATTCTCTCTCCAAATGTAACAAAACAAGTACAGGAAATATTTGCACAGGCTTTAAAGACATACAAAAAACTGAACTCAATGTGTTCTAAAGGGTGAAGTCACAGGTGTCAAACATAAGGTCCGGGGGCCAAATTCGGCCCACCCAAAGGTCCAGTCTGGCCCTTGGGATGAATTTGTGAAATGCAAAAATAGATATTAAGATATTGATAATAATCACTTTAGTTCAGGATCCAACTCCAATTTTTTCCTGTTTGTAAATGTAAATATTTTGACATATTTACACACAAAAAAGTATAATGTCACAAAATGTTCGAATAATCTGTAAACAAATATGAAGAAGTTTTTTTAAGAGAAGTCAGTGCAATTTTAACAGTTTTCTGCCTGATATTAAATATTTTGTGTATTTGTAGACCCACTATGATCTGCAACCTATAATGACCATGTGGAAATGATAAACTGAAGTATAATATTGTTCAAATTAGGCTTATTCTTTCATTTGTTTCATGTTCTTCACATTATTTGAACAGATAGTTTGTCAATGTCAACATTTTTATTATTTAATTTAACTTTTTTTGTTGACATTATTTATGTATTATTATGTTATTATTTCAATGTTTCGCCCCATTTCAGTCAAATTTAGCTGAATGTGGCCCCTGAACTACAATGAGTTTGACACCCCTGGGTTAAGTGATTAATTGTGATCCCTGATCCTATGACAAGGAGCAGCACAAACCAATTGACATTTAAGTATGTAGTTTTGTTTTTCCTGCTGTATATATTTAACATTTCCAGATTGTAGCTCATGTAATACAGAGATATATGTGTGGTAATTAGAACTTTACTGAACCAAGAAAGCCAATGTTGACCTCTGACTTTTGCACAGTATTGTATGTCAGTAATTATCTTAACTAACGAGTTGACTCAGACTCTGTTACCATCTTTAAATCGCTGCTTAAAACATATTTATTCAGACAAGTTTACTCCATCCTGGGACGGACTATCAGAACAGAGGGATCCAAATGCAAGACTTTTAACACTTTTATGAAATATAAATGTGTGTGTGATGGTGAATCTGCTGCCGTATGGCCGATCTGTGTTTGATGGTAGATCAGACGGGGAGCTGAGGGACAAAAGGCAGGTCAGTAAACAGACAGGGGTCAAAACCGAGTGTGCAATAACTGAAATAAAAAAAAGAGTCACATTACCAGTTTGCAGGCGAGGGTCAATCCGGGTAATCAGTCCAAGGAAGAGATCCGACAAGAGGAAAGACAGATTCAGGGTCAAGTAGTAGGTCCAGGTCCGATAACAGAAAAGCCACAAACAATACCAAAGCCAATAGTGCACAGACAACAGACAAATACCAGTTCCAGAAACAAGTCATACACAGAATGAAAGCGCTCATTTGGGTGAACGGAGACAGATAAACTAGCGACAAGCAAACAAAAACACACACACACAAATACCACATTTATAAACAGGAGAGGACAGGTGGGCTCCAATCACAGAGATTACGAGGCAGGAAGAAAAACACAACGGTGATAGAAAGCAAACAGGTGGACTCAATCACACAGGGTAACAGACACCAGTGATAGGAAGCAAAGCCAGACAATGTGCACAAAGACGCACATAACAAAATAAAAGTCCAGAACTCCAACAAAGACAAAATCAGTGCTTCCTTAGCTCTTGATGATGTTTTCATTTGCTGTGCATGGAGAAGATGATGTATAATTTTCTTAACAACAACCTTATTCTTTCATTCTAAACACTGGAATTATAGGCATTTTTAAAGCTCGATATAATCTATGGTTTCTTAACATATGAATGAGGATAATGATAGTAATTTACATAAAACAGCTGCAATTCTGCATAAATGCAGGCATCCACTCGACTAAACAGAGAAGAGATCAGCTGTCAAGTTCAAATTTTAGCAGAACAACAGCGGATGATGCTTTAGTTTTTGGCCGCTGATTAAGTAATGCGAATATGCACTTACACTGCGTTTCCACTAGTACCGGCTGAAGTCGTTTCATCCTTTTTACATATCTATTATGAAAAGGACCTGGAATCTGGTATCCAGTACTAGATTTTTGGTATCACCTCTGCCCAAGCTAACCTGGGCCCGCCCATCCCAGTTTGATGCAACACTGAACTGTGTTGTTGCAACTAATCTGGCCAGGCAGGCTATCTACAGAATTCGAAACACTGGAGAACTTGGGAACTCCACTCTCTTTGCCAATCAACATTGAGAATCTCCAGCAGCTCTGGGTAGAGGCGTGTTCAAGGCAGTGACAAACCACGACTGGAACCCCAGGATTGTATACAGAAGCACTTCATTCACTGCAAGCCTTTGACACAGCTGTAGATGCTGTATTGAACTATTTCAACTGGAAATTCTCATTGAAAATGGAGCAGAGAGCAGCACTGGAGGCATTCATTACAAGGAAAGATGTTTCCGGCTTCGGTAAGAGTTTAATCTACTAGTTAGCCCCGCTGGATACATCTGTAGTGTTTTCAATAAAAGTGTTGAAACTGAGTCGAAACACCCAGCTAAACCACCAATGAAGAGCCTGGATGAGTTTTGCCGCTTTTATTCTCTTCATGAATGATGGTGAAAACTGTGACACACAACACAATCACATTCAGCACATTGTGCTTATCTGATACAAAAAAACAGTGCAAATCGTTTCCACAAATGACACACAGTTTAACTAAGTATTATCCACATCTTATCTTACATGTATGTATAATAATATCAATGAACTCACGGCATTCCCTGACCGATGATACAGCCTGGATGGAGATAGATTCATAAACAGTGCTTAGTTTCAGCTGTAGCGAAGCCCGTTTACATTCTGAGACCGGAGATCGTAAAACCGGAAGTACTAAGTCCGAACCGGAAGTACAATTAAGCGGAAATATTTTCCAACCAAATACCAAATAAACAATGAATCACTTGTCTAAACAACATTACTTTTAGTACAATAGAAACCATTTTAATATTATTATTTAAACCCATTAACTTATTTAGTAGATAAATTGCCTTAAAAGCAACACAACAGCAGGGGAAAGAGTGGTGTGCTTTGTTTAAGCTTCAACACTGCCTTTTCTGGCTTTGACCAATAGCAAACTGAGGTATTTGAGGGAGGCGGAGTTGATGTTCACATGTTGGCCAGACCCTATAGGTCGCAGAGCATTGGAGGGTTGTCACATCAGGCAATGCAGCACCTTTTCAAAAAGATTGTTATAGCTCCACTGTTGAACGGACAGATACAGGAAATCCTTCCTCCCACAAGCTGTCACTCTGTATAATAAATCATAATCATAATAATTTTCTGTTTATATTGTGCACTTTTTATAAATGATACTGTAATCATGTTATTTACCTACTTTACACTCTACAGTTATCTGTATTTACACTTAATATGCAATTGCACCTTACTTTATTTTGCACCTCACTTTGTTTTACTTAGTACATGAATGCAGCTATTGTTAAAAAGCAATTTCACAATTGTGGGATCAATAAAGTACTTCTATTCTCTTCTATAATAATGAATATATCTGTAAATCAACACATTTGTGTTTGTCGCCAGGTTTCTGGAAATACTTCTCCCGTCATCTTGCAATAACAAAGAAATCATGATATTTGTGACTGAATGGAAAAATAAAACAACATTACACACTTATGTTTTTCAACATTTAGTAAATATCTGTAATGTCTGGCACATATGTCCAATGGAAAAGCCACCAGTAAGGTGCAATACTAAACTACAGTGTGCAAGTAAAATATAATTTTCCAGGAGGATGGAGGTGCATAAATAACAGCAAAATGAACAATATAAATGTAGTTTAAGATCAGAATCACTGGGGTGAGTTTACTGGAAAGAGAAATTGCATATGGGAGTAAAGATTTCCTGTATCTGTTCACGTTGTTTGTTGACTCTAATGTCATTGTGGTCTGGAGTGCAGGTCGATATGTCTATAGTGATCATTGTCTTTGTTTATGTTGTTTGCTACTCTTATTATTGAACTAATCTAATCTACACTACTGTAAATATTATGAAAACCATTGTATTATCTACATACAAGAGGCAACACAAGAGACAGTTGGTGCTGGTAACTAAGAAACACATCTTAATCTCTGAAAGTGTATGATGAGATTCATTCCATATTCAAACCTTCAGGTCTGAACAGACAGTCATAGGGTCAAATTCAATCAGATATTACTACATACAATATTACTATACTCTTCCAATGCAGTTCCAATGCTACAGTAAAGTCCACGTCAGAAACAATGAATCTAATTTAACTTCTTACTTGTTATGTTCATGTTAGCTCAGGGTTTATTACTTGCAGCAATTGAAGCTTTTAAAAAGTCCTCAGTTCATATTGATTTGTTTGCTCCCTCCATAGGTGTTATGAGGCCAATGGATTTACAAATGCATTATGTGATTCATAGTTATTGTACAAAACCAGTTTCCATTTGGGTTCGTCAAAATTACAAACTAAAGGTCAAAGCAAAGAGTCCACACCAAGTAACTGGCAGGAGGCATTTTAGGCCACATTTTTAAAACAGCAGGATTTCTCAATATCCTTTCAGATATTTCAGCTCACAGTGGGTTTTAGTGTTGAGCATCAGTGATGTCCTCCCTGAATCTTTATGCCATTTCTAAAAAAAAAAAAAAAAGATCCTCTCAGCTCAGTTTCCCCTCTATGTGACTAATAACTTTAATCAAGCCAATAACTTAATGCTTTGATGAACCTTAGAGCACAGAGCAATTACTATCTGCTGAGGTGGCTTGTTTTATAACTGAGGTGAGAACAGCAATTCCCAGTCACCCAACTACCTGCCATCAATCAACAGAGGTGAAATGTTTGAACTTGCCCCGTGAAACTGCAGGATGACAGTTAAATGAAGGCCAAGATGATGGCTGCTACGTGTAATTGAATTTCTCCTTCAGACTAGTGGAGCACTGACTCCAGACCTGAGCGCTGTAAAACAAAACTGAGCCACTTATCAAAAAATAGAGGCTTGTTTAAAGGGGGAAAAAAAAAGTTTAGTCACTGTAACTGGACAGTAATATATATTTCATTTTAATGTAAAACATATTTTGTTAGTCTTCATTCTCAAACCTATTAACTAAATTAGTGCATTATACTGCCAAACAAAGCAATTTTTAGTGAAAATGAGTTTTTGTGTTTTTTGCAACATTCAAATAATTCTTTGTCGTATAATAAAATATCTCAAATGGCTGTTGTTTTGGAGAAAATTGATTGGTGTTTGTACAGTGACTGCAAAAAGTACTAGTAAAACAAAACAAAAAGGCAGTAAAGATCATTACTGTGTTCTTACCAATGTCCATTCAGGACCCTGCCCCAATAGTTTAAAAGGGAATCCGTGTATTAGACTGAAAGAGATTATGTAATTACTGTATTTTCCACACTATAAGGTGCACTGTCAATGAATGCTTTTTATGAAGGTTTTTTATATATATACGGCACATTAAGTAAAGTCAAAATCATGAGATAAGCACTCTAAATCATGAGATAAAAAGCCCAAATTATGAGATTAAAAAGTCAAAATTATAAGATAAAAAGCCCAAATTATGAGATTAAAAAGTCAAAATTATAAGATAAAAAGCCCAAATTATGAGATAAAAATTCTAAATTATGAGATAAAAATTCTAAATTATGAGATAAAAATTCTAAATTATGAGATAAAGTCTAAATTCCCGATCATTAACACTAAATGTTAATGATAAAATACAACACAATGCACTGACTTTTTCAGTTCAGTCCTTATACACGCCGTACCCAAGACCAGAAGTGATCTAATCACCGTAAGGCCAGAGATGATGCTTCTATTGTCTCCTGAAAAAGCCTTGGATCTGTGCGGCACCAGCTCGCTTTATTGACTGAACCAGGAACAGTGAAGGTCACGCTTGTTCTTTGTCTCAAATAGACTAACAGAGAGAAAGTACTGCCTTTGAACAGAACATAGTCATTTGCATGGGCGTCGCAGCCGTGGGGGATGGGGGTGTGGTGACACCTCCACTTCTCCAACCATGATTTCATACCCCCCACTTTTCCCACAGTTTATATATTGTATCGTTACTGGATCCAGGAAACGGACGGAGAGTTGGTCTCACCTACTTTTTATTTCAGGATAAACGGTTACTGTCAGCCGCAATCACGCCAAACAAACATCAATAACATTGCGGGGGTGTTACAATATCTATGGTTTAAACTGTTTACCAGCCCGGGCGGCACAACGGTATATTTAAATGAAGCACACCTCAGTTCACCAGTTCTTCTTCATGGTGTTAGCAAACAGTCATCAACCAGTAAGTAATGAGGAATGTTGTTAAACAAAGTTAACTAAACTATGTCTTGTTCTGTGACATATACCCTAAGACAGTGGTTGTCAAACTTTTTTCAGTGACGTTCCCCCTGAGAAACATATTCTTAGTCGTCTCCCCTGACATGGACAAAACATTTTTGTAAGAAAAAAGAGGTACAGTGTCTGTAAAATCAGTGTCAGAGTTTTTAAAAATCCAAACTTATATCAGTTTTTGTATTTCATAATTTTTACTTTTTATCTCATAATTTTTACTTATGAATTGAATAAATGTTTAATTGTGGAAAAACAATTTTTATTTTTTTTTCGGCCATATATTACTTTTTCAATATAAAAATGTAACCATTAATGGATAATTGTTTGTTAATTTTCCCATGATAGATTCAGAATAAGAAAACACCCCCACATTTTAAATGGCTGTGTCACCCTTGGTCATAATAATATTTTGTCACCAATGCATTTGTTGGATACCTACAGAATTCCTTCCACATCATCACCTACTCTTTCAGCCCTTTAACACTTCTCAGGTACAAACCAAGATACAAGCATGTGGATGCAACATCTACGGAAATGGTGTGAAGTATCAGAAACCAGCACAGATCTGGATACCTGTCTGAAAATGCCCTAAGATTACACAGGTGAAAATGAGGTGTGATATTTATGAGTGTGGGGGTGGACTCAGCTTGAACAGGAAAAGTGAATAAAGTTGGATTTTCACAACTTTGGAGTTTTCACTTCATTAAAAAAAAATAATAATAAAATTCAGTTAATGTACGTTCTTAAAGCTGCAGGGTAGTGGCTGTTGTTCAGTAGGATCTGTTTTTAACATATACTGAGGAAGAGCTGGAAGGAAAATGAGATGAGATGAAATGTTCTTTAATGTTCTTTTTTTGTCTTGTTTCAATCATTCCCAGTGGGATATTAATATTAATTCAACTTCAACTGTTGCAGCACTGCTTAATTATCCTGACCTCATCATGTTAAAGAGAAGCACTGTTTATGTTAAGAGGCACAGAAGTCAATGTATAACCACAAGAAATGTTATAGTGTTTATTCCATGTTAAGTGGGATCACATAAGGTCCTGCTAATTAAAATAACAAGGTATAATAATAATAAGACAATAGGTATAACATGAATTCTTGAGACTTAAAATGACACCAGTGACCAAAAGCATCTACTGACCAAAATGGTAAAATAACTTTTGAACGTCTAAAGCTATGACCGTTTCATATTTTTTAAAAATTATTAATAGATTTCACTGTCATCTGTCATGGTGAAATATAATTATTATGTATATTTTATGACTTAGTGAAAATAATTTCGACTATAATCATTTGATTGTCTTCGTGGTTTCATTTTTAATGCCATTAATGTAGTTTTACAATAAGAGTTACAAAAACAATCCAGTTATTCAGATCATTTTCATAATTTAATGAGAACTCACTTGGGTTAGTATCTATTTCCAGAAATAATTTTAAGAAGATCCACCCAGAACGTTTTGTGCAATCCTGCTGATAGACAAATAAACAATCAAATAAAACAGACAAACCCAACTGAAATGAATATCTCCTTGGCAGAGGTAAAAAAAAAGAAATCAGATATAACAAATAGGTAAAACCAAACAAAGAAATACACACACACACACACACAAAATATATATATATATTATTGGACTGATCCCTTTCGAAGCATATTGCATATCAGATGACATTACGCAGCCTCATTCCAAATCAGTTTATGGAAACAAATTCAAATGGGATGGTATTTGTTTTTCCTTTTGTGACTTTTCAAACGTTTCCTTTGAAATAGTAATATAGAAAGAGCTGTTGAGATGCTCTGAATCCATGCCCGACCTCCCTGCTTGATAGAGAGTTTTTCAAATACCTCATCTCTTTCATCCCTTTCTCCTCAGCTCAGAGCCCAGTAATAATTTCCCCTCTGCAATTAATTCCTCACCTGAACACCCCCCACCCTCCCCCTTTCCCTCCCACCTCTCATCACTGTGGCCCCGTCTCCATGGGCTTCGGGGCTTGATGAAATGAAAACTGTTTCCAACAATTATTTTCCTCCTCTACGTTTGTATTCTCAGCTCCACTCCCCCCCCTCTCTTCCTTTGCTTTTGCAAACCTCAACAATTAATGGAGCTCTTCATCAAGCTTGTGAAAGGCTCCTCACCTTGACAAATTATGACACTCTTGGGGGTAAGCACATTATCAAAACCCAATGTTTGTTTACATAAAAAAATACACTGTATAATTTGAAGGGGAGTGAACGTTTCTCCAGGTTTGCAGAATACAGATTTAATTTGAATTTTGCCAACTCATCTCTCTAAGCTGTTGTGATAAAACATGACATGTTTTCCCTACAGAGCGAGGCCATGTCGAAACTCTGAAACTGTATATTATTAATTTCAGGTTCACTGCTGGGGAAAAAAAAAAATAATCACAGGGTTGGAAATTTGTCATTTCTCAATGCAAATGAGTTTCTTTTTTTTTTTTTTTTTTTTTTTTAAATCTTTCCTGCTCAGATACGTCTCATTTGAATTTGATGCAGACAGACTGATTTCAAGTCAGGTCAGAAATACAGTGGGTTCAGTCATTTATCTGTTTCTGTTGTTGTCTACCAGCACCATGGAAAATCTGTTTTCTGACCCTTTTTGGGCATCCTTTGAATGTGAATTATGTTCAGTAAGTCAACCAATAACACTGGGGAACAATTAAAAAAAAAAAAGTCTGTTGAGTTAGATTTTTATGTTGACTAAAATCTTTTCTCCACAGCTTACCCCCACATAAGCCTAATTTCACTGATTAGCTGTAGTCAGACTTTCTAGCTGATTATCTCACCTCATCTAACCTGAGTGACGTCATCTGGCTGCATTTCGCTAGGCTCACGTAACCATTTGAGTATCGTGTAGTTCAGGCTTTCTGAAAAACGAAGGAGCCAATCAGTGTCACTGGGTGGGACTTCCCATGACTGGGTGGTGTTGTGGCTGATGTCTCTGTGGTCAAAACATTTTTTTGATCAGAACAGGATTTCATGCTACGTCACAACACATTGGTAAATTGGTCCAGTAGTTTTTGCGTAAACCTGCTTACAAACAAACAAACAAACAAACAAACAAACAAACAGACAGACAGATAAATAAACTGACTCAAACAATATACTCAAAAAATAAATAGTAATGAAACCTATCTAAGCAGTAGAATACATGCTTAAGATAATTGCAGAATTCAGTGGAACAAAGTGACAGGTTTTTGGCAGGTGTCATATCTTAAAATTACTATAATTACCACAGAATTGGGTTATTTCCTTTGACATAAAGTGAGCAAGTTAAAATATCAATTGTCTGCAAAATACACATTTGGATTATGTAGAGAAGAAAACATGGGTTGCATTTTGTTTCTGCAATAAAATATTGGAAAATACAACAAATATATAATTTTAGTTTCCTCATCTTATTGTATTTTCTGAAATTCACTCACAAGATAAGATAAGCAACATACAACACACGTACAAAAGTAAAAAGCATTGTGGGATTGTTTAAATGTAAAGTACATTATGAATTACATTTCTTGTTATTATTATTATTATTATTAATAAAAAAACAAGTATGAAAAAAAGTGAGAAAGGAAATAGTCTCACACACACACACACACACACAGCACAGTTCCTACTCCTTCCCCATTAAAGTTTCAGATAACTATTTAATCTGAAATTAATATTTTCTTCTTATTGTGATGTCTGTTTTTGGTTTTCTTCACTCTATTTTTCTGTCTGTATAATACAATGGTTTGACTTCTCTGTATCACCAGACAGTTCTACTGCAGATATGGACAGAATATGATTATCTGGGTTTTCTTAGATGATACAATAGCTGTAGGCATCTAGTTAATTATTTCTTACCTATATTTCAATTCACTGCATAATCTGGGTGAGGCATTTGCAAACGTCGTTGATCACTCTATTTATTTGAAAGCTGAAGTGGTTCGCACATTCATACATTTCTGTGGTGCATGCATAGCATATGGGCGGGTTGTTACTAATTAAGAGCAAAGCCTCAGTTTCCTGCATGACTTTGGGAGAGTCATGTACTCATTGAAAAGCCCACCTGGCTTTAGAGAAGATTCTACCTAATTGAATGCATGGATGGTTGGAGAAATTGCGTTTCTGGGCAAACTAAATGTAACTAAGCTCATGGAAATTACAAATTTATCCTATGGAATGCCAAACAAATTATTTTCAAAGTGTGATTAATGGTGTCTGTCAAACCAACACATGTGCGGATGCAAGAAAAAAAAAATATTCCTGGCCCCAGGGCAATTGTTCTACACAGTAGAACGTGCAAGGTTAATTTACAGAAACTATTTTTTTTCCCCGATACTCTACATTTAATATTTGTGAAACAATCATTCGCTATTAATAAGAATAATGACCATCGAAGAACAGAACAGGAAGTTATGCTGGGTTTTCTTTAACACTTGTCCATATGAGAAACATTTATTTACGTTTTGGGAATTCTACATTTTTACTTTAAATTATTTTATTAATTTTCATTAATAGAATGTATAGACTATACCAAATGAATTGTATTTTGAAGCTATTGTGCTTTTGTTCCGAACACTAGAACCACTGGCATAATAACTTTAAAAACACTGGGTTTAAAAATTCCACATTTTCCATATTAATGAATATCATGGAGGAAGAATTGATTTGATTCTGGATGATTTTTCATTTCGACATTGGCCAGAAGGGGACACTCAAAAGTTTAAAATCACTAAACACATGTTGTTAGCATCTCTGGAATGAAAATCTGATTGATTTCAAATCAAGTGCAAATGAAAGGTCATGACCTGGGGATGCCTCACATCATGACATCATAGCTGTTGATTAAGGATTGGGGGTGTTCAGGAATATACTCCTATTCTGTCGGCTAGTTTTGTCTAGTTTCTAAAAGTCTTTACTAGTAGTAATTTAGTAGTAGTGATTTTATTCTAATTTGTCTATTTAACAGAACATGATGTATACCAAGCAACCGTTTATTTATGCCTATCTTAATTACACAAAGTACACAAATCATAAAACAAGGGAATAAATAACTAAAAGCAGTGTTAACATAGGATGCAAAGCAGGCTAAAAATAACAAAATACAACCATAAAAACAAAGACAACATAAAATCTGATAACAGCAAAACAATATAGGATATCTAAAAGAAACATCTCGCTTACTGATTAAAAGTCAATGACGAAAGGTGTGTTTATATCACAATATAATATGAAAATAAGTAAGTAAGCTTTATTTATATAGCACTTTTCCTAAACATATAAAGTCATAAAGTGCTTTACAGTAAAACACAATAAAAATACAAAAAAATAAAAACAATAACATATGATTAAAATACAATAAAATCCCATTTAAATAAAACTAAGATATAGTAAATGAACCTTCAGTCAGTTTTGGATTAAAATGCCTGTTTAAACAAACATGCTTTCAGGTGGATTTTAAAACTCTCCAATATGGAATATATATATATATATATATATATATATATATATATATATATATATATATATATATATATATATATATATATATATATATATTAATAATCATTCAGTCTACAAGTGATTCTTGATTTATAATTAATTAGGTTTTTTTGTTTTTATCTACAGCAGCTCTTATCTCTTCATTTATCAACACATCTTCATACTTTAATTGAAGTTTTAAAAATATATTACCCATGTTACAGCAATAATCAGCAGCATTGGTTGATGTTATGTAAGGGTAATAACAGCCATGTAAACCATGTACCATCAAATAATGTTTCTTTGACATGTGTTTAATGTTGGCAACTAATGGCAACTGTTAAAAAGAGAAGATCGTGGACATAAAATTTGGACAGGATTGTAGAAATTTAGCAAAAAGGATGCTACTTCAGTAAAAACTATGTTAAACCCATTAGAATGAATGACCAATAGATCCTATTAACAGACAATCAATTTGCAGTTGTCTTAATTTGCAGTTTTGTTGATCATGACTTGATTGATTGAGTAGAAAAGGCAAATGTGTTTAAAGTCTGGCTTCTTAATTATTACGACTTCCTTCTTTTTTTTCTCATATGCATGAATCATTTCATTTTTTAAAGGTGTGTTTTAAACATCTGGTCTGTTTGACATGGACATTTTCTAAAAGGGTTAAGGCTTACTTCTTCAGACAGATTGACATCAAATGACACAATCAAATATCAACTGAGAGTATTTCGGACTTTAAAAAAACAAACTTTAATTATCACACAAATCATAAGTAGACACCTTGTCCTTAACCTCTGTCAGAGTCTGTGTTCCCTCGACTCCGTGTTCAATTCGTGACTGATGGATCGTCCTCTGTTTGCTAGTATCTGATCTGCTGTCACTTCTGACCAATGGCTGTCTGTGCTGTCAGAGCTGGGATTTATTTATTTGTCTAGTGATTCCCTGGACTCAGAGTCAGAGCCTCCATTCATTATTGTCTTCAACCCATGTTATTGTCCTACCAGACTGTGGTAACCAACAAAAGAGGGGAATCTTAACGTTAAATCCTTCAAGATTTTCATTTGAAGTATTACTCAGTTGTTGTACTTCTGATGAACGGAGTTATAGCCTACTGGTCAAAATGAACACAAGATCCCTTGTACCTTGGGGTATCCTGTGGGGGGTACTGCAAAAGTACAGAGTCCATGGCCTGCTGCTATGGACCATTAGGCCCTTGTATGCCTGGAGCCAGAGCCTGGTCTACATTACGAGTAAGACAGTAGGTTGGATTCCTTCTCGGTGCAAGTAGGACTCCACCAGGGCTGCCCTTTGTCACAGATTCTGGTAATGATTTTTAGCGACATAATTTCTAGACATGTTTAGTTTTTTCTTGATGATATAGTCATGTGAGGCAGAGCAGTGGTTACCACTGATGCCTCACAGCAAGAAGGTCCTGGGTTCAATTCAAACACCAATCGGTATGAAAAAGCTGGAGTGAAGATTAGCACCTCCAAGTCTGAGGCATTGGTCTTTCAGTCAGAAAAAGATGGGGTACCTTCTGTGGGTTGGAGAGGAGTTGGTGCCCCAAGTGGAGGAGTGAAAGTGTCTTGGCATTTTGTTTATGGAATGAGAATGAAAGATGGACAGACAGCTCAGTGTTGTACCAGTCTTTTGTGTTAAAGAAAGAGCTGAGCCAAAAGGCAAAGCTGTTCATTTTCCCGTCAATCAATACTCCTAACCTCGTAGTAACCAAAAGGACAAGATTGCAGATACAAGCGGTGGAAATGACTTCCCTTTGCAGGGTGGCTGGGTTCTCCCTTGGAGACAAGATGAGGAGTTGGACCATCTGGGAGGCTAGCTTCCCTCCTGGATGCCTCCCTGGTGAGGTGTTATGAGCATCTCCAACCAGGAGGAGATCCTAGGGGTCAACCCAGAACACAATGGAGGGATTACATGTCTCAGCTGGCCTGGGAACACCTTGGAATCCCCCCCAGAGAAAGTGGAGAAGTTGGCTGGAAAGAAAGAAGTCTGGGCTTCTATGCTCAGGCTGATGCCCCCGTGAACCAGATAAGCAAAGCAAATGGATGAATGGAGTTATTAATTCTTTTTATTTCATGTTCTAAGGCTTGCATGCTGAATTAGTGTCATTGATTTTGTTGACTTCACAAATGCATTGTTTTTTTGTAATGTATCAACATGTCACTCTGTATCAATTTCACAATTATACAAGTTGGCATTTCCAAACATGCTATAATTTAGGTATTGAAGGGGAAAAAACTATTATAATAATAAAAATGTACAAACTTCCTCTTCCCATGCCTTCAGAAATGTTGGAAATATGGAGGCAGAAATAGACACCTTCTCAGGGTGTAATGGCAGATACATAAGTGAAGAAGAAGAAAAGGAAAACTTAACAGAGCTTGTGAGAAGCATGCAGATCTCTTCCAGCCCATTAGGTCTCCTGCCTACAAGCCTGTTGAAAAACATTTTCAGCTCCATTGGTCCAATTTTTGCACTCCATTATAAACTACGTACCCTACTTTCAACAATTATCAGTCTATTTCTAAGATGGCTTTTATATCCAAAATTTTAGAAAAGGTTGTTGCTAAGCAGCCAGTCACCACTCTGAATAGGCACAGCATTTTACACAAATTTCAGCTGGGTTACTGTCTGTGGTACTCTACAGATACTGCTCTTCTTTAGTCTCAAATGACTTTTTGATGTCCTGTGACTCAGGTAAATGCACCATCTTCATGCTGCTTTTGATACTGGAGACCACAGCATCTTGCTACACAGGTCCATTTTTAAGAGGCATCTCAAGAGGCACCCTTATTCTATTGCGTTTATAAGTATTCTATGACTATCGCTTTTTAGAATTTTTTCTTTTGTGTTTTTTATGTGCTGTTGTCTTGTGTCATAGGTTGGTAATTAGTGGCCCGCGGGCACATGCGGCCTACTAGCAAAAACATCTCGCCTGTGAGATTATTTGAACTAGAGAATGAAAATTTTAAAAACATATATATACTTTTTAAAAAATTTTTGGAAAACTTATTTTTCAGAACCGAGACATTTCAATCAACCAAAATTCTTATTTGTTATATCTGGATACAAGGGTGAATAAGTGCGTCACTGAGGTGCAGCTGTGGACACTCAACAGGTAAAAAAAAATGACGTAAGCAAACAGCACCTGGGGCTAACCTGGGCAAACAACAGACATAAGCGTCATATTAATGTGAAAATTACTTGTTTCAAACAGGCCAGACATCATAGGAACAGAAATATGAGTAGCACAAGTTTCCAACATAACATGTGTGATATTTAGGCCTTTATATGTTATATGTGATGACATAACAAATATAAACCGATAATAGAGGGAACAGTCTTGCTCCCACCATCCTGCAGGATTCAGAGGTGAGTGTAAATGTGTCAGCCCAAAGCCAGTGGTGAACACCCTCTGAGGCTAAATACTGGCACGAGACTGATACTAGACAAGTATCTTAAGACAAAGTTGTAAAGAACTTTAAATAGAGATTTGAAGAGGACTTCAAACCGCAAACATGTTGGGTTGCAGGGTCAGCAACCTGAGTGGGTCAAAGCCTACAGGTCTGTGCTAGGATGATCCTCCCGCGGGATTTCCCCCTGCCTCACGTATATATGATAGTCAAAATGAATAATTTATAGCTTTTATTTTGACCATGTTTTTAGTTTGTGGGACTGCAGCTTATCATTGCTCCCATAGCGAAAGTGTCCCGCGCCACACTGTTTAGCGTTGGGTCCCAACAGGAGTGCAGGACTCTAACTGATAACAATGCATTGCACTGTCTGAAGCAAATCAGAGCAAAAACACTGAATCCACTTGGCCATGGGCTGCCGGGTTCAGCCAAGAAACGACAGAGCAGACATGTTTACAGGAGAACTGAATTATGTCCAGACACAGCCAATAGTGACCAGTGTCTGAAATCTGAATTGTATTTTCAGGTCAGATTTCAGACACAATAGTGTGAAACGTGGCATTTCACACTGGTCACTATATTATGGATATCTGGTGAAATAGACGTCACTAAAATCCTCAGGCAGGTCTGAAGGTTTTGGTCAGTTTATTTGTCTCGTGTGTCAACCATCAGCTCCGTCACTTCAACAAGTAGCAACAGGTGTGCGTAGGGTGGTTGTTGTTTGTGTTTTTTAACAAACATGCAGAGAATTAATAGTTCCCCAAATCAGCAAATTTAACCTAAATGAGCCAGCTTGAATGTCTGTTGTGTCATTTCACGAGTGTCTATCATTTTCATCCTCTCCGATTAATTCAATACATTAGCAATTCTTTTGGTTGTGGCCCAACATGTAATGGCTTGGAAAAAATCTGGCCCAAGGCCAAACTTAATTGCAGACCCCTGTCTTATGTCCTTTAATCTGTAAAGCACTTTGTGAGTTTTTCTCTGTGGTAAGTGCTATTATAAATACATTTTATTTTCTTACTTAGGGTGATTTCACACCGATGACACTTGGTGCTCAACCAACATTCCATTCCAACCAAACAAAATCTTAATTTTTGTTGGTCTGAAAGCATCACTCACACTCAAATCCACACTAACTCACAAAGAGGTGGTCTCAGTCCCATTCACTCCACACCAAATGCCAAATTCTGGTGCAGTCCCTCTGGTCTCAATGTGAACTCTGGTCCAAACTACAGACACAAAGCCCAAAGGAACTACACAAAATGTGTCATGAGTGGGGATGACAACATTCATGAAAATAGCATGTCTTCTCTGCCTGAAAAGGATGCACTATACACCTTCAGTGCAACAGCAGATTGTCTTCCAGACACACCTGTGACTTACTCTCAAATTCTATATTTCACTAAAATTGGCGAAAACAGAGAATGAAATCAACAAACATCAGAGCAAGTACCAATATGTGAATGTGTCACTCCATGGTGAGTCAAAATTGGTGCTTATGTCTTCCGGAAGATAAACATTGATGAAACATCAATTGGAACCATTTTGGTTCATTTGCAAGCGTGAAAGTAGAACGCACTGGAGTCTATATGATGCCCAATAATAATAATGTTATTGCCCGGTGGCAACTAAATAATCAAATTAGTGGTGTGAAAGTACCTTTACTTACCCTAAATGAGAGTTTTTCAACCATTTTTGAACCATGTCCCACTAAAAGCAATAATTTCAATTCAATTTAATTTTATTTATAAAGCCCCAAATCATAACAAAGTCGTCTTTTTTGAGCCAACCCTCACACCCACCCCTCACCCCACCTCAATACGAGGACATGGTGGGTTATGTAGCTCTGTTAGATAAAGCAGTGAGAAAGGGAGCTCCATTCACCTTATCATTGACTGCCTGCTGCTCGCTTGAAAACAATGACCAGGGGGGATGATGTGACGGTCGATATGCCCCCCACCCCCACCCCACTCATAGACCGCAATCCGTGAACAGAGTGGAGAGTATGTGCACGGGTGATTTATAATGTGATGTACAACAGTAATTGCTAACGCACCTGATGTGACTCACGTATAAATTACTGATAAAAAACAAACAAACACAACAACCATGTAATGTTTCCTGTTTCTTTGGTAGTTATATGTACCCTTTAGCTCATGATCGTAGCTGTGATATCATATCAGTTAAGAAAACAGGGCTATCACCTTTCTGTTTTGAAGAATCTTTTTAGTTTTAACCTCTTGATCGCACATCCTCATCTTCTTGATGGTAGAAAAGTTCTGTTCTGAGTTTATCTTGTTTCTGAGTTAGGGTTCACATAGATGCTTTCAGTGCACCCAGTTCAGTAGTTCAAACATTCAATATATGACAGCAATGAGAGTGTATTCGTCAAAAATATGCTCAATATCAAACCTTTCACCTCAGTAGAGTAGTTATACAACAGGGAAAGCAATATACTGGAAAAATCTAAATCTTCCCAAGTGTATTTTTCTAATTTCTAGTCCAAATATTTCATCACGCTTAGATATAATCATCGAAAGAGTAACTTTTCAGTGTGATATAGGGACTTATTTTTAGATAATAAATCTTGATAAATCTTACCAAGATAATTTTCATTCGTTGAATTGGCAGATTTTTTTTTTTTTTTACTTGAATTAAGCAAGATTTTTAAGACCTATTGTTTAAACAAAAGTTCTTCAATCTCACTAAACAGTTACTCTATAGGTGATTATGTCTTAATTTAAGTGTGATGAGATATTTTGACTACAAATGAGAAAAGTAAACTTGGACAGGGGGTACTGCCACGCCCCCAGCACCCCCACTTCCCACGGCCATACCTCTAAATAAACCTGCTGTGGATTGACTGAAACACATTACATTGACTTTTGCAGCTTTTTGAGGCTATAAAATGTTACATTACAGTCACGTTCATTCTGCTTGTAAATAGTAAATGACAAAAGAGAATTTCTGCATGAATGTTGAACATTTGACTCCAGTGGAATTGGTAATTTAATAATTTACGATGACATTCTGTGAAATTAATGTTAGAAAGAAGTCGTCAAATATTAAATATTACCTACCAAATATTATTTTGAATTTCCTGTGCTGCCAAAGAGACAACTAGCACAGTTTTAATCAAATGGGACCCTTGTGTAAAACTGTTCCATGAATTTTGGCAGACATAAAGGATATTCCACTTTAATTAGCAGTCTCAAAATTAATCTTTCAAGTGTGTCCATGTATCATGTAAATTCCCACTGTTAACATCCAGAAGAACCCACTTCGGCACTGTCATGTCTTATGTTGCCCTCACTTAGCAAACAGACCCAAACAAAGATAATTTAACATGCCACATTCCACTGTTCATGGAAGTGTCCTTGTAGCAACGTTTTGTGGAAACTAAAGCCTTTCAGTTGATTTCAGGAGCAACTCCTGGAAGATTGAATTACAGTAATCGAATTGGCTGAAGACCACATAAGCAAAGGTTTGTCCATCCTGGAAAGAAAGAAATCTGCTGACAAATGGTTGATTTCATGAAACTAAAGTAAATTGAGTAAAGAGGAAAACAAAAAAAGAAGAAAAGAATCACAGAACGGTATGCAGCCTCTTCACCATCTAAACTTTGAAACCTCCAGGACACAGTAGATTTTTTTATGTCATTAAACAACAATTCCATAAAAAAAATACCTTTCAGCAAGTTGTCATTCAAGAAAAGAGACTTATGCACCTTTTTTATCAGCTCTACCAAATTTAACCCTTGATAGATTTTGGCCGATCAGTCTTTTTTTAATTATTATTATTAATTTGACTTAAATCTGTCATAGGCAGCAATACTTACTGACGGCTCCCCTAACTTTGTAATATAGTGGTACCTCTACTTACGAAATTTATTTTTCCAGGTTTTTTGCAAATAGAGTTGCATTTTACATGTAAAAATCCTAATTCATTCCAAGGCCCCCAAAACTACCCCTCAAGCCCTTTAAAAATTACAAAAAATCACAGATTTGTGTTAAAAGAAAATGTAAATTTAGTGGTTGTTAGTGTAGATACAAACACCGCCCCCCGGGTTTTACCGGTGAGAGCATGGCTTCTGTCTGACCTGAATATTGTTAGCACACCCAGGCTAATGGCGGTGTCCGGGACAGGAGAGTTGAGCCACATCTCAGTGAGAATGAGAATGCAGAAGTCTGGTAGATCATGTTTGGCATTTAAATCCAGGTTCAGGTAGTCCAGTTTGTTTTCCAGTGAGCGTACGTTGCCTCCTCTCGCGCCACCTCTGATGTCTCCGTTGGGGGGCACTGTAGGATGGTGGATCTGACTGGCGTAGCAGACCGAGTTTCTGTACAAAAGTCCATGTATCCAGGCTTGCGGAGTCCAAGTTTTAAACAATTTCTTTTTAAGGTCATATCCTCTTCTTGCACCATTCGACTGAACTTTTGATCCTAAAAACGTTGGTCTAGGTGCAGAAATTACTGTTAAAGTGTCTGTGTTACCACGATCCACAGCAGCTATAGCAGGCGCCGCTCTGTGATGAATGAGGGTCAAAGGGTAACGAAAAGCATCAAGGGTAGCTCTCTCATAGCCAATGTCCTGCTACGTACAGTACGTATGTGACATACAGTATTTACGTAAATTACATAGTTATGTATAGTAATGTACTATATTTATGTCTCTGGGTTCCAGTTTCCTTTCATAAATAGAATTTTCTTTCGTATTCAGAAACAAAAAATTGAGGTAAAGGTTTTTCGTAACTTGGATTTTGTATTGTATTGACTTCACTTTCTTTTTCTTTCTCACTTTCTAAAAAAGGAACATTGCAATGTTTACACAGTTTCTTATGATTAATATCTTCTCTTTTCACCTCCGTTAAACTGCCAGAATTCATCATTGGCTCTTTCTTTATAATCTGTCCTTGTGTCTGTCATATCAAACATTGGTGCAAAGAACTGTATTCTTACCTAAAAGATTCCCTATTGAATCACCTCATAAACAAACACTTTTTTCTTCTTGAACGCATTGTACACATTGTATCCTCAAGGTCTGACAATGATACATTTTCCTCCCCATAAAACTTTTCTTAGCAGCCCCCCCCCCGACCACCACTAAAATTGAATCCTTTCCAGATCACCCCATTACAAACCTACCCTGTAAATTTCGTCAAGATCCGTCCATAACCTTTTGAGTTATCCTACTAACAGACAGACAGAGAAACAAACTTATAATAATAAGTAAATAATAATAATTAAACATAAAGACAAAATTATTAAAGGTGTCATTCCTCTGAAAACCACTTTTCCACGCTCCTATTTGAATCTGATGGGTCACCTCGACTTACCGACACATGCTGCTTTTTGTCACCTCCACTGGCTGCATACCACATTCACAAGATAACTTGTTGTGGTCAAGATAACTCAAAAACTTATGGACAGAGTTTGATGTGTTGGGAGTGTCACAATGAACACATGATTACATTTTGGTGGTTATGTGGAAGAGATCCTGGATTCTGGGATGACTTTAAAAAATGTACATTGTGGTAAAAGGAGAACTAGAAAAGCACTCTGAGAGCGCAGACCTCCGCCAAGGTAGACCCCCACCCCCCACCCCCCACCCCCAAAATGAAATCAATTCTTCCTGTTCACACTTCCATTCCATATCCTGAAAATTTCATCAAAATCCGTCCATAACTTTTCGAGTTATCTTGAACACAGACAAACAAACAGATAAACGCCGGCAAAAATAATAAATCACTACAGTCAATACAAATCACATGGACTTCTTTTCTTTTCCACGCGTGACTGTGTGCAACCGTCTTATGAGCTTATTATTTCATTCAAAGTCCAGTGTTTTAATACTTCAGAAAACATGCTCTTTTATTGGCCTGTATCACCCACATTAAACGGACATCTCCATTGCCTTTGCGATGCCACCATGAATACTCTCTGCTGGATGGTTCTGGAAAAGAAGAGCTGCTCTTTAACTATTCACTCTGACAGATATATTACACACACCAGCAATTGTTGTGAGCGTCCACCGCCTGCCTCAGTGGCCATTGTGTGGTGTGATGGTAGAAATAATGACTTTTGTAATTTGTTGTGCGCAGACCTCTATCATATCACTCTGAGATGATAGCATATGGCAAGTGGTATGAGATGGAGGGTGATGCTTTAGCAGAGAGGGGTTACACTGATTGAAAAAGATCAGCTGTGTTTTGGGACTGAATGTTTTGTCCTTGACTAACGTGGTGGTAACACTCACAGGGTGTCGTGTCATACATTTTAATAGTTTTTACTGTGGAACTGCAAACGTTTCAGGAGTTAAAGAGTTAAACTGAATCAGCACTGGATTTGGACACCCATGGTCTAGACCATTCAGTGCTTTATAAACAAGTACAAGTATTTTAAAATTGATTCTTTTTCGCAGACAGGAAGCCAGTGTAAGGTCCTTAGAACTGGAGTGATATGATCCTATTTTTTTTTTCTTTTTGGTTTTAGTGAGGACTCTAGCAGCAGCATTTTGAATCAGCTGCACTTGTCTGATTGACTTCATAGAGAAGCCTGTAAAGACCCCATTGCAGTGGTGTAGTCTACTGAAAATAAAAGCATGAACAAGATTTTCCAAATCTTGCTGAGACATAAGTCCTATAATCCTTGATATATTAACTCTTAAGTGCCAGCACTGACATGTTCTGAATGGATGGTTTAATGGTTTAGTTTAAATCTTAAAAAAAAGTTCAACTGTTTTCCTTTTCTTTTTTTTTCCTGAAGCAACTAATTTAGAAAAATGCTAAATTAAAACTGCTGGAAGCAAATTTCTATACTAGTTGTCTTTTCTTCTTCTTTTTTAATATTGTTTTTGCCTTTTTTTCCCCATATTATTTATAATTTTGTAAATATGTATTAGTATGTAGTAGTACTATATGTAGTAGTATATCTATTAGTTTTTGTTCAATTTGTTTATTTTTCTACTTTTTTTCTTTAATTTTGTTCCATTTGTGTCTTACTTGGTTCATGTTATAAATTATTATTATTATTATTATTATTATTATTATTATTATTATTATTATTGTTATTGTTGTTATTATTATTATGTTATTTATTAACATTTTTGTTGTTTTTGTTGCTTTTTTTAATCCTTTTTTTAAAACTGGAACTGCTAAAATCTCAGGAGGTAAAGGGTTAAACTGAATCATATATCTAAAACATGTAGGACACCGGTCCTCGAGGACTGGAGTTCAACACCTGTGCTCCAGACTATTCCTGTTAAAATGTATATATTAATCATTTGGCAGGTGTTTTTTTTACATAAACACTGGAAGCAAGTTTAGCAGATGAGCGTGTTGCTAAATGGCACCTGAACATATTGTATACTCTAGTGATGCTAAGGAGTGAACCATCAAAAGCCTAAGCTGCACTTGATACCTGGTTACATAAATAAGAAGGCGTACAGTGCCAAACACACAAAATGAAGAATATAAAACTACTGTATGTTGGTTCCAAAATTCACTCATGACCAATAAAGCATGACAATAAATGTCACAATACATTAGTCATTTTTGTTTTGGATATATGTGCAAAATTTTAAAAACAGAACAGAACAGACAGACAGACAGACAGACAGACAGACAGACAGATAGACAGATAGATAGATAGATAGATAGATAGATAGATAGATAGATAGATAGATAGATAGATAGATAGATAGATAGATAGATAGATAGATAGATAGATAGATAGATAGATAGATAGATAGATAGATAGATAGATAGATAGATAGATAGATAGACACGTGACGACAGTTCACATTAGAAAATCATCTATCTTCTAACATCAACAAGTGGTATAATAGCACACCAGGACACAAATGCTACTGAACAATAGCTAAAGGATACCTATTTCAAAGCATTAAGTATAATACTACGGTTCCATCAGATAATTTATGTTATAGCTCATTGTGTACGTACTAGTATGAAGTCACTGCTCCATTAGTCAGCCATGGTCGGTGACATGCTGCCTCTTTCACAGGCTGAGGCAAATTGTGCAATTACCTGGAGTATGATGGACTGGTCAGTGACCCCATACAGCAGGTTTCAGTCTAAGATGACACATTATCAGCCTGTATCTGGGTCACATCTCCAGAAGAGCAGAGTGTAAAGCGTACAGAGACACAAATAACAAGTGTGAGTATGTGTTTTTCACTCAATCTTACTCACTGACTGCTACTTGTTTACTTCCACTCCATCACCCAGAATAAATGCTAGTATGTCTTATGGCAATGACTGCTTCCCATTGGTTCTGCCGCCACACATATTTCACACAATAAAAATGTCAATTGTGATGAATTTGACGATTTTTCAAAACTGAATTATGCCTCACTTGCTTATGAAAAGCACACAAAACTCAATGAATGAATGAGGTAATGTTAATAGGCAGGTTTCAGTCACATGACTATGATGGCATTGCGACTTCAGCTGGAGGACAGGAAGTAACCATTTACAATGCTGCTATGGAGGTAACTATTAACGAATGTTTATTGTATGGATTTAGATCCATCCTACTATGAAGGTTTGGAGGTGTAGAACCTTTTTGTCAGTAGGTGGGTCCATAACCTCGTTATGGACCCAGCGATAATTATCTTTTGGTCTTTCCCAGGTTGAGTGTTATATTTGTAAAAATGTTTGTTCACATTAGTCACTACTGCTAGCCGCTAGCAGTAGTGACTAATGTGAACAAACATGTGTAATGTGTAAACACATTTAACAATAATCTAATGATATATAGCACATCCACAAAAAAGTTAGCTTTCAAACATACCTCTGGTCACTGCAGACACGGGCATTAGCATTAGCAGACTCTGCTCCTCCCGATGCAGATTTAAAATCCACCTTTTCCAGTTTTTTTCTCAAGCTTTTTCCATTTTTGACCTTTGTGAATGGCAATCTTTGGTAAGCTTGGTTAGAGCGATTGACGCAGCCATAAACTACACAAAACAGGCATTTTACCAACAGAAAACTCACTCAAATTCACTTCCTGTACTCCATCTGAAAATCGTGCGTTGACTATCTAGCAATGTGACGTTATGTGAAATCAACTTATTCCAAATAAAGGTTTTCTTGGATGCATTCTGCTTTAGTTCTGTACCTGACAGAACGTCTGGATGCCTACTGGGAGAAAACAATTGCTTCCACTTCCTGTTTTGCTTTCATTTAAACTAACAACATGGAAGGACAGATACTACATCCAATTTTTGCATTTATTTTTGGAATAATTACAAAGCAGCAGCTTGACCGAATCTATAAACTAATGTCGTCAACACAGAATATGTGACCAGGAGCATGTGCAAAATGACAGAAAAGAGGAAGTAACTGTTTCCGTGTCAGAATAATTATTGAATTCAGAATTAAGAGTGGAGTAAACAAGTGACTTTATTCAGAATTAAGTTTAATTCAGAATATTTTCAACTTGAATTCAGTGTTTACATGGTCATCTTAAAGTGGAATTAATCTTTATTCTGAATTACACAGGAATAGAAGGTAGAGCGGGTCGTCCATTAAACGAAGGTTTGGTGGTTCGATTTCCCCTCTGTCCTAGTCAGTCCATTGTGTTCTTGGGCAAGACACTTTACCCTCCTTGCCTCCAGTGTCATTCCCACTGGTGTATGAATGCGTATGAATGTTCGGTGGCAGTCAGAGGCGTAGAATAGGTTATAATAATAGGTGGAATAGGTTTCACGTAGGCGTGAAATGGCTGCCATTCTTCTGTCAGTCTGCTCCAGGGCAACTGTGGTACAATTGTAGTTTACCACCACCAGAGGGAGCATGTGAGAGTGAATGAATAATGGATCACTAATGTAAAGCCCTTTGGGTGCCTTGAAAAGTTCTATAGAAATGGAATCCATTATTATTACTATTATTATTATTATCATTATTATTAAAACCTCTCATGTAAACAGACCCATTATGCTATTATTTTACTGGTCTGGCCACTGAAGATCAAATCAGGCTGAATGTGTTCCCTGAAAGATGATGATTTAAAGGCTGTTTGTGAAATTCAGTGAAGCATCCATCAATCTTCATCCATTGCATACAGTTCATAACTGATATTGTTACGGCACATTCTATGTACACGCACTGAACGTTAATATCCATACTGTGAGCACACACATTCTTTCACCCTTCCTTTTGTAATCTCAACATATACACAGCCAATTTAATGCAATGATGTATCAGAGTCATGCCTCATGTCCTTGTTTCCCCCTGTTGTGACGTGTATTAATAGTGTAGATGTTACGTTGCCTTTCTCCTCCACTCCACTGGCTCCATGTCGGGGCTTTCATTTGCTCACTGCCCAGTGTCCTTGTCTTTCTCCCGTACATCACTACCAGCCTGGTCACTCCGTCTGTCTCGCTTAATTGATTTCTACTGCCTTCATCTGAAATGAGTCAGAAAGGATCAAATAATTTATTATGCCAGTCTGAAGGGCATCTGTGTGAAGGTATGACCTCAGTACTATGAATATTCATGAGCAACATCGCAGTATTTGAAAGGTTTTAAACTTTGTATTTGTCATGTCATTTTTAGAACGATTCAGTCAGTATTTATTCCGCCTACATGCATCACTAGGGCAGTGAAGTTGAAAAAATTAAGACTTAAATGTATTTTCAATGTGCTTGTCGTGAGTCATTAACTTAACTGTACAGTAGTATTCCTTTTTACTCTTTTTATTGTCAAAGTTGCAAAGCACTACAGTGTCCAGGCCGCACTGCATATACAGTATTATCGATGTTATATATGGACTAATTACATGTACGTTATTTTGTTACAAAATCATTATGCAATTAACTGGACAGCTACACTGTACTGTCAGTACATTTATAGGCCAATAATAGTCCATTGTAAAGATTCTGAACATATTCCAGCGTGTCTTCCTGATGTTCATAAAAGAAAGTACCGTTCATTACCTTTCCATCAGGTAGTTTTTGCTGAGTCTCTAGAGAAGGTTAAAAATTAACCTTTTTGTGAATAAGCTAACTCTATGGAATTTTCTATAGCTCTTCTCTGTAGCTCCTAGTGCAGTGGTTCCCAACCTTTTTTGTTTCGTGTCCCCATTTTAACATCACAAATTTCTGGTGATCACAGACATTCAAAACAGATTTATTTATTTTTTTTGCTGAAGTTAATTTGTTGTTGATCATGTAATAGTTTGCTATATATATATATATATATATATATATATATGTATATATATATATATATATATATATATATATATATATATATATATATATATATATATATATATATGTTGTAAATAAATGTTAATTTTAGATGACATTTACTCAAATATAATGTACATTTTTATGGCCATAGGCACAAAAGCCAGGTGTAAGTTACTACACAAAGTGAGGATTTTATTTTCGTTGGTCAGGATATGTACAGTCAGTCTAGGTTGTATTTACAATTACAATTAATACTGAACAAACAATAACTCAAACTATAAATTATGAAAGAGTTGCAGCATCTGAAACTGACCACAGTGAACATTTGACAGATAAATGGTACCACAGTACTTCAGTTTCAGACTCAGAGTTTATCATGTCTTATATGGACTGTGATGGTCTCTCTCAACTCACGAGATATTTTAAATCCCTGAACAGAGTTTTGGGGATATTATGTTTTTAGTGTGACCACCATCACCAGATATTTCATGTTAATGCAATAAGTTGAAAAATATTGGGTTTAGAAATTCCATATTTTCCATATCAATGAATGTCATAAAGAGGAAGAAATGACTCGATTTTGGACAATTTACCATTTCTAGATTGTCCACAAGGGTGTTCTCAAAAGTTTAAAATAATTTGTGTGATTGACTTCAAATCAAGTACAAATTAAAGGGTCGGCACTCTGTCATACACGGAATCGGGATGGAAGTAAAATAATCCATATGGTGGCTACCGAGTGCCAGTTGATCAATCAATAAATTGTCATATTGATGCAGAGAAATGCTTTAAATATTCATATTGAACCTTTTACAGTGTATTTGATATGACTGAACTGAAAATTAAGATATACTGAAAGAAATGAATATTATTGGATGCAAAACTAAATAGTAAAACTAAATATTATTACATGTACATTAATCTATTTGATGTATTTGGCAAAAGGAATATATTATATAATGTAGGCTTACAAGACAAGACAAAATAAAAGTTTGTTTTGATCATAATATCAGTTTCATTATGTTCTATCTACTATATATTAGGCCTAGAGTAATTTTTCTTTCCTGTTATGATGCAATCACAGTTTATTTTCCAATTACTGCTAATTCTGGGCTTTTTATTGATAGAATACATTATTTATTCACTTTTGGCTGTTTTGAAATCCAGTAAATTAAGCTAAATAGATAGAAAATTATTTTGAAGCATATAGACGGGTGCCATGTTTGATTCTGTTACTTCCGTCCCAATTGCATCTATGACCTAGTTCTGACCCAAATGAAAGGAATGCCTCACATCTTGACATCATTAAGGATTGGGCGCATTTGGGGATATACCCCTCTCTGTCACTTCTGACGGCGTAAACTTAGTTTTTATCAGCAATTTTTGTATTACTTCCTCATCGCCCAAAAGAGGAGAGGGGTATTGTTTTGTTTTTTTTGGATTTGATTGATTGTCAGCAACTAATGGACCAATTTCCATTAAATTGTCATTAAAGGTGCAAGGTGGGCCACAATCAATCCCATAACATTTTGGTGAATGTAGGTCAAAGGTCAAGGTTACTGTCACTTAAAATGTGTTTTTGTAATGATACGAGATAGGGTAAATCAGGTAACATGTTTGTGAGGTAGCATCTTTTTTTTTTGTCAATTACTACAAATTCCAGGTGACTCTATTAGACATCTTGGCCTCCTGACCCTGAGGTTGAAAAACACTGCTTCATGGTTAGGCCTGTTGTTATTTTGAATCACTGTTCTTTACACCTAAGGAACAAAAACTCTGCAGCCTCATGCTTCTTTCGGAAACCTCCTGATTATCCCAGTTACAATAAAAATGCCAGAAGATTATTCAGAATATAAGATAAGATATATTTTTTTAATCAATTACTAGATATTTCAGGCGACCCCATGTGAGTTCCCGACCCCCAAGGGTGCAAAACACTATCCCAGTGTCAGACAGTTCCAGTTTTTGTACCTATAAATGAAACCCGACAGAGAAACCTGTGGGGAGGCCATCGTCCCTATGCTCCTTGTGCTCTGCCTCCCTCCACCCCCACACCATCGCATCATGCATCATGCATGTGGATCTGCTCCTGTGTAGAGCATAGCTAAATCTGATTGCTTATTCATGAAGTCAGGTGGTAACCTCAGGTAGTCAATAACACGGCCTGCAATATCAAAAGCTCTCATTCCTCCCTCACTGTTGGATCTGGCATTCAAGGTCTGCTGCGGCTGTGGATCAGTCTTCTCTGCTGACCTATTTGATGACGACACATTCACACTGTTTATTTCTTCCTGTCAGAACCACAAGACTCCAAATAAAAAAACATGACTTATGCTGTTCCCAGAAGTGTAGCTTTGCCTTGAATTTTTTTTGTCTTTATAAACCAACCCCTCTAGAAAGACCTGACAGATACCATTCTCAAAGTCAGTCATTGAAGAAACAGATTTTTTTTTTTCCAAGTTTCTGAGTTACAGAGTTTCTGGTTATGTTTTGTCTGGGTACATGTAGCCAGAAGTATAAAGTCCAGGTGTTGATGTGATAGGGTCCAAATGGTGCTCACCATGGCTGCACCAATATGTTATGCATTCATCCCTTTGTATTGTAATAACACTGGGGAACAATTTGAAGAAAAAATCAGTTGAGTTTATGCTAATTAAAACTAAAATTTTAATGTTGATTCCAAAATTGCAGTCATTTTTTTCCCCTAGCACATCAAGTATTTTCTCCACAGCTTACCCTCCAGATAAGCAAAACTTCACTGAGGATTTGGTAAAGCGCTTTGGGCACCATGTGTGCATAAATTGTGAAATATAACCTCAGTCCATTTGCTATTTATTTTTTTTGTTGTTTTATTAATGTGACACCATTAGTCAAACCTGAAGGCCAAAAAATGCTTTACCTGTTGTTGAGCTTGTGCCAATGTTCTAAGTTTTCTACTTTCGACCTTCAGTACAATAATCTATTATAATCATTCCAGGAGCCAAGAGAAAATAAAAATCTTGCAACCCCCTGGAGATTTCTCTTGATTCCCTAGGGGTAGAGATCCCCACATTATGGACCCCTGTTCTATAAAATACATTGATCCAAATTTAACTCAGTAATTTACTGTTACTGCCATTTACTACAATAACCATCATCATTTTTCCCATGTCTGTAAATTCGGTATTTTGATAAGAAAAGAAAATATGTTTTTTTTGTCTATTTTGACTTCGTGTGCTGGCACGCTATATGTTCATTCCCCTTTAAGACTGTGTATGTAGTCACATGACTCCACCCATCCAGTCTGAGCAGGAATGGAAACAGACGATGATGAAAGGTAGATGCGAGATGACAATGGACGGGGGCGGTGCTCAGGACGAGTCGTGAAGCCGCCATATTGGAGTGGTGATACGTTTCATTCAGTGCAATCTATTTGGCACGACAAACATTGCGCATTTTATTAACAATATTTAGCTAAAACTGAAACCAGATTTCCACATGTGTTATGTCATACGTGTAACTATGATTAAGGACATATGTTTCAGCTTGTTTTATTAGTCATCGTTGGCTTAATATTATGGAATTCTCTGTCACCTAGCATCTACCAATAGGAAATGACTGATGGTTCAAATGAAGAAGCAGCTAAAACAGACATAGACCAAGTAATGTGAGTCGATTAGCAACTCAGTTTTTCAGTGGAAAAACGTGTCATACAAAACAATGATCACTGTATCACTTGACTGGTTATACATATATAATAGTTCAGGACATACATCCTGCTCTTTAAATGGAAGTTTGTGAGGTTTCAGAAGGTAGAGAAAAGATAAATGACATCACAGACTTTAATGCCCTGTTACCCCATCGTAGTATTAGAACACGGAAACTGATGCACACAGACAGAAACACATGAGACGTGCCCGGTTATGGACAAAAATGCACACACACCCCCTCCCACCAACCGAACTTTGTGGGGCTGAGTCCCCTCATTTATCATTATCGAGGTAAAACTACCCAATTTACTGTGATATTAATTTGAGGTCATATTGCCCAGTCCTACTGTCTATCCGTTGGATGTTTTGTTTTTTCTTTTTTAGATGTTTTTTCTCGCTCAATCTGGGTGTTGGGTTTATGCTGTGCATTATTAATTGCAGTCATTAACCCTGAAGGAGAGGCAAGGGGTATTGTTTTTGGTTCACTTTGTTTATTTAACACTCCAGCAGCAAATCTATTGGTTGAATTCATACCAAATTGAGGTTGTAGATTACCAGTGAGCTCATTATATTTTGGGAACAGTGGGTCAAAGTAAAACTTGATTTTTTTAATTATTTTTATACCCCCCAACCCACACACACACCACCACCAACACCAATTTATAATGGGTGACATTTACCATATCTGTAGCAGCAAAACTCTTGGTTGAATTCATACTAGAATGCCTTTATATACTGCCAGTGACTGAGAATGGTGCTCATTACGTTTTGGGAACAGTAGGTCAAATTTCAAAGTTTGTAATGAATTTTTAAATTCTTCCCATTTACTTATAATGAGCAAAATATGTGTGGGGGCAGGGTTTGTTGTGTCGGGCATCACTTGTGTATACTATAATAGGCTGCCATGGAATTAAACCATTATGACTTTTGGAAAACACACATTCATTGAGATGTTTGGTCTTGTCTCGTCATCTGAACTCGCTTTATCGTCACTAGGGTCGCGGGGGTCACTGGAAGCCTACTTCAGCTACAATGGGTGAAGGCAAGGTACATCCACAGTGAGTCTCCAGTTCATCTCAGGGCTGAACACATATAGACAAACAATCACTTTCACATTCACACCTATGGGCAATTTAGATTAGCCAATTAACCTATCAGTGCATGTGTTTGGATAGTGGGAGGAACCCGGAGTACCTGGAGAAAACCCACGCAGAAACGTCTAGTGTGGGATTCGAACCACAGTCCTTCCTTCTTGCTCTGAGGCACGAATGCTAACCACTGCACCACTGTGCCACCAGAGATGTTTGGTATAAGTGTAAAATAAATAATCCAGTGGTTCCTTCAGATCTATTAATAGGACTGATCTCAAATGACAAATGAAATGTGTTGATTAATATTCATGAGCTCAGAATTGCCTGAATG
Organism: Siphamia tubifer; assembly: GCA_020466265.1. Lineage (NCBI taxonomy): Eukaryota > Metazoa > Chordata > Actinopteri > Kurtiformes > Apogonidae > Siphamia > Siphamia tubifer. The sequence continues at coordinate 9,683,180 of CM035783.1, forward strand.
TTTGGACAATCAGACATAATACAATGGTTGATACCTGTTGTAGTACATATAATATTGGATAAAAACTATGTCCCAGGAGCTTAATTTTAATATGATTCAATGGAGAAGCACAATATGGAACAACTGAAATGATGGTAAAGGCCTCAAAGTCAGTGTAAAGAAAGCAGAATTAGTGGAAAGGTGTGTATTTTTCTGAACTAGCACTCACTCTGTAGTCTGGGCTACCTGCGCTGGTGTTAATATCATGTTGCTAAATTTGAACTAATTAAATACTCAGCATTATTTTATTTTTTTAAATAAAAACCTGGCGTAGATTCATGTGACTATTGTAGTTAAATCTCTTCGACATTGTCCAATCAGCTGTTTCACTCGGTTCCAACTAAACGGTTAAATGAAATATAGCGTTGGCTGCAGTTACTGTGATTTCAAAATTAAAAGCCTTAATTGTTTCATGCAGAAGATGAGATGAATTTCTCAGGGAAGATCAACATGTGTGATTTGTAATATTGTTGTTTGTTCAGTAAACATTTTGTAACTTCTTTTAACCTTTCTGTCATCGTGTGTGTGTTTGGGGGTGGGGGCGCACATCAGCAGGGGGGGACACTTTAGGTATTTGAATAATATTTGAATAGTTTCTCATGAATTTCGAATAGTGTTTTGGACCAAAAGTCACATCCCTAATATATATATATATATATATCGACTGGATAGCTTAGTGGTCTACACCACTGACTTTGGTGCGGAAGGTTGCCAGCAAGGCACTTTACGCTATACATACCCTATACCTCACGATGAGCGATACAATAAATAGAGTCATACCGGCTCGGACGGCGCCCGGGACAACAAGGTCCGTGTTAGGGGTTGAGGAACCAGGACACCCTGATATTAAATTGGCTACTGGAACAAGACATTCATGGAGCAGGGCAGAGAACATGGTACTGATGGAGTGTTACTATGGGAGTAACCCCAGTGAGAGAGGGTACATGCAGAGGATGTGGGAGAAATGGTTGCTTCGAAACCCCACATCTTCACTGACTAAGAAACAGCTCCTAGCTCAGTGTTCGAATATCCGCAATAAGAGGTTGCTATCACAGCTAGAGATCGATGAGGTACAGCGTTGTACCTCATCCACGGTACAAAGATGCTACGGCAAGGGGGAGCCAGGACGACAGGTCAGCTTGGGGGTGGTTTCACCACCACCCCCAAATATCGAGATTGGGTGCCAAGCCCCAGAAAGACTAAACACAAGGGCAGCTGACCTGAGAAAGAGAATCATGAAATCCTGGGGGAACACAACTACATGCTTGCCAAGGCTAAAGAACAAAGTACCAGACCAGACTCTTCTGGAGGACCTGAACACAGCACTGCAAACTGTCCCTACCACTACCATCACTGAGACCAATCAGCTGATGTACGCAGCAGCAACCGTAATCCTAGAGATGCTTGGCTACAAGATGAACAGCCAGAGCAGCCAGAAGGTTGCCCCATGGAGGAGAAGGCTAGAGGCAAAAATCATGGCAGCACGGAGAGAAGTCAGTGTTCTAACAGAACTAAGCAGAGGTGTGAATCTGAGGAAAGCACTACCCAAGAAGTACAACAAACTGTCCACAGCTGAGGCACTGGAGACTGCTAAGCAAAAGCTCACAGCACTAGCTACCCGCCTAAAGAGATACACAAGAGAGGTAGAGGGAGAATAAACCAGGTGTTCTCCACCAACCTAAGGTCTACTCTCAATGGCAGGGGGGACTGAGCAATACTGGAAGAGCATCTGGGAGAAAGAGGCAACACATAACACCAATGCCCAAGAATGAGCGTGACATTGATTCCCTAATTCACCTCACCCGGATCTACAGCAAAGACATTGGGATGTCATTCGGACTAGATAAATGTGGGCGGATGATATCTAGAAGAGGAAAGGTGATCACAACTGAAGGGGTTGACCTACCTGAAGGGAATATCACAGTTGTGCAGGAAAGTTACAAATACCTAGGGATCCCACAGACAAATGGTAATCATGAGGAGGCAGCTCGGAAGTCAGCCACAGCCCAATACCTACAGAGGGTAAGGCAGGTCCTGAAAAGTCAGCTGAACAGCAAAAATAAGATCCAGGCCATTAACACCTATGCCCTTCCACCCCAAGTCCAGTGTCCTGAGGGTGTACACTAAGCGAAAGGAAGGGGGCAGAGGACTAGTAAGTGTCAGAACTACTGTCCAGGAGGAAACGGCAAACCTCCAGGAATACATCAAGAAAATGGCCCCCAATGACCGACTGCTAAGTGAATGCCTCAGGCAACAAAAGCCCAGTAAGGTCGAGGAACCAGAGGGGCTATCATGGAGGGACAAACCCTTGCATGGCGTGTACCATCGGCAAATTGAGGAAGTGGCTGATATGGAAAAGACATACCAGTGGCTGGAAAAGGCTGGGCTAAAGGACAGCACAGAGGCGCTACTCATGGCTGCACAAGAACAAGCCCTGAACACCAGAGCAATAGAGGCCGGGGTCTACCACATCAGACAGGACCCCAGGTGTAGGCTGTGTAGAGAAGCCCCTGAAACAGTCCAGCACATCACAGCAGGGTGTAAGATGCTGGCAGGCAAGGCATACATGGAGAGGCATAACCAGGTAGCGGGCATACTGTACAGGAACATCTGTAAAGAGTATGGACTGGAGGTCCCAGGGTCAAGATGGGAGAACCCCCCAAAGGTGACAGAGAACAAACAGGCCAAGATCCTGTGGGACTTCCAGATCCAGACTGACAAGATGGTGATGGCCAATCAGCCTGACATAGTGGTGGTGGATAAACATGAGAAGACAGTGGTGGTAATAGATGTAGCAGTCCCCAGTGATAGCAACATCAGAAAGAAAGAACATGAGAAGCTTGAGAAATACCAAGGGCTGAAAGAGGAGTTAAAGAAAATGTGGAGTGTGAAGGCAACAGTGGTACCAGTAGTGATCGGAGCACTAGGGGCAGTGACCCCCAAGCTGGGAGAATGGCTCCAGCAGATACCAGGAACAACATCAGACATCTCTGTACAAAAGAGCGCATTGCTAGGAACAGCTAATATCCTGCTCAGAACCCTCAGGCTCCCAGGCCTCTGGTAGAGGACCCGAGCCTGAAGGAGACACCGCCCACGTGGGGCGAGAGGAACATTTTTTTTTTATATACAGTTTAATAAAAAATGAATCTTCAAACCTTTAAAAATACATGTTTCACTTTGCACATGTTTCTCCCAAACTTTATGGGGACTTCCAGAAAAAACTAATTAATGTATTTATAAGGCCATGACATTTGCATACTTCACACAGATTTATATTTTACTGGTGGGAACCTACATTTTGGTCGTGACTGTGTATACGTATCAATGTTCCCCTAAAGATAGGCATACAAACACACAACACCTATAGTGAATACATACACCATACTGAACATATGTTTGTATCTGCTCAGTAAATGACCTTCCCCAACCTGAAGCACTTTGAAGAGGATGGCAAGGAAGATAAACGATATGAAAAAGTAAAACTAAGAATTCAGGAAAAATAATAATAATGAAAAGTACCAAACCTGAAACTATTATAACATTGGAACACACAACTTATCTATATTTGTGGTTAAAAACATTTCAAAATAAAAACTTTATAATTGTTCCATTAGAGTATTCTAATGAATCAGACATATTTTACCCTCTAACAGAACTGTAAAACATTAATTGCTCACTAAAGACTCACTGCTTGCCAGAGTTCAGAAACCAGACCAACAGCTGAGGCACTTCTTCAGAAGTTCTTCATCATTATTAGTTCAGCAGCAGGAGAAGAACAACAAGTTGCATAACATCCAAGTTAACATGAAGTAAAAGTTTGAACATTTTCAAGCAGGTGGATGCAGAAGTATTACTATAAATGGACTCAAGTAAACTCAATCTCCAAGAAACCACTGGTAGAAACATCAAAGCTACAACTTAATCTGTCCGTCATCAAGACACTTAATCAGCGAAAATAGTATATCACGTATATACACATCAACAGATGGTTTAAACTTACCATTTATACATGTCGTGAACCTCTTCTACTACGATGCCCACCAAGTTCTTCTGGTAAACGTCGTAGGAAATTATGGTCCTCCATTTATCCATCAGCCATGATTCGGGGCTAACAAAAACTAGCTGCCAACATCTGTTGTGGATGTGGTTGTCATTTCAAAGTCAGCCCAAGTTTACCAACCTCTTTGACTTGGTCGTCCACCAACACAACCAGGGGGGTTACGACAATAACCATGGGCTTCTATGTCTTTATCCACCAGTGGAGCCATCTGATAGATCAAACTGTTCATCTTTTAAGGAATGAATATGCAGTAGAGTAGACAAAACAGTGGAAATAGCCAAGTCTATATGGACTCTGGGATACCTAACACACGCTGCCATTGCTGTGTATCTGAAAAGACGACACTGCCATCGCTTCTTTACGTTACACCAGAAACAACACCCTGCGACACTGATTGGCTCCTTCGTTTTGAAGTAAATCTGATCCTCATGCTACTCAGATGATTGTGTGAACGTAGCGTAACGCAGCCAGAGGATGTGAGTCATAGCCTAGGATCTAGTCTGTCTCCAGTGGCCGCAAATGGTATTTGCTACGGGGAGACAGACTAGACAGCCTCGGATCTGAAAATCTAAAATGGACCGGACCAATGAAATCGCGAGGGGCGGGACTGGAGCCCGCCCTGCCTCATGACGACACAAATATGACACGTAATGTTGTAGTCGCAGAGATGTAGCAGCTAGCAAGCAGCTAGCAGACATTGTCGTAACACCAGTTGCTAGCTGCTAGACAACATGGCTCATCACCAGGAACAACCATTCGAGCTGGCTTTGGCAGCAACACTAGGTGATTTAAAATTACAGTTTCCCCTGCGAGAGGAGCAGAAAACGGCACTTAAGCTGTTTTTGGAAAAAAGGGACGTTGTCGGAGTTTTGCCCGCCGGGTATGGCAAAAGTTTGATTTATCAGCTGGCTCCGCTCGTGGGACGACGCATGGGTCTGCACAACCCGCTGGTGATCGTTGTGTCACCCCTTTTAGCCCTAATGGATGACCAGTTGCAAGAGGCAGAAAAACTGAGAATACAAGCAGCACAACTCGGCAAAGGCGACCCGGAGGAGATCCGAAGCGGCCGGTGCCAAATAGTGTACGGGAGTCCTAGCTAAGCTGCTGCACTCGTTTTGAGACTACATTCTGGTGTGTTCTTCCGGTGACGCTGTCTACGAAATCCATGTTCATCGCTCTGATTGGTTGGCTCTGACTGGTTATCCATCCAATGGCGTGGCGTTGTGTAAAGAGAAAACTTGACAGACAGCGGTTATCCCGCCTACAAATTCGCCTAGACTTTCTAGACTTTCCCCCGTAGCAAATACCATTTGCGGCCACTGGGGTCAGTCTAGATCCTAGGCTATGTGAGTCAGGTTAATGACACACAGCTGCTTATGTAGAATACTAATTGCAGTATCACGTGGCAGACAATGCATATTATATCACTTTAACAATAACATTTAAATTGAAGTCAAATAATTCCTACAAGTACAACAATCCAGTTTCTTTAAATTCATACAAATACAGTGGTCAAGTGAGTTTAAAATCATACAAATCCATACAACTACAATCAATGAGTTTCTTTAAATTCATACAAATTGATGCATATAAATGTGTTTGCGGGAAAATAAAGTTGTTGTTGCTTGGACTAAAAGCTTGACTTTTTTGGACTATTTTCGGCATATATTTAACAAATAGCTGCATTGTAGTGAAGTTTACTGAAAATCTTTTTTTGGCAAATAATAGCTTTTTCCCCAAATAATATCCTTCCACTCAATGATAAACTACAGCGATGTGAGAAGAAAGGATGATAAGAAATGGTTTATTTTTTACTATGGAAAAACACATTTTCTGTAACATTGGATGCACTCAAAGAAATATCCATGTAGAGTGAATGTCTTTTACTTACAACACTGTTAATTTTGCCACTTTAGCAGCTTGGAATAGTAGTAAGCACCACCAACTAAATGGAAAACAAGCTGTGTGCAAGAACAAACAAGTATACAACACCAGCAGTTGTTTTCAGTCAAAGACACATTACTGTAGTTTATCATCCAGTGGAATCATTTTACTGATTGACGGCATCAAGTTAAATGAAACAAACCAACTCTCCTTCAATACATCCTGACATGATTCTGCAATCAGCAAAATAAATACTCAGACACACACACACACACACCAACACTCTCCACCTCATTTTGTAAATTATAATCACTGTGTGGTTTTGTCTGTTTTTACTGCACTGTCAGATACTAGTGAGAAATACTTACATCTATCTATCTATCTATCTATCTATCTATCTATCTATCTATCTATCTATCTATCTATCTATCTATCTATCTATCTATCTATCTATCTATCTATCTATCTATCTATCTATCTATCTATCTATCTATCTATCTATCTATCTATCTATGCCCGCCCTGCCCGCCTGTCTGTCTGTCTATCCGTCTATCCATCCATCCATCCATCCATCCATCCATCCATCCATCCATCCATCCATCCATCCATCCATCCATCCATCCATCCATCCATCCATCCATCCATCCATCCATCCATCCATCCATCCATCCATCCATCCATCCATCCATCCATCCATCCATCTATCTTTCCCAGATAAGGCAAATACTAGCTCTGATGGTGATCTGGAACATTTTGACACATGTAGATGCTTATACCCCCTTTCTATCTATCTATTACGTCATATCTGTAACAGTCTCTTATGAAACACAGGTTCAAGTGCCTATTTTAATTTTTATCAGGTTCACGTCATAAACAATCTCAGCAGTATTTCCAGCCTCCTATTGTGACATTAGTGTACATATATATATATATATATATATATATATATATATATATATATATATAGTGCTTCACTGTGATTGCCCTGTGTGGCAGAAAGAAAAAAAAAACCTCCAAATACAACAAAACAGTCCCCCTACTGTTTTTCCTCCATAAGGGAAGACAAACCCCTGAAAGGCACCCAAGCCATGCTCACTGTGCAGCCAAAGGAAATTGAAAAGGACAAATATAATCAGCAGGACAGTCCAGTCAGCCTTTCAGACTTAAAACAAAAGGCATTAGTAAAGCCTCTAGATAACAGAAGCACCCTCTTCAAAAGTTGGCTTCTACACGGGCAACTATAAATGAAATCGGAGACTACATTACCTCCAGCACTTACACAAGAATCTGTGTAATAAAATCTGCCAGCCAAGGATAATTTAATTTCTTCTAAATGCAAGTAAACGTATAAATAGATCAGTAGGAGTTGAAGTCATATGAAATTCCTTGCGTATCTGTAAATCCAGGTGTTACACAGCTCCAGTCAAAGGACAATGCTAGTGTTTTCTTCAAGGCTGTGATGTGTTTTCTGCTCTGACCTTGTACTTTAAATGAAGTGCAGAATTTGAGGGAAAATAATGTTTATGTTCCTCTTTGTGTGTATTGCAGGTTAGGTGTCAGGACCTTCATGCTGCTGTAATCAGAGGACAGTTTTCCTCAGTGATGTGCACACTTTGGAGTTTACCACAGTGGCTGATGGAGGCGCCACTTCGACCATTCTTGAAGACATTTCTGTTGATTGACTGACGATTTTTCCATGATGTTTTTTAGTTTAATCCAGAATTACTTACTGAGGCTGAACTTGGGATTCAAATTGGGTTTTTCTATTAAACTAAAAAAAGTGTCTTGTTGCTGCAATGTTTGTTTTTAATCAGAATTAAATTACAGAGATGTTTTACTGTATACATGAGTATAAAAAGAATAACATGTGACTTGTCGACTCCTCCAAATTGTGCCATGGAAGTCGACGTGTCTGTTAATGTCCAAGTCTCTATAGTCTTTTTTTTTTCTTCTCTCTTGGGGTTGACTATGTTGCCTTCTTTAATTTTTTATTTATTTATTTATTTTATGATTCGCATTGTATACTGTGAAATTTTTCGTACCCCTCCGTTTGGAGTCTGCCTCTGGAAAATCACTGTTTGAAAAAGTATAAAGCCCTTCCCCTTTCCCCTCTGTCTTAACATGAATTGAGACACCCCTACCCCTACACATGGATGCGCAAAACAGAGGGTAAGGGGTGAAATGGGATTCATCCTTACTCTTGACATGAGGCATCTGTCAGCGCTGATAACTATATTCAGTCTGACCACTGTGATGTGACACTTAATTGGTCAGAATGTACACTAATGAGACTGCATATCTTTATGTTTTCATATTAACATTGATATGGCACATAATGTGAGATGATGCATTAGTAATCAATGAGACATTTCTCTATTTATACCACCTCTGTATTCCTTTAATTCATCTAATATTCGGTCTATGTTCACTTTGTCGTCAGTTTGATGAGCTCTGTTGAAAAATGGTTTTAATGTGATTTTTAAACGCAGAACTATTACTTCACCCAAACAAAAATTGTCGGTTAATTTATTCCTTGATTAATCAACTGGAAAATAGTGTGAAATTGTGGTTGAATAAAAACAAAAGGCGCCTTTGAAAACATCAACTTTGACCAAGCCACATTATAACGTTGTGATAAATTACCAAATATAGTAATTATTAGATTAATGTCAGAAAGTCTTTTATGTTTTATATAAAATAAATGTTAACTTTTTTAGTCAAGGCAAGGAAAGGCAATTAATATATATACAAGACATGACAAGACAATTCAAAGTGCTTTACATAAAACATTAAAAACATTACAGCACGGACAAGTAGTGAAGTACAGTTTCTTCTATGGTAGCTTCCGGTTGTTTGTTACCGAATTGTTGCAGCGTCACTTTGTTACACCCGCTCTCTGACTCTATACTGTGATTCGTCAGCCAGTTTCAGGGAAATCTAAGCAAAAGTTGAATTGAGCATAACTAGACTCTTAGCATGTGCTGCTGCTAGGAGTCTAGCATGGCTAGGCTAGTTCAGATGTACAAATAGTGTAGTGAAGGTGGAAATGTGTGATCCTACACACAGCAGAAGCGATGGCAGTGTAGACAACAATGGTATGTATCAGTATTTTGGATTTTATTAATGCATTTGGGACTAACAAAGTTATGGTTGAGCTAAAAAAAAATACACTTTCATCCCTAAAAATTTTATTTTACTACACCAGTCTTCAAATAATATGGTTAACTTTTATAAATATATAACACCTTTTTTTGTAGTGACCAAATGACCTAATCTGGGCGCGTTACGCTACGCTCACACAACCATCTGAGTAGCACGGGGATCGAATCTACTTCAAAGCGAAGGAGCCAATCAGTGTCACATGGTGGGACTACCTGTTGGTGTTGTGGCTGGTGCGACGGCAGTGTAGTCTTTTCAGATACACAACAATGGCAGCATGCGTTAGGTCTACTCTATCACGTGTTCATTCCTTAAAAGATGAACAGAGGACGACTTTGGAAGTGTTTGTTAATAGATTTTCGCTCTTCTTCTGACCGGTTTGGCAAGAGTTTGATCTATCAGATGGCTCCACTAGTGGATAAGTAGTACCAGTACAGAAGCCCACGGTTATTGTGGTCCCCCCCTGGTTGTGTTGGTAGAGGACCAAGTCAAAGAGGCTGACAGTAATGGAACTGGGAGGAAGAAATGACAACCACATCTGATAGTGTTCGTTAACCCCCGAATTATGGCTGAAGGATAAATGGAGAACCATGCTTTCCTACAACATTTACCAGCAGAACTGAGTGGGTATCGTAGTAGACGAAGTTATCAATAAACGTCACGTATAAATGGTAAGTTTAAACCCCTTCTGTTGATGTGTATATACCTGATGAAAACTGTTTTCGCCGAATAAGCGGCTTGACTTCAACGTGAGTGGCTGAACCAGTGCGTCAGTCAAGATGACGGACAGATTTTTCATCTAATCACATGCAAGGATTTTAAATAAGACCCCTCCTTTGAAAACAGATCGGTTATGGAAGGGTCCCAGATGGTATTGTGAAATACCATCTGGCGACAGTCAGGTTAGGTCCTTTACACTTTATAAAGACAAAGCCTAAACTGCTTAAGGTAAGATTTACAATTAACTTACTACGAGTATTGTCTTTTTATATTGTCTATTGGATTATCTTTGCGTATACACATATTTGTCTTGCATTTTATTGTTGTTGCTTTTACCAGTGAATTTCCCCTTTGGAAGATCAGTAAATCCTCACCTTATGTAATGTAATCTAAAGAGGTCTGTATCATCCAAGAAATAGCATCACAGGCTATAGATAATCACTGATATTACAGTGTTCACAGGAACTGGTAGAGTTCATATATTCTCTCTTTTCTCTATTTTTCAACATTCACTTCAGCCCACTTCATTTTTTTTTCCATCTTTGACTTGACTGAATAAATTTCACACTCATTCAATCATCAGCAAAAATGTTGCAGAATTGTATAATACTTTTTCTATAACTGTCAGCGTTGTGGCTTGTCAGTCTTAAAACTAAATGGTTATGAACTATTGGCCTTATTACTGTATATACTGACCTGCAGAGCAAAAAGGCAGTAACTGGAACATTTATTTTTTTTTGGTGAAAATGAGTTATTGTGTTTTTTGCAACTTTCAAATCATTCTTTGTCGTGTAATAAAATATCTCAACTCAAATGTCTGTCGTTTTGAAGAAAATTGGTGAGTGTTTGTACAATAACTGCAAAAAGTACTAGTAAAACAAAGCAACAAGGCAGTAAAGACCATTAATGTGTTCTTACCATTGTCCATTTAAGACCCTGCATCAATAGTTTGTGAAACACTGTATTTTCCGCACTATAAGGTGCACTGTCAATGAATGTTTTTTTTAAAGGTTTTTCATATATAAGGCACATTAAGTGAAGTCAAAATCATGAAATAAAAAATTTAAATCATGTGATAAAGTCAAAATTATGTGATAAAAAGTCAAAACTATGCGATAGAGTGAAAATTATGTGATAAAAAGAGAAAATTATGAGATAAAATGTCGAAATCATGAGATAAAAAGTCAAAATTCTGAGATAAAAGTCAAAATTATGTGATTAAAAAGTCAAAATTATGTGATTAAAAAGTCAAAATCATGAGATAAAACATTTTAATTATGTGATAAAGTCAAAATTATGTGATAAAAAGTTAAAATGTTAAAATTATAAAATAAAAATATATAATCCTATATTATTGATAAACTAAGTAAAAAGCTCCTCATGTGAGTTTATTCAGATTCACTATTTTCATGTAGGCGGTTGAACATTTCTATTCATTGCTGTTCTTGTTGTGCTTTGGTATGACAACTATTTGGACATTGCTGAAAGTGAAAGTGAATGTCACATGCCAGAAGTGTGAGAGTTATCTGTGCTTAAACTATGCTCAGTAATGACAAAAATAATCCCAGTTATTTGTCCTTGGAGGACAGCTTTCTTTAAACAAGCAGTAAATAAACGGCTAACATGCTCTGAATGATGTTTGAACATAGAACAGCTTCAGCCATTAGTGAGGAGACCCACTACTCACAGCTATTGATTCAATCAGTGACAGTAGTGATAAGGATAAGTGTCGGTCTGCACGAAGAACTGGAAAAGAGGGAAAATCTGGAACAAAATCTAGGATCATGGATATGAATTTTTGGTAGGTCTGTCAGAATGAATGCATTAAAACACATTAATACAACATCATGATTAATTTGATTAAAAATATTGATGCAATTTTTGGTGTTTTCTTTCTGTATTTTAGTAGAGTTTTTGAATGTATTTTCGAGTTTTTTGTTTTAGTTGAGCTTTTTTGTGTCAATTTTGTATTTTTTTCTCTGTTTTTTGTGCTTCTTACTGTATTTTTGTGTATTTTGTGAGAAATCTGGAAAAGAGGGAAAAATCTGCAAACAAAATCTGGGATCATGGACATGCATTTTTTTTTTCCCAGGGCTGTCAAAATTAACACATTCATTCAGATTAATCCATCATCATGATTAATCTGATTCAAAAATATTAACACAATTAAGTTTTGTTGAAACTGTTGAAGGAGTTGTTGTTGTTAATTGCTTATATATTTATATTTTTGGATATAGTTTGAATATTTTACCACATTTTTTTTATTGGGGGTCTTTTCAGTATTTTAGTAGCATTTTTGAATATGTTTTAGACTTTTCATCACTTTTTTGTGTTAGTTTAGTTTTTCAAGTGGTAGAGGGTCCCATGATAAAAAAAAATTAAAACATTAATCCCCCCCAAAAATGCTTTTAGTGCTGTCCATGCATTTTTTTTCTACTTTCAGTATGTTCTATAGTCTTGAGTCCCCTCTGAATATATTTGATATATTGCTATATTATGATTATATTTAATTGCAGGCCACATGTTGTTGTAATGTCTTGAGTAATAAAAACAATTGTGATTTTGTGATCTGTGACACCCCTGTATAACCACATGTGTGACGCATGTGGATGTTTAAATACAAGCAGAGAATCAAGACCCTGTTTGTGACAGAGTATTTATATTGACTGCGGTATTTTAATGTAGGCAGCTAATATTACATGATCACCCTTAACGCTGTTTTTTTCCCCTCAGTATTCTTTAAGTACTGTCACTATGGTGATTACAAAATCGCCCACTGCTGTTATCGCTGCAGGGGATCTGCCACTAGTGCTCTGGCACAGTGTACAAAGACATTGTGTTATTACAGTATTAATAATTCATCAAACTGTTTCACGCATTGCGTTATTAGAGCTGTAATCAAGTCTCAGCTGCTCTCTTATTCACTTTATAATAAATGGAGTCTCATTTGATTGATTAGCTCCTTAACCCTCTTACTATGTTATCAGAGGCGCTTCTACAGGGTGGCACCAAGGGGCATTTGCACCAGTGAATATCTTATTCTGCCACCCCCATTTTATTTGCAATAGTAGTAGTATAGTATATATATATATATATATATATATATATATATATATATATATATATATATATATATATTAGGGATGTTAACTTATGTCCGTTTGACCGATGGTTGACCACATCAATGTTGTCCGGTCATAATTTTCTGTCATTCCACTGCACAAACTCTTTTTTATTGTAGTGTAGACTATAAAGAGCAGGAAGATTTGTGATCTCTCCATAGCATATCTTTAAATATGATGAATTTGAACATTAGCAGTAGACTACAAGACGGAATTTATTAAAAGCAAACACAGAGCTCGCGCAATTAATCTACGTTATATGATCATTTGACGCCAGTTTAGAACATTTACTCAAAACCTAAATGGAGAATATTTTTCTGATAGCAACGTGTGGGCAATACATTATCCCTTGCTTTCTGACATCTTTTAGTTAATTAAATATGCACTGGGTCAAATTGATCCAGGAACACTGTTGCTGTTCCTGACAAATGAATAAAACAGGAGAGTTAATTATTCCAATAATACAGACTTTTTGGAATTGTTTGTTTAGTGTTACATTTCAACCTCACTGGCAGAATATAGCACTTTAGCAGAAACAAAAAGCCGCCCCAATTTGCTGTAATGTGCTTAAAAGTTCATAATGAGAGTATGTCTGCCTGTAGGTGCCCGGCAGAAACATCTATAGGCAGTACATGACTCTGATGTGAAAGTTAAATGCTTTTTCTGAGTTCCATACATAAAGGGGAGGGAAGTGGAGATGACAGTAAGCCCTGTAAGATCTGTTGCAAAGCATAGTCGACTAAAGAGTTTCAAGGCTGTTTGTGTTGTTCACGTGTTCAAACACTTTTCGTGGTCTCCCTCAGAGCACATCAAAGTGAAGCAGAAGCAATGGTAAGGTCTCTGCATCATGCCCGATAAGAGGAAGTTTCCATTAAGTCGTTATGCCTCACAGGGATTAAAGGAAAATATTTCTTTCTCCTCTTTAAATTGTTCCAAATGCTTCCTTTTTAAACATTCTTTTGCTTTTGTGCCGGTGCTCTCATTTTGCACAGTGTATGACATCTCTTTCTCCACAAGCTTCCCTTTAACCCTTTATAGAGCATTTATAGACACACTGTGAAATGTAAAACTTCAACTATCGTGTGTTATTGGAGCAAGACTTTATTACTTTTGTGAAATCTTTTACGTTTGTTTATTGTTATGTACAAAATAAAATAAAATCAAAAAATCAAGAACAACGAAGTTACTGTATTTGGTTCCTTACCCATAAATGGAAAAAATATGCAAAAAAATTGTCATAGGGTGAAGTGAAGGAAAAGGACTCACGTTAAGGTGCACATCTGTCCAGCTTTAAGTTGGACAGTCAGGTTTTTGAGAGGTGTACTTATTATTTTGATCGTGACAGAAATGTTTAAAGCATCAAAATTAGTAGGAATTAACTTTAGGACATATGGCATTGTTTCAGAAGGGGTGCCAAAATATGTGACATTCTTTGGTGGGTAAAATCTCACTTTTTAGAATTTTATTTTTTCGAAAATATATCGTCCACTGGAGAAAAATTTTAACACTTAGAAATGATATCTATGATATGATACAATGATACCTTTTTAGGTATGTTAATTGAGCTAACTTTAACAAATGACTGTGGTAACAGCCATTTTTACAAAAAAAATAAAAAATTATCTCACAATCTGATACAGATATTTAAACATTTTTTTGCATCATTCTTGTCCTAAAACCATCATGGCATTTTTTGTCATTGTGAAGTGGCAGAGATAGTTTCAAAGTATAGAAATTTTGGGAGTAAAATGTATGTTATTACATTTGAAATTGTTGATTTTCTGCTGAAATGAATGTTTTGTTTTACTAACAAAATGGCTGTTACCATGGTAATTTGTTAAAGTTAGCTCAATTAACATACCTAAAAAAGTCCATAGGATCCATACATCTAATTTGCAAGTGTTAAAATGTTTCTCCAGTGGACGATATATTTTGTAAAAATAAAATTCTAAAAAATGTGATTTTACCCAAAAAGAAGTATATTCTGAGACAAAACCACACGACTGGATTTTTTTGGCACCCCTTCTGACATGATGCAGTATGTCCTAAAATTCATCTTTACCAATTTTAGCGCTTTAATCATTTCTGTAACAGTGGGGTAAGTTACCCCACTGTTCATCCTCCTTTTTGAAATGTACCCAAATCAACATGATGTGCACTGAAAACTTGTTTATCCTACAGTTTGAATAGCAATTAAACACAACACTGCTTATTGATTAACCCTCCTGTTATGTTACGGGTCAAATTGACCCATTTTAAAATTTAGGGAAAGTAGTTAAAAGTATTTTTTCAGTATGAAACTTCGTCCACTAATCAACATATAATACGAAAATCATCTCACATATTAGTGATCAGCCCCTTCATGTTCATATCCAGACCCTCCAGGATTTCGCAACGTTGCAAATCGCAAATTCAGCTCCAATCATCTGTGACGTTTTGAGCTGCTTCTTCTGCCTTTTCCTGTTTATCTTACAGCACGAAGAAACATGTGTGCAGCCTCCAGTTCACATTTTCCGACTAAAATGATGCACTAGTACCAACAGGTACTTTTTGGCTGTATTTTTATCATCCAGGTAATATTTAATTTGCCATATTTGAAAGGTTGTCTCAATATCTCAGTGTCTTTGTTCTATTTTTTTGTCAGGAACTGCCTCCACTACACAGTACACAGTACTAATAATAATGTTTGTTTTGACTGGATGAGACATTTATATTATGTTTTATAACTTCATGGAGTGTTGTGAGGTCATATGCACTTTAACCTTTGAACCAACAAGTGCATTTGTTGCATTTTTCTAATTTTCGTAATCATTTATTTGCCATCTGGGTAAAAGGTATTTTTGAGGATCATATCAAAATGACTTTGAATTAATTTTCCAGTGAGGATAAAAGGGGTTCAAATGACAAGACGAGACATTTTTGCACTATTCTTCTATATCAAAACATCTCAAAACCCAGGTCATAAGGGAATAAAAACATTTTTTTAAAGACTTTTCCCGTTTTTGTGATGTTTGGTGTTTTTATTACCACTTTTCTTTGTATATTTTCTGCATTTCTTAGGGAAAAGGAAACTCAACTACTGATGCACATCAATCATGGTCTCAACCGTACAAAGCCTTAAGGTATTTTCCTACCACTAGTTTGATTATTTGGTCCCCACCAGGCAATAAAATGATTATTATGTAAGCATATACCTAGACTCCAGTGTGTTCTACTCTCACATTTTCAAATTAACCACAACTGGTCCGATTGATGTTCCATCAATATTTATCTTCAGGTAGAAATAAGCACCAATTTTGACTCACTATGGAGCAACACGTTTGCACATCGGTACTTGCTTGGATCGTCGTAAACTACCTTCTCTGTATTGACTTTTCTTTTAAACAAAATATTCCATTTGAGAACAAGTCAAAAGGTAAATAGTGTGTTATTTCAGGCAGAGGAGATGTGCTGTTTTTATGAACGTTGTCATTCCCAACATATGAAGCATTTCCAACAGTTCAGTTGGATCTGGACCTGAGTTCACATTCTGACCAGAGGGACCACATTTGGACCGAAAACCACTTCTGTTTGGATTTGAGTGAGTGGATTTGATGCTTTGACAACAACAAAAACAAACCAAAGTAAGAGGGTTTGGTTCAAATGGAAGACTTGTTTCTCACTAAGTGCTGTTGTTGTTAATATTTTGTCTTATTTTTTCATATGTTCAGTAGTGCAAACCATCAATCACTTAGATATTTTTAGTTTCACTTTGCACACTTTAATCATAAGAGGCTTTTGAGGGTTTTCATTGGCCCTCCTTTTGAGCTAGGTAGAGGCACCATGCATGGAGATCCCCTCTCTCTGCTTCTTTTCGCTCTAACCTTTAAATTGTGCTCAAATGTGCAATTAATGAACAGGGACATTTCTA
This sequence comes from Siphamia tubifer, assembly GCA_020466265.1. Taxonomy (NCBI): domain Eukaryota; kingdom Metazoa; phylum Chordata; class Actinopteri; order Kurtiformes; family Apogonidae; genus Siphamia; species Siphamia tubifer. The sequence goes on from CM035783.1 coordinate 9,700,074, forward strand.
TTTATATGTGCAGTAGTTGTTATCTATTTATCTACTTGCTTTTAAAGCACTTTTAGGTCACTTAATGCTTTTTTTAAATCAGTATTTTTATTAATCTCACCCAACATTGGTTGAGAGAGATTATTGTAATCACAGTGTGTGTGTGTGTGTGTGTGTGTGTGTGTGTGTGTGTGTGTGTGTGTGTCCGTGTGTCCGCAGAGTCATATCATGCTATAACTCCATGAATACTTCAAAAATCACCATGAAATGACATGGGCATATACATATAACTAATGCGCATCAGGTGCTATGATCCATTTGAGTAAAGGTCAAAGGTCAAGGGCACAGTTAACTAAAAGGTCAAAATCACATTATTGATTATAATTCAAGAGCAGAGGGTCACAGAACTTTCACAGTGGTACCAAATGATGAGGAATAAAGATTTGTGCTATCACCTATGACCAATAGTTTTTTCAATCTCTGGAGGTCAAAGGTGACATGTCACAAAATTTACTTTTGTAACACTTTGTGTGTCAAGCATAGGCATATCACACTATAACTTAATCAATACAGGATATATTATTATAATATTACACCCACTGATGCATATATACATATAACAAAATTCTCAATATTGCAAAAGGTCAAAGGTCAATCTCACATTCAGCAGAAAGGTCAAAATCACATTATTGGTTGTAATTCAAGAACGGGTCGTCATAGAAACTTGAGATTGGCACAAAATAAGGGTAAGATTAAGCATCATCCATCCATCCATCCATCCATCCATCCATCCATCCATCCATCCATCCATCCATCCATCCATCCATCCATCCATCCATCCATCCATCCATCCATCCATCCATCCATCCATCCATCCATCCATCCATCCATCCATCCATCCATCCATCCATCCATCCATCCCAGATAAAGCCACCACTGGCTCTGATGGTGATCTGGAACATACCGACACATGTAAATGCTTATACCCCCTTTGGAAGAGGAAAAAATGAGGTATTGAGGTACTTGAGGTATTGAGGTACTTGGCTTTCTCGTGCTTCACTTAACTTTACACAATGCTCCTTTAATGGCACAATGTCAGCCGATGAAAAGAGAAAAAAAAACTATACGGTTATATGAATACACTTTACTACATTTGGATTCTAACGTACATAAATAATAAAATAAACAGATGTTGTTGTGAATATTTTCTTGGATATGGTCACCTTATATTTACTGCTTTGTTTTTCTTTTTAGTTGGCATGAAAACGCGATAAATGAACAGGTTTTTTTTGTTATTTATGAACGTGTGATGAGTCTTTTAATACATATATTTACATTTTCAAACAGCCTGGTAGGAGCTGTGAGTAAAAATAACAGTCTTGGTGAAGATCCCCCAGTTTGACTTCAGAGCATGTCATCTTGTCTTAAATTTGAATCACACCTCGTTTGAAAATTCAGAGCTGTGAAATATCTGCTGAGATGTTAACATTAGCTCAAGATGGAAGGTAAAGAGGTTGTTTTCTGAACTCTGAGTTCATCCATGACAGGAGTTGTCAGTCAGGGTAATAATTTGTGAAACGATAAAACGAATAACTTGTTCGTCTTTGTGCTGTTTATCACAAATTCTTTAGTGGAGCTGCAAAGAAGTCATGAGATCATACGTTATGAATGAGTGTGAATGGAAACATCCCCACCACTGATATTCACTAAAGAAGAGTTAAAAATAAAAGTAACACATGATGAAAGGCAGCAAGTGATGAGGAGAGACACCTCTTTGAAATATTATAGTGTCATTTTATCGAGGGCAGTGGATGATCTACAGGTCAGTCTGTTAAAAATAAACATATTGTGTAATAAATGATCTTGAACCTGACTTTTTTTAGCGTTTTAGGATCATTCAGGACAAATGTGTGTCTCTTCTAACGGATTAGTATTATGTATTGGTTTGAGGAAAAGGTATAAATACTACCGTGGAAAAAATATAAATCTTACCAAATGTATTTTTGGTCATTTCTAGTCAAAATATTTCATCATGCTTAAAATAAGACATAATCAACTAAAGAGCAGAGGTGGAAAGTAACTAAGTAAAAGTGTTTGTTATGGTATTTAAGTAGATTTTTTTTTAAGTATCTGTACTTTACTGGAGTATTAATTTTTCTGACAACTTTTTTTCTTTTGAAATAAATATCTGTACTTTATACTCTTTATATTTATATCAATATCTGTACTTTATACTCTTTACATTTATATAAATATCTGCACTTTATACTCTTTACATTTATATAAATATCTGCACTTTATACTCTTTACATTTATATAAATATCTGTACTTTATACTCTTTACATTTATATAAATATCTGTACTTTATACTCTTTACATTTATATAAATGTATGTACTTTTTACTCTTTACATTTATATAAATATCTGCACTTTATACTCTTTATATTTATATAAATATCTGTACTTTATACTCTTTACATTTATATAAATATCTGTACTTTTTACTCTTTACATTCTTAGAATAGACTCATTACTTTTTCAAACTAAACAGATGTGACAGTATGAAAAATAAGTTACCAGAAGAAAAATCAGTGGATGAGAGGAACTGTGACTTTATATATAATAATTATCTCACAATTTTGACTTTTAACACTAGCATAATTTCTCATAATTTGGACTTTTTATTTCACAATTTTAACATTTTAACTCACAATTTTGACTTTTTCTCTGAAAATTATGCATTTTTCTTAAATCTCATTTGTAATCTCATGATGACTTTTTTTTTTCTCTCAATTGTGACTTTTTTTCTCCCATTTTTCCTAAATGTTTTGTCCATACCCACAAAACTGAGTACCGTGACCATATCAAACCCATTATCTACACAGTAACTCACTTTTAAATCCTTTATTTTAGATACTTTAGATACTTTTCTGAGTTTTCCTGGTTAAATAAATATTATGTTCATTGCAAAAAAAAAAATCCCAAAAAAACAAAACATTTTTGTACATTTGTACACTTGTTCTTTGGGCAGATTTTATTTTTTACTTGACTTAAGCAACAAACAAATAAATAAATACAAATTTGCTAAAGGAACAAGTGAAACATATTTTGGTAAGTTTTCTTGGAATAATAATTTCAAGATCTACTGTCTAAAAATATTTTTTATATCTCACTGAAAAGATTATGTATTATTTTAAGATGTGATATTTTAACTACAAATGAGAAAAATACACTTGTTAAGATTTTGATATTTGCATTTGTACATGGATCACTGTGCCCTTTTTCTGTCTAATAGTACATTTATTTTGTTTGTATCTTTACTTTTGTCAGCCATGTCAGAAAAGTAAGCTTATTATTTAATATCCCCGAACATTGTAAGTAACACCTTAACTTTTCTAAATTAATTACACAGACTGTTTTTTTAATCAAATAAAGGCATTGATTTCACTCCCAACACAACAACAGTGTTGGCTCACCATTATAATGAAATAAACAGACTAAACAATAAAACTCATTGCTAACCGTAAATCAGTTTAACAGACTGCTTGCTGTAAGAAACACGCCTTGATGTGAAAAGCAGTGAGAATGACGATGAGGTAATTATCATTTTTATGTCCTTTTATTGTTCAGGCTGCTTGGACCACTTGGAAAACATCACCAACAGTAATTAGATTAAGGGTGTCATTTCAGATGTGATGATATCAAAGTTATTACCTTTAAAGCCTAGTTATCATCTGCATTAGATTTGAATGGATGGGTTGCTTTACCACCACCCCCAAAAATAAATAAATAAATAAGTAGTAGTATTAGTAGTAGTATTACTATTAGTAGTAGTATTACTGTTTAGTGTTAGTAGTAGTAGTAGTAGTAGTAGAAGAAGTAATAGTAGTAGTAATAGTAGTAGTAGTAGTAGTAGTAGTAGAAGTCGTAGTAGAAGTAATAGTAGTAGTAGTAGTAGTAATAGTAGTAGTGGTCATAGTAGTAGTAGTAGGAGTAGTAGTAGTAGTAATAATAGTAGTAGTAGTCGTAGTAGTAGCAGTAGTAGTAGTAGTAGTAGTAGAAGTAATAGTAGTAGTAGTAATAGTAGTAGTAGTCATAGTAGTAGTAATAGTAGTAGTAGTAGAACTAATAGTAGTAGTGGTCATAGTAGTAGTAGTAGGAGTAGTAGTAGTAGTAATAATAGTAGTAGCAGTAGTAGTAGTAGTAGTAGTAGTAGTAGTAGTAGTAGTAGTAGAAGTAATAGTAGTAGAAGTAATAGTAGTAGAAGTAATAGTAGTAGTAGTAGTAGTAGTAGTAGTAGTAGTAGTAGTAGTAGTAGTAGTAGTAGTAGTAGTAGTAGTAGCAGTTGTAGTATGTAGTATTTGTATTGGAGTATTAGGCCAAGTAATTGTAGTAGTGGTTTTCCATTGATTTTTCAGGTATTGAGAGGAAGAGGGAAGTGTGGGCTGCTTTGCTGAGGCTGCTGCCCCCCATCACCTGGACCCAGATGAATTTGCTTTTCTATTTGCTCATTTCTTTTCAAAGCAATTACTTTTTGGGGTAAGTAACTAGTAATTGTAATTAATTACTTTTTCAAAATAACTTACCCAACACTGCCTCATAACTGCTGAAATAATTCAATATAATGTATTGTGTGTGATTTATCACTTCAAACATTCCGGTATGTTCCTGTTGCCCTAACCTGTGGCAGGATGTCATGTGTCCCAAACCAAACAAATGACTGCCTGTGCAAAGCAAAAACCAACAGCCACACACACTGCATGATGAGTGGAGGGAGGAGCTGTAGCATGAACCTTCAGAATGAAGCTCCACAGACTCCTTGAATCCCCAGAGAAGTGTACCAAAGGAAAAGTACCTGGTAGGCAGACTGCGGAAGACGACGGTCCCCTGGGTTTCTACAATTTTATCCTCCATCGGTAATAACGGTGCCACCTGGAAATTCGTCCGTGAGCCTCTCATGAATCACTTCTGATCAACACTGTGATCACAAGTGGGATAACTGTCAACAATGTAGAGCACAAGGGAACAAAAACAGCTTAGTGCTTTTTATCCATCCATTATCCATCCAGTCTTAAGTAAATCTGTACCTGGAGAACCGTTTGTAGGTCCTAAAGGGCTTAACTTACAGGGACTGACCTGGATCACAGCACCTGGCTCTTGTTCTGTCCAATGAGTCGGCATTGATTTTTCATTCTTTAGCATGACTTTGGATTCATAGAGTTTTTTTAAGGACAAAGTTCACATTTGGTTTGATTTAGATTTTTAAGAAATCCCATTCACTTATAATGTAGCAGCATTTTTTCATGTCATTTAATAAGCAAGGGATAATGTATGCCCCACGAGATACTGTAACTCGTGGGCCATGTATTATCCCGCTTATTCTACGGGTTATTACAGTTTATTACTGTCACTACTCTAACAGACTAGTGTTGTGAAATAGCCAATAAGATGCGGGTTAGGTGGGGCAGACAGAAGGGGTAGAGATTTTTAGGTGAAGAAAAGTGAGAGACAGATGTACACAGTCAGCTCGGCGACCAGAGCAGGTGTTGTCCCGTTCTTGCAAATAAATACTGAAAACGAAGCTCACTGAAACCACTCCTTGTTTTTTAAAAACCAGCATAGAGGAGTTAACCCTGGAGTAAAATACTTACTTCTGTCCTGGAGAATCTGAGCGAGAGGAGGACGGTAATTTCCCCTGATTTCCTGATAACATCAGGATAGGTTAACATTGGATAAACTAGACGTTACGACGGAGCAAATATTTACTTTAAAAGTGGCCGAACTACCTGCGGAGTGATATGGTACAGTGAATCTGAAGTGACAAAACCCGTTGCCATGGGCAGCGGCCGTTAACGGCGCAGCGGGCGGTTATCAAAAAAAATCCGCCCGCTGACGTCATTCAAAGTGAACGGGAACTGCAGCAACGTTCTAGAGGGCCGTAGAATAATAATAATAATAATAATAATAATAATAATAATAATAATAATAATAATAATAATAATAATAATAATAATAATAAAAAACTAGAAAAGCACTCTGAGACTACAAACCTCCGCCAAGGCAGAGCTCCCCCCTCTGAATGAAGATATATCCGCCAAGGAGTTTATGTTTTTGCCGGAGTTTGTTTGTTTGTTTTTCTATCTGTCTGTTAGTTAGCAAGACAACGCAAAAAGTTATGGATGGATATTGATGAAAATTTCATGACATGTTGGGGGTGTCATAAGGAACAAATGATTACATTTTGGTGATGATCCGGAAGAGATCCTGGATTCTGGATCACTTTGAAATATATTCTCCATTTACCGCAATGTAACATTTCAGAGTGTTTTACTAGTTTTTTTATTATTATTATTATTATTATTATTATTGACCAAAACCATCTACCGATTTAAATGTATAATACCTGTTGATCCACTAATTATATCAATACATATAAATATTCATTGTAAACTGCACGTTTTTCATCTTTTCATGGCCATTAGTTATGGCATATTTGGACATTTAGAATATATATATATATATATATATATATATATATATATATATATATATATATATATATATATATCTGAGCAAGTGCTGTGTAAGGGGAATATATGTTAGGAAACAATGAATGTAAGAACTTATCCCGTATTAGTGTCAAGGTTGAAACACACTGAAATAGCACCATATTTTTCATATTTGGTCTCTAGTTGAAGCCAAATTCCCAAAAATAAACTATATTACATCAACTGCATTAGCAAGCAATTGAGATCTTTTACTTAATATTGTTGAGTTCACCTGAGAATACATGCATTTTAGGTTGACAACTACACACCTGTCCAGATAGCAGAAAGAGAAAAGGTGTCATCAGTATATATTTATACGACCCCATTTGTTTCCACTATTAACCGATGCCATGGTGGATCATTGAAGACAGGCCTATCCGTTAACACAATGTTAACACCTGTGTTTTCATAGATGGTGTGTACATCGATAGAACCAGAACTAAAAGCTGCATGGAAAGACATATCAGCTATTTCTGTAAAAAGTAGGCCAGTGTCCACCACAGTATTTTCACATTACTACTGTGGTGGGTCAGAGTAGCAAGCTGTGACTCAGGGGATAGAGTGGGTCAGTCGTCTATCAGTGGACAGGTCAAAATGTCTGCATGTGGAAATGTCCTGAGGCAAAACAGTGAATACCAAATGTACAATGAACCCCAACCTGCTCCCAGAGACTGTGCCAGTGGTGTTTCATATGAGAATGGTTTGATGAGAAACATTGTAAAGCCTTGTGTAACAAATGGAATTGCTTTTAGCATTAGCACAGCTGTCCTGTAGAGCTAGCCATCTCACAGTTATTCTCTAAGGGTGTTTTTTTTTTGTTTTGTTTTGTTGTTGTTTTGTAGTATTTTGAACAAAAAAATACAAAAAAGAGACAACATAAAAGCAGCAATAAATGCAATAATATGTTTAAAAAACGTTCTAATTTTTATCTCCCAAGTTGCTACTACAAAACAGTTTAATAATAGTAATAATATTAATAATAATAATACATATGTATATTAAAATAATGAAAATGAACATACTGGTCAGAAAAGGACCAACTGATGTACATAAATAAATAAAAAGGAAAAGTGAATATGAAATAAACACATCCTTACACCTTGTGTCTGTTCCTCTACATTTCATCCCTTTATACTGTGAAAATTTATTCTTTATATTTAGTTTTAAATTGCATTATGTTTGGACATTACTTTAGTTCATCAGTCTCACCCCACAAAATGAAATGCTAAATCTTTTCCTGTTTGTACAGATTTTAATAACTTTGAAGTTGTGTTTTCCTCTTAAATGATAATCCTCCTGATGTTTACTGAACAGGTTTTGAATATTCTGTGTTATTTTTTGCTTTGTACATAATTAGTGCAGTTTGAACTTTTACAATGTTTGTAAATTTGAGTACAATTTTAAACAGACTTTGAGTTTTCAAAAGCTGACTTAATTTTGTCAACGTGAATTAGAGTTGGGTTATATGCACGAAAATCATATCTCAAATTTTTTTTTTCATATCACACGATAAATCAAATCAAAATTTTGGTCAAGGTTACATTTTTCGTTACCCATAAGTTAATAGTGAAGACATCAGAAAGACAGAGATAGAGAAAGAAATGCATGTATTGCAGTTGTTATGTACAAGTCCCCCACACACATGCTTTATTTATCCACCACCTTTAATCAGCATGTTATCTGTAAGCATTATAAGTAGGGATGTAAACAATTAATCAACTGTCGAGTAACAGTCAATAAGAATTTGCTTGATTAAATGACATTCATTGTTGGTGGTGTGTATGGTGTGGACAGTCAGGGTAACCACTGCCTAAACTAGGTTTCATCACTAAGATTGAATGTTGGGGGGGGGGGGGGGGGGGGGGTGAGGTTGTCCACATGTGTCCAAAGGGTGCTGTTTTGTCCACGCTGTGATGGTCAATGAACCAGAGCATGTCGATGATGAGTTAGAATCGCTTTAGGGATGTAGTGGAGTGAAACCCCAGCCCTTACACTCACGTATGCAGAGTTTGGAACATTTTCTCTGGAGGTTGATCTAGTCCGTGGTCATGTGGACTATCTGGTTAGTGAGACAGACGATAAAACATCCTCCAGGTTCCTGATCTGGGCCACAATAAAATTTGTCATCAGAAAAAACTCAGAAATGCCCATTTTTTTCTAAATTGCCCCAATTCAAATTATTTATTTGAATTATTTATTTGAATTTCTCTGCAGGATTTATTTATTGCCTGTACTCTAATTAATACTTCAAATCAACCATTTAGGAATATGTATGCTTTTTTAAAGTAGGCTATACAAGGAAAGTATGTAGCTTTTATTTTGTCTAAACTTCTGACTTTTTGGGTTTTAAGTAATATGCTTAATGGGGTTTTGAGCCCCAAACCAAGCCTCCAAGGCAGCTGCGCCTGGAAGGCATTCCCCACCTCCAGCGGTTCTAGCCAATCACAGCACTCGAGGTAGATTTTTGTATTAGCCATTGTTCAGTTCAGCAAAGGTGAGTCGTCTGTATCAGACTGCTTTTGTATTTGCTTTTAAAAATAAATGTTTAAGCTGCATGCTGTTTGAATAAAGTTATGTTTAGTTGAAAGGGCTAGCTAGCGAACTAGTTATCATTTAATGTTGAAGGTACCTTTAGCTAAACCAAATGTTAAGCACGTATTAGCTATAATAGTCAGTCTGTAAGCTGGCAGTTGTATAAATTTACATTAAGTTGGCAGGGAATACTTTTAATACCAATGATGTTTAAAATGGGTATTTGGGTAAAATGGGTTATTTTTAAAAGAAAATACAAAAGCAGTCTGATTCCTTTGCGAAACCTCCTCAACAGTAAAAAGCTAATTAGCTCATTAGCATACCTGCCTATCCAGGTAACCACACATAGCCTATATGACAATTGCAGTATTCAAAGTTGCACACAGTTTACAACATTTCACAGGTTACAGATAAATAACTTTATCAACGTACAGACGTCTTACCTTCGATAAACTGTACAATTGCCGGTTCCTCCTCAGGTAAAATTTTTTTAAAATCTACCTAGAGTGCTTTGATTGGCTAGAGCCGCTGGGGGTGGGGAGTGCCTTCCAGGTACAGCTGCCTAGGAGGCTTGGTTGGGGGTTCAAAACCCCAGTAGATTTTATGCAGGAGGTGTCAGAAAAGGTTCCACAGGAATAAGTGGCTTGTGGTGGTCAAACATTCATAGCAATGTGGCTTTTTGATCCTTCAATGTCAGCTCTTTCTATCATTATGATGCAAAGGTTGGATTGTTCACCCATTCATAAGGAATGTGATCTGGGCTTAGACCATCGTGATACAGGTTAGTTTGGCTATGTGGCCTATTGAAGTAGAAATTCAGGTTCTCAGGAAATCACTGTTTGTCAATGAATTGTTAATTGATTGATAAGGTCAACCAAATAAAGATGAATGAATTAATCAATAATTGACATGCCTAATAAGACGCTTTCTACATGTATGTTCATATTGTATAAAATAACACATGATTAGCTAATCCAATTAGCAGTTAGGGTTAGCAATTAGTGGGTAGCATGATTATCTGTGGTTTGGATATGCAAACCACAGATCTTGGCGTACACATTATCACACCATCGAATGGCACTGAATAACAAAGGATGAAAATATGTACGTATAGCACACCAAATGTAATAAGAACTGGAGTGACATACAATGCAATTTCATGAGATCAGTCTGATATTTGCAGGAAAGGTGTGAGCGTATCCAGGTACAGCACAAAAGTAGATGAAGTATAGAGAGGAGTAATGAATTCACCTTGAAGTCACAACAAAACATTTGACTAAACATCTGTTAATCTTAATCAAAGTCAGGAAGCATTGGAATATATGTCACTACATCCATTGTTACAGTTTTGCATACAGAAGAAAGTCAGTATATTTATACATTTCACTTCCATGTAAATGAAACACTGCAGTTTTGACAAATCATCCATGACAGAAAAGCCATAGATTAATAATATTCTTTCCGTAAGCAGCTCCTTTTTATTTAGATCATGTTAATGGAGGGTGATGGGATTGAGCCCCAGGGCTTTTAAATGTATGCACCAAGATAATTAGAAAATGAATAAAAAAACCATTAAGTTTCACATTGATTAAGCATATCCTCATTACACGCCTACACTAGACCTACAGACATTTTATGTTATGAAATAAATATGTTCAGCCACTGACTCCTGTAACATTCACAGTGTCAGGACCTTAAATGTAAAACCACCCAACACATACTCATGTATTAATGCAATGTGCATTAATATTACATGAGTAACAGGAAAAAAAAAACATACTGCAGGGACTTGGTTTACACATTGTAGATGGTCTCTGTTGACAAACTAGTATTTAGAAGGTTACAACTATAGATTTAGTGTAGGTGTTGAGGATTGTGACCTCTGATGCTGATTTTTAAAATTTTCTTTTGCCTATTTTGACAACTGTAGGGCTTCAGTCAGGAAGCGTGCAACACATCAGCAGAGGTTAGAGCCTTTTCTGTATAATTGTAAATACAGCAATGCGTTCTGGGTACAGAGCAGTTTCTGAAAATGTTATTCTTGTGTAGTGTTATATAATCAAGTATACCAGTCAATATATGATATTTATAGAGAGGTGGTCAAAGTACTCACATTCTGTACTTAAGTAGAAGTACAGATACTGGTGTGGAAAAATACTCTGGTAGAAGTAGAAATACTGATTCAACTCCTTTACTTAAGTAAAAGTACAATTTCTCAATTGTAATAAAGTACAAAAGTAAAATGTAAAACTTTTTTTTTTGCAGTGAACACAATAATACTTATTTAACCAGGAAAAATTGCAAAAGTATCTAAAATAAATATAATATATAAAATAATATAAAAATATTTCGACATATGGGTTTGTGTTCACCTTTTACCTACTTTCCTTGTGGCCACGGTGTGTCTCCACCCATTAATTAATCTTAAACTGCTCTACAAAGTAAAAAGGCAGTAACTGCACAGATCAACAAACTGAGAAAAATGACCTTAAAGTTCTCTTGTTGTTCAGCCCCAGTAGTTGTAGGTAGATTATTGGACATGAGGCAGTTATTGTTACTACATATTACCAAGTTCTACAAAAACCACAGTGCGCCTTACATCTCATAATTTTGACTTTTTATTTCATAATTTTGACTTTTTATCTCATGATTTTTACTTTTTATCTCATAATTTCGACATTTTATCTGATAATTTTGACTTTTTATCTCATAATTTTGACTTTTTGTGTCACAATTTTGACTTTTTATCTCATAATTTCGACTTTTTACCTCCTAATTTTGACTTTTTATCTCATAATTTATTTTTTTTTGTCACAATTTTGACTTTTTATCTCTTAATTTTGACTTTTTAATATCATGACTTTGACTTCACTTAATGTGCTTTATATATATATATATATATATATATATATATATATATATATATAAAACCTTCATAAAAACCATTCATTGACAGTGCATCTTATAGTCCAGTGCACTTTATATTGAGGAAAATACAGTATAATACAGTGACAGTGACAGTAAACTATTGGGGCAGGGTCATAAATTAACATTGGTAAGAACACAGTAATGGTCTTTACTGCCTTTTTACTTTGTTGTACTTGTACTTTTTGCAGTTACTGTACAAAAACTCACCATTTTTTCCAAAATGACAGATATAGATAGATTAGATATTTTATTACATGTCAAAGAATGCTTTTAAATGTTGCAAATACCACAGTAATTATTTTTTGCCAAAAAATGCAGCTATTGCCTTTTTGCTTTGTAGGGCAGTAATGTGTCTCACCTGTTTAGCTCCTTATTTAAGCCCCTCCTGTTTCTCTGTCAAATCACGAGTTTGTTTTGTCCCTGTGCAGCAAATGAGCGGTTTACTTTTTGTCTCTCTGGTTATCGATCTGTTTTGGTACTTTAGTTCTCGTCTGTTTTCTCTTCTTTGTCTGCTTTCTTTGTTTGAATCTGCTTCTCGTTACCGGACCTGGAATCCTCCACTCACTCCCAGTTTACCTTCTCCCTGTCGGCGCTGTATTATATTCAGCCCTCATGTTATGACCCTCACATGTACACCGGTAACTGAGTTTTTCCCAGTCTGTCTCGGCTGATTTGCTGGTTCTGACCCTGATGTGTTTTTTGACCTTGTCCTTGCCCTGTTTCCTAGTTGCTGCTTCATTTAGCCCTTTCCTGGTGACCCCGGTTGAAGCAGTTTCCCCAGTGCAGCATCCACATCGTCTGAATAAAACTGTATTGGTCCGAGTCTTGTATGTGGGTCCTATTTCTCTCTGGAGCCACTATCAGTTTTGTTGGTTTTTGTTTCCTTCAGGCATTTTTTAAATGTTTTGAGTGAATGATGGAGGCTGTACTGGACCTTTTAGGACCTGTTCCAGCAAGAACATATCAGCCGCTCACGTACAGTAACAAAAAGTAAAGGCTGAAAAGAAAGCGTCAAAACATTGTTGAAATCAAAGTGAGCAGATGTTATGCAATATGCAACGTCTTAACATCATAAAACCCGGGTTAAAATCTGACTTCTCGTGAGAACAGGTCACAAGAATTCATCCCAGGGGCCAGATTGAACCCTTTGGTGGGCCACTTTTGGCCCCTGGGCCTTATGTTTGACACCTGTGCTTGAAGTTATTTATCTTCCCCATCTTTGCTGCTGACAAAAAGTGGTTTTATGACATGATTTTAGTATGTGTGTGATTGTTTTTTTTGTATTGTTTATGTGTATGTGTGTGTGTGTGTGTGTGTGTGTGTGTGTGTGTGTGTGTGTGGAGGAGGGGGGGGTTATTGTTTTTGTTTTTTTTATTCTTGTAATTATGGCCAATGGCTACAATCTGGTGCAATGGATCAAACGGCAACATTTATGTTTAAAATTGTGCATGATCCCCTAATAAAATAAAATAAAATTGAATGAAATTGAATTGAATTGAAGTAAACCTAATCCTATCAGAATAGGTTTTAATTCTAATAATTCTTCAAATGAAGCCCAGATTTTCATATGCAGCATTACAGAGGTCCTCCAACTATGTTTCAGGTAATTAAAATTGCAGTATGCTCTTGAACTGAGATCAATGTGTAAATAATTAAAACATATGGGTGGCATATCTGACTGCTGTGCTTTAAAATCAGTGGTTGTTCTATCTGTGTGTGTGTGTGTGTGTGTGTGTGTGCTTGTATTCCTATATTTATGGGGACATTCATATGTTTACACAATCACAACATGGGTACCTCTGACACTATGGGGACTAAAACTCAGGTCCTAATGAGGATTATATAAAAATATTGTTGAAATCTGTATGGAGTATGCAATTTTGTTTTCAATGTATTTTATTTATTATTACCATCATTATTTAAAACAAAGTCTTACTTCATTTGTTTTCTTTTTTTATATTTTTCTATGTGTATATTTGTATTTAAAAAAATATATTGACTTTTTCAATGTATTTATTCTTTTTATTCTTACTGTTTTATTTACTTAGTTTTTTATTTAAATAAATACATTTTTAATACATTTAAAATATTTTTTAATTGTAAAAAAAAATAAAATACAATTTATTCATTAAAAAAAGAGAGATGTTTACACTCACTACCCAACACCTACTTTACCTACAGTTGATGATTATAAATCTAGTCCTCATGAGGCATGGAAATGAGTATATGCGTGTGTGTGTGTGTGTGTGTGTGTGTGTGTGTGTGTGTGTGTGGTGACTCCCTATTCATTGTGCTGTTGAGGACATTAGGTAGATGGTAGATTATTCTTATTCTTATTCTTATTCTTATTCTTATTCTTATTCTTATTCTTATTCTTATTCTTATTCTTATTCTTATTCTTATTCTTATTCTTGTCTGTTATATTTATTTGGATGTGTTTTCTCATTATTCTTTCAGTTTAGTTTTGGAAACAAATCATCACGTCGCTCCCTCAGATGAATGTAACATAAAATTAGGCATTTGTTTATTTTACAAATGACACGCTGCTGTGCGACACTTACACACACACCTCTCAATTTGTTAACATGTGTATAGGAAACCAGCAGGTAATGTGACCACCACGCAGATAAGAGGAAACTGATGTGTTCCAGGTGTAATATGATGCAGGGCAGCACAGGAGGAGTGAGAAGTCATTTCCTGGGAACAGAAATGATCAGTGTCCGTTAATATGTTTGTCCTCAATCAATAACTATATCAACATCTACTTATACAACATGCACGTCATATACAGCAGGGGTTTCAAAGTGTTGGATAGTGAGACTCCACTAAATAAGTGTACTGTAAAAGCACTTTTTTTAGATTTATTATTTCTTAAACATATATTCATTTTAAACATCTTCATGTCTATATGTGCTTAAATATATTTTTTAGACACTTTATAACATCTCTTTTAAAATATTTTTTACATTTTTGTATGTTTTCAGCATATTTTTTCAATAATTTTAAACCAGGGGTTTTCAAATTGTGAGGTAGTCTCATCTAAAAAAACACATACAAAAAAAAAACCCCAGCTGCCCCCCCTCCATCTTTATCTTAATTGTATTTTCTATATTTATTATTTATGAAACTTTTTGTAAAACATCTTCATCTCTATACGTGCTTGAATATCATTTTTAGACACATTTTAACATCTGTGTATGTTTTTTAACATTGGTTTGAACACATTTTGAAATTTTTGTGTTTTCAGCATGTTTTTGAAATAAATTTTTGCATTTATATATTTTAAAACCACGGTTTTCAAATTGTGAGATAGTCTCCTCTAAAAAAAAAAAAACCCAGTTGTGCCACCCGTCCATTTTTATCTTCATTTTATTTTGTATATTTACTATTTATTAAACTTAATTAAATTTAAAAGTTCCCCTCAGTTGACAATAACTACCCCTCTCTCATTTCACTTGTCGATGCTAATGAATTGTTTTTGGCCCTGAACATTATTTTTTCTGTTTGCAATTTGACAATATCCATGAATTTTATTAATCTTGACTTAAAAATAATGAATTGGTATTGTCTATATGACCAGTGTTTTGATTGAGTTTTATAATAATAATAATAATAATAATAATAACAATTA
Source organism: Siphamia tubifer (assembly GCA_020466265.1). Taxonomy (NCBI): domain Eukaryota; kingdom Metazoa; phylum Chordata; class Actinopteri; order Kurtiformes; family Apogonidae; genus Siphamia; species Siphamia tubifer. Next base: position 9,715,694 of record CM035783.1, read on the forward strand.
TTATTATTATTATTAATTTGATTTCTTTAGTGCATTTCAAGGCACCCAAAGCACTTACATTATTGATCCATCATTCATTCACTCTCACATGCTCCCTCTGTTGGTGGTAAACTACATATGTGACCCACCACCACGAAACCAGCCATAAGTCGCGCTGAGCCGTTCAGAGCTACAGCCAAATTTAGGCTGGAAGGCAATTTGTTATTTGTGTTTACATCTTATCAAAAAACGGTACCTTAACACCTCTATTTTCAGTTCGTGTGGTCATTACATTGAAATCCAATCAATAAAGGTGTTTATTGAGTCAATTATTTAAGCGGCGACAAAAGTTCAGGGATTGCTGAGCAAAGACGAAGCCGACTTCCACCTCTTTTCGCCGAACAAACGATCTCCGTTCCGTGGGTAAACACCCAAGTGTTCGGTACGAGGTAAAAGCCTATATTGAATGTTCTGTCCAATGGTGTAAGCCAAATGATTATAATATGTCGCACTTCTGTCCTATTATTATAATATATAAAACTTCTGTGACATGTCCATCAGAGTGTCCTTTAACATCTGTGAATAATTTTTGTCAATCGGATACGAATTATTATGCGTTGCTAAGGACTTCCTACCCCAAAACAGTCCAAAACTTTGACGGACAATATCTAAAAATATGCAAATTGCAAAATATGTCCAAATGCGGATATTAAAATGATCATAACTTTGGTTCTACTTGTGATAGAAACATAATTTTTTCATCATCTTAAACCTAAGTTTCCACTCTACCAAGCTACACAGATAACTCAGTTTTGATTTCCAGACACTTATGCCTGGTTTCGTGGTGGTGGGTCACATATGTAGTCACAGTTGCCCTGGGGCAGACTGACAGAAGCATGGCAGCCACCAAACATTCATACACCAGTGTGAGTGACACTGGAGGCAAGGAGAGTGAAGTGTCTTGCCCAAGGACACAACGGACTGACTAGGACTGAGCGGGAATCGAACCGCCAACCCTTCGGTTAATGGACGAGCCGCCATTATAGTTGTTTTCAGTGGTTTAATTTATTTAAATGTTATATGAATAACTGGAGACTTCATTACTTGTGGTAAAATATTAATACTGACTCTCAATATATAGACTCACAATTCTACAGTGCGTGTACACACACCATATCCTTCTTTCTTTGGATTTTATTGCATTCCGTTGTTGCTATTATTATCTAGTCTACTTTATTACTAGTGTTCCTATTCACTTCTATTTTATCACTGCTGTGTCAACTTGAATTTTCCCTACAGGGGTTCCCGTAAAGGCCCATTTCATCTCCTCCTGTGTATTATTAACTTTCTCTTCTCTATCATAAGAACAAGAGCTGTTAGTTTTCTTCTCTTCCTGCAGTTCCATCTGCTAATGCTCTTTCATTCTCAGCAATTAGTGGTTTTTAGCATGTTTTGTATACTTTTTGTATGCTGCATTTTTGGGGTTTCTTAGTGTAAGTCAAGGATTCTAATAGCATTAAGCAAAAGTGTCGCTCAGCTTTCGACGAACACATTCAGTGCAGATATATTCACTTCTTTCTTGTATGTTTGCTCATTGAAAATGTAATTCAATTAATATAGATTAAAACTGAATATCTAATCATTATTCATCGAAATGAATCCACATTCATCTCATTAAAAATTCAAATCATTTGACCTGTTTAAAATATATTTGCACATTCCATTCCATTTCTTCTTCATTTATTTGCAAAGAGTGCAAAAAGGGCGACCCATGGAAGGTATTGTAAGCTTATTAGGAGGGGGCCCGGGACAAAACATTTAAACTACAACCATATATATATATATATATATATATATATATATATAATACAAAACATAGATACATACTTACATTCATACATAAATACAAAACATAGATACATACTTACATTCATACATAAATACAAAAACATAGATACATACTTACATTCATACATAAATACAAAAACATAGATACATACTTACATTCATACATAAATACAAAAACATAGATACATACTTACATTCATACATAAATACAAAAAATAGATAATACATTCATGAATACATACTTATAAATATGAACACAGGAGATCATTTTTAAAATTCTTTTTAATCCAAATATGTGGATCACGACACACCACACTGAGGCTGGTAGTTACAAGTCTTCTTTTTTTTTTTTTTTACCAATGATAATATGTTTATTTCTTGTGTTATGTGCATGTGACCTGGACTTGACTGGAATAATCTCTGAGAGTTTTTATGTTTAACCGGTTGATTACTCTGTATATAGTACATGTGTTATGGTAGCTGTTGAATTTAGGAAGCTTCAGTAGTTTGTAACGTAAGAAGAATGGATTATCGGGGGCATTGAAGTCAGACCAGGAAATTATGCGTATGATTTTCTTTTGTAGGACTGATAGTTTTTTTTTGTGTGGCAGCGAAATGTATTACACCGAACAATATTACAGTAGCTTAAATGAGGTTCAAATAAGGTTTTATACAGAGTGACTAATGTCTAAGTTTAGCAAATAGACCAACATATTTTGATAATTTTCTGACGAGTGAGTCAATATGACATTTAAAAGTCAGAAATTTAGTTGATCTTATATTTGTAATTGTCTATTAATTACAAGCTGAATGTGCACAGCCAGTTTGTGGTTATTACAGAACATGATATAATTGGTTTTGCTAATGTTTAAAGACAGCTTGAACATTTGAACCTAAATCTAATAGAAAAACAACTAGTCTTCTTGTCTTCTCTTCAGACTCTTTAAGTGTCTGTTTTCCCACTGACCCTGAACGCCACTGCAATAATACACGAGACTGTTCAAAGCCTCCAACAATAACCAGCTGTTAACAGTGTCAATCGAAGAGGTAATGAAGTGCCCATAAGCTAATTGGAAGGACATTAGCTTTTGAAAACACTTCAATAATGTAACACAAGATGTTTATGTTCATGGATTTTTACTTTTAAGTTAAATTTTCATTGAGGTTTAAACAAACAGAATTCTTTATTGTGATTTAAAAAAGATCATGTTTGAGGAAGCAAAAGGCCACTTTTAGGTGTTTTTTTTTGGGGGGGGGGTTGCTAAAAATGAGCATGCATGTTTATCTGGACAACATACATCAACCACCTGTACAGGAAGACACAAAACAGGATGTACTTCCTGAGGAGACTGTGGTCCTTCAACATCTGCAGGAAGCTGCTGCGGATGTTTTACCAGTCTGTGGTTGCCAGCGTTCTCTTCTACACCGTGGTGTGCTGGGGGGGGGGGCAGCATATCCAAGAAGGACACCTCCAGACTGGACAAACTGATCAAGCGGGCCGGCTCTGTGGTCGGCAGGAAGCTGGACTCTCTGGTGACGGTGGCGGAGTCGAGGACTCTGGACAAACTGCTAGATATCTTAGACTTGCACATTGCCCCCACAGAATTGCACATTACATATTTTTACTATATTTATTTTTATCTTATTCTATCTTGGTGCATGCTTATTATTTTTTTTATACTATATATATATATATATATATATATATATATATATATATATATATATATATATATATATATATATAATTCTTTTTTTTGTCATTTCTTTTTATTGATATACTATATGTTGAATGTTGCAGTGTTACACCGAGACAAATGTCTAGAACAATGGCAATAAAACTCTTTCTGATTCTGATTCTGATTCAATGCCAGCCACCCGTCATCAGTAACCAGAGGAGCTTGTTCAGTGAAAGGCTGCTACTCCCCAACTGTCGGACTAACAGACTCAAGAACGCTTTTATGCACCATGCCATCGTGCTCTACAACTCCTCACTTGGGGGGAGGAGGAAGTAGAGGTGACCATGAAGAAATTGACACTTTTTCTGGTCAATGTTCAATATATAAGGGTGCAATAACCTACATATATTTTTTGACACTTTTTTTTTTACTTACCATATCATTTATGTACTTTGTAATTTTTTTTAAATCTAATGTTTATTTTTTTCTTCTTCACTGCTACTGGAAATGTGAATTTCCTGGAGGGAGAAATCTCAAAAAGATCAATAAAGTCTAGTCTATCTTATCTCACTTAACTTCATCTATTATTGTCTTTATTTGTTAAAACTTCATTGAATATGGACATAACAAATGACTTTAGTGCAATCACAAGGAAAGACCAGATATTTTGCATAGGTGTATGGACCCTGGGATACCTAACACACGCTGCCATTGTTGTGATTCTATCCCCGTGCTACTCAGATGGTTGAGTAAGCGTAGCGTAACGTGCCCAGTCAGGTTAGGTAGGTCATTTGGTCACCACAAAAAAATATATTGTATATTTATAAAAGTTAACCATATTATTTGAAGTCTTGTGTGGTAAAAGAACATTTTTAGGGATGAAAGTGTTTTTTTTTTTTTTTTTTAGTTCAACCATAACTTTGTTAGTCCCGGATGCATTAATAAAATCCAAAATACTGATACATTTCCCTTCAGACTTGAAAACTTCATGAGACATAACGCAAAGAACTAGCTTTCCATTGGAATATAAAGTGATGTGGAGTTGTCTCTCTTTTAGATCAAGCCTCTAAATCTCTACAGAGGTGCTTCTGGCAAAGATACAGCACAGACATTAAAGACACAGACCTGCTATGTGTTTCTGCTGCCAAGAAAAGACATTAAAACCTGTAGGGAGGGATGGTATTATATTAGGGTAATATATTGATGTACATTGGCTTTTAAAGTAAGCCAAGCTACTTTTCTCGGATGTACGGCTGAGCTCAGAACAAAAAGTCACACTTGTCCACCTGGAGGCAGCCAATGGTCTTCAAGTATTAATGGAAAAACTGGACATTTGCTCACTATTAATATATACAGACCCTGTCCAAAAAGATTTGAATATCATGGAAAAGTTGATTTATTTCCATAATTCCATTCAAAAAGTTAAACTTTGTTTTTCATTTTAGTATTTTTCTTCAATTTTGTTCCATTTGAGACCATGTGTGTGTTCATGTTAGTTATTATTTGGTTGGTTTATACATTTTTTGTTCATTTTTATTGATCACATTGGGTGTTTTTGTTCATTTTGTTGCTTATTTTATTTTTGTATTTTTTTCTCAGCAGTTAAAGGGTTAAAAAAAATGTAGAGCAGTGTTATCTATGAATATTTAACTTTTTGGACGGAATTTAGCTCAGTTTAGTTATTTTTATTTGAGCAGTTCATCTTAAAAAAACTTTAAATAAAATACAGAACAAAACAAACAAATCTTAATATATTTCTGATTTACTCTATTAAAATTGTATAATGTATGTACAATCAGTTTATTCTTAATCATTGAAATTTTATAATACATGTCTGTAATTTTATTTCTTATTTATTGATCTATTTCTTATTTATTTGGTCACCCTGTCTTAAAATTGCACTTTAATTTTTAATTAATGTGAAGCACTTTGGGCTACAATGTTTGTATGAAAGGTGCTATACAAATAAAGATTATTATTACAAACAAAAGACAAAATAAGGATTTCAGAGTCACAGGTCAAAAGGAGGAGGTTGAAGTATTGTGGAAATTAACAAACTTTTCCATGATATTACATTTTTTTGGAAAGGGTCTGTATATATAAATATAAAAAATACAAATCCTGCAAAGTGTCTGCAATGTTATGATGCAACCAAATGGCTTTGTGAAGTGTTTGAGACTTTAACAGCTAAGTTGTGGTAAACTGAAGTGGCAGGAAAACATCTTGGGAACTGTTACAACACTTTTTTACTTTGTGTCAAAAGTGGAAAAGGATTAAGTGTGACTTTTATATATTCAGTCAATAGCTTGTGTATTTTTTTTTTTCCCGAAACAAATGCAACTAAACTGATCTATTGTCACTTCCGGATTCCTAACAATTTGTAAAAGAACAAAGTGATCGAAGTAAAGGGTGTTTTCTGAGAAGTGATGGATGTTATCATGAATGCAGTGAGGATTGCATCAAAACTAGAGGATGAGTGTTTCATTACCAGGAGGGACGTGACAATAGAACATTAAGAAAATAGATATCTGTTGAACCAATGAACAACAGAGGTGGTCAAAGTACTTAAGTAGAAGTACAGCTACTTGTGTGAAAAAATACTCTGGTAAAAGTAGAAGCACTGATTCAACTCCTTTATTTAAGTAAAAGTTTAAAAAAAGTACAATCTCTCAATTGTCTCTCAACACTGCTAGGACCACATTTCAACACAAATATTCATTTTGTTGCTCAATTTGTTTATTTTTTCTACTTCTTCATTACTAATTATTTTATCAGTTTATTATTCATTTTTGTTCATTTTATTTGATGACTTTGGCCATTTTTGTTCATTTTGTTGCTTATTTGAATTACTTTTACTGTGGAACTGATAAAGTCTCAGGAGTTAAAAGAGTTTAAACCAGGGGTCTCAAACATGCAGCCGGGGGGCCAAATGTGGCCCATCAATGGTTCCAATGCGGCCCGTGGGATAAAGAACATAATAATCTATTAAATTACTCCATATTTTCTTCTCAGTTTTTTTCTTTTGCTAATAAATGATGGCAACTTCAACTTTTTGCCATTGTTTGACTGCAAAAAAATAATATTAAATTAAATATTTACATTTACTATCCTGTAACAATAAAATGTGAACAACCTGAAATGTCTAAAAAAAATTATACATAATTTAACCCATGTTCTGCTTCTGTTACTACCAGTTTAGTGTCTTTGTAAAACTGATTCATAATACATGAGGGCAAATAATAAATTGGGGCAGAATATTATTAAAATGGCCCTTATTTTCCTTATGAAATTTAATCTCTTTTTGTATTTGGATCATTTATAAAAGTATTTTCATTTAAAATGTAAAAAAAAACTTAAATTAAAATTTTATTTATAAAGCCCCAAATCACAACAAAGTTGTCTCACAGGGATTTACAAAAACACAATCAACTACAGAGATATATGAAAAGTCCCAAACATCCCTTGTCCTTAGACCCTCCTTTTCGGCAAGAAAAAACTTCGAAACCCAGTGGGAAAAAGAAGAAATCTTGAGGAGAACCACATTGAATGAGAGATCCACTCCCATGGACGGACAGGCTATAGATGAACGTCCATTTATAAATGAAGGAGGGGGGGGCTGGTCCAGACACCAGACAGGCAGGGGTGGGGGTCCGGGTCACAGGTCAGCACAGGTAAGACACTGCAGATCCTGTCATCCATGGCTCCCACGCACACACTGTCAGGAGAGCCACCACTCCCCCCGACACACACACACACACACACACACACACACACACACACACACACACACACACACACACACACACACACACACACACACACACACACACACCAGGTGACTCGTCATGAACAGACTTGGTATGAAAGATAGGTTATTAAAATGAAGAAAACAGGTGTGGGAGAGAGAAAGAGAAGAAAGAAGTCAGTGTCTGTACTTCCCCCAGCAAATCATAATTTAATGTTGTTTTTTGCACTAAAGCAATGACAAATATTTGGAGTTGTCATTATTTATAGGTTGTTATGTTTTCATTTTACTGGTCTGGCCCATTGGAGATCAAATCAGGCTGAATGTGGCCCCTGAAGAAAATGAGTTTGAGACCCCTGGTTTAAACTGAATCATGTGGAAGAAGGAAATATCTAAAACATGAACACCGGCCCTGGAGGATTGGAGTTTGACACCTATGTGCTACATGTAGCATGCATGAAAATAAGTATATAAATAAAGTTTGATCGATCTTAAAAACTTTAGCTCCTCAGACATGACTCCCTCAAAGTCTTTTTTTTTTTTTTTTTTTTTTTTTTTGTGGCTGGTTTTGATTTTTGATCTTTAAACATGTCTGTAGGAGAAGCAAGGAAGGTATCAACAAATCTAGAAACAGAACAAATTCTCAAATGTTTAAGAGATACAACACCTGCTTATCAGTTGAGACGGCGCCTTGTGAGGAATTGGATGCACCTCAAGCAAGCTGAGGAATATTTTTCCATTTTCGACTTGGTCAAAATGATCAACACAAGGTCCAGATGTATAACGCCGTGAGCAGATTCAACACTGCACACACAAAGAAGACATGCCCGTCTGCATTGTTGTCGGCAGATTTGCAAAGACGTGCTTATACATGACTCTGTTTTATAAAAGTCAATGTAACCATACACACAGGTATGTGATGGTGGGCCACTGTCATTATATAACTGTGATGTCATATAAGGAAACTCAAATTGCCTTTGGAATGGTTTTATTACACTGCTCTATCATTTCTAAGATAGTATCTGCTTCAGACATTAACCCCTTAATGTCTTAATTAAAATCTAAATATGTACAATAGGATTTGTTTCTAAGAAGGTAGGAAAAATGGTCTTAATATATAATACAGATTCGACCATCATTTGTATAAAATCTGTTTTTTCTTTCTTTTCTGTTGTTTTTTTCTTTTAGCATCCCCATAATTTGTATTTGTTTATATTATTATTATTATAACAATATTATTTTCATTTGAGGATTCAGGCAAGCACCCCAATATTACCGTTCTAGATTTGTTTTTTAAATATATCGTGTGAATGTATATTATGAAAAAATGCAAATAAAAAGAAAATTTAAAAAAAAAATCTAAATACTAAAAAAAAGAAGAAAAAAAAGGAAGTGGTAAATCAAGTGGAGATAATTCATTTGACGATAGCTCATACAATGGATAGATATTTGGGTATGTTGCATATTTGTGTCAATAGGCACAATGTGCTAAATCTTACATACTTTACTAAGATGAATCATAAAACATTACAAATGATAATAGTGCTGGTTAGTTTATGTTTTTAATATATATGATGGTGTGTTATTCCACATATATGGTGGTTTATGTATATGTATACAATGGATTTGTAAATATTCCACAAAAAAACCTGTAAAGTCAATGGATCATAATGTTCAGACAGTGTTTTAAAGTAGATCTGAGACCAATATTCCTTTGGACTAAAACTTATTCTCTTGTTCATTGTAAGAATTTCACATTTTGACCCAATATTTATCTGTGGGTTTAGCTGTTGAATGTGTGAATGTTTGTTGTTTCTGTGTTCCATTCACATTCTGGCTCCATGGTTTAGACACTGTTTTAATGAGTTGATTTTGAATAAGTTTGATTTATTTTATTTATCTGGCTTGTGGTCGAGGGACTGGAGTGAATGTTTAGAACTTGAGTATATTAAGTTATTGATGAGAATGGGGGTGACATTAAATAAGTGTTTCTTCTTCCCACTTCTTTTTGGGTGTAAATCTAAATATCATAAATTTTTTTATGTATGTATATATTATGTGAATGTTCAAAATAAACAAATCAATCAATCAATCTTGGAACCTTGGGCCAACCAGTGTTGAAGACTTGAGTTTTCTTTATCAGTAACACATGTGTTTATTTCAGAAGCATTTTACTTGTAGACCAGTGATATTGTCACCAGTTTTACTTTTCCAAATAGATAAACATCTACTGAATGGGGAAAAGTAGCTGCAGTGGTCAACAAATGTTTGAACTCAGTTTTTAATATGGTTGAAGTAGAAGAGATGAAGCATAGATGTAGTGTTACAGGTCAACACAGAGCTTTAAGTCATTTGATCTATCAGTCACTATTAAATCAACAACAATGTTTTTTTTCTATTTATTATATTAAATGCTCTAAAACACATATGTCAAACTCAGGCCTTTGGGTCAAATCTGGCTCATAGTGTAATTATATTTGACCAACAAGATCATATCTAATGTGCATTAAAGTTGGCCCGCTGGGCGGCACCGCTAATACTACAAATCCCAGAGTGTTTTGCTAGTATGTTGGGTCAAAATGACCCTTTACTGTGTTAAAAAATAAATATTCCCCTAAAATGTATTTATTTCCAACCTGAAATGGTATTACTTTTCCTAGATTCACAACATTAGAAAAAGTGAATTGTTGCCTTCATGCACATTTCCATGTAAACTGTACAAAAGAAGTTACAAAGATCATCTTCAGGTCAAAATGACCCAACAATAAAATTATCACAGTATAAATCACAGTCATAGATAAATGTGATAAAAATACTTCTATTCTGTAGAAATACAGCTACTTGTATGAAAAAATTCTCTGTAGTTTACCTGAGTATTTTTTGTACTAGAGTATGAAAGTATTGATTCAACTCCTTCACTGAAGTAAAAGTAAAATGCTAAAGCTAATTAGCTTTGCAGAGGGAGACTTCATACTGTGTATGAGGCTCAGCTTGGTTTGAGGCTGACTTTATTATGGGTTATAAATAAATAATAAGACCGACCTGACTCCCAACGGCATGACCCCTGGTACCCCCCTCCAAACAAGGAACATCCGTGGACGTGTGTCATGCTCTCAGTGTGACCTGACGTTGGACTGAACTGAACCCAGACAAACCGGCCTCGGGCACACGCCATCCATGCCCTTGCACGTGTAATGCAGCAAAATCAGTGATTTTGCTTTTATTTTCCCCAATTAATGTTAAAGAAGCTCCCAGAATGCACCTGTCCTCTGCTGATCTCTATCGCTGAAGTGCAGATATTTACCCACTTACCCTATTTCAAGTTCCTCTTTCAGGCATTTTGTTTTCACGTCGTCAGACAGACTCATAGACCGCAAGACCCTAACAGTCCAAAACCAGAGGGGGGGTTATCCTCCCATTCCCCACCAGCAAATTGCATCCAGCATGTATATACCCCCCCCTGGAAAATTGTGAGATAGGGGGTCTGTGTTGGTCGGTATGTTATTCTAAAAGTACTGCAACAAACCTGTATGGAGGATCTTACCTCCTGAAAATACATTTGTGAAGAGGGGTGGGGGTGCGTCAAAGGGGTGTCTATAGGGTGCTATTCAATGTAGCAGCCCCACTGATGAGGACCAATAATCCTTCAGCTTGTATTTCTACAGGTAGTTCAAGCTTCAGTGGACATAAATGCTGCTTCTTTTCCCCAAAACATACAGTCTGTCATTGTGGTGAAGATTTCTCTTTTAGCTCCATCAGTCAACAGCACATTTTCTCCAAACACTGTCCACATCGGTTGATGTTCTATTGTATTCTTTTGATTTAGTTTTTTCCTACAGACTTCTATGAGGGTGTCCTTTATACAAGTGTTGCTGCACAGTAGAATGAGGCAACACCATACTTCAGTTTGCATATGTCGGCATCAACCTCGCATTAAACTTGATGTAGAACTCCACTTGTATGCATGACAACATGATTTGCTAAGAATGTGGATAGATGGAGTCTCAACTCTCTTGTTCCCACACACGCATCGTGTCGCCAGGGCAGGGACCTGCCCACGTAGCTACAACAGGCACCAGGGGTCAGCTGTGGTGAAACCCACCCGACCCATCTTGAAACACAGGAGTCTAATGCACACGCGAAACCCTGCAGCGCAATGAGAATGGTGGCCAGCATGCACAAGGCTGGGGTGGGATCGTGGGCGCATGCGAGTAGCAAAATCAGTGGACCCTAATGACCACCCCCCCCAACACATCACACTCAGTGTATATGGTCTTGTCTCGTCATCTGAATCCACTTCATCCTGTATGAGTCTCCAGTTCATCTCAGGGCTGAACATATATATATATATATATATATAGACAAAAAATCACTCTGACATTCACACCTATGGACAATTTAGATTAACCAATTAACCTATCAGTGCATGTGTTTGGCAGACACGGGGAGAACATGCAAACTCCACACAGAAAGGAATGGAACCGGGGTCCTTCTGTCTGTGAGGCATGAGTGCTAACCACTGCACCACCATGACGCCCCAGCATACATATATATGTATATATATATATATATATATATATATATATATATATATATATATATTTATATATCCCACATCAAAAGACTTTTCATTGGTATTACAACAGCAACAACAGCACCTCAATAGCACTGTAAAGCTGTACTGACTAAATCGTCCGCTGACTCAAATAGACAACATCCGTGCAGCTGCCTGGCAATTGTCTCGCTTGCAAAGTAGTAAAAAGAGGATTTTTTTTTCTTTTTTATGGCACATTGTGTTGTGTCTAACATAGAAAAGGGAGGCCATCAATGTTTTATGTTCTCTCTATGCCTGTCATCACTGCTGAACTCTGGGAAATCTTATTCATATTCTTGTAAACACCCCCACAGTTTTTCTGCTTTCCATTCAAAGCAGAAAAGAACTATTTGATCAATGAAAACTAAAGGCACTATAAATGACGCATGTTCTCGCACATTTCAACAATGGCAGTCAGCCATTTTGAGGGATCCAGGTTTTTGATAAATTCAGCAGATGAGCTGACATGTTTGGTAATGAATGTAAGACTGCTGTAGAAATTCAAATCTTGACCCACATTACACGTTTTCCTCATTATCAGTCATCAGAACATGACCATAAAATTTGATTGTATGCTTAAACATCACAGATACACCTCAGATTGTCAACTTCTTTTATGGAAATGTATCCAATAATGATTCTGTCCTTTTCTGACATTGAATCCTAAATCTATTTTGCAGAGCGCCTCCAATCCGGTCCATTTTTTATTCATAGAGCACAAATTTAAACTACCACAAAGGTTTCCAAAGAGCTGTACAATAAAATAAGCACAATAAAACATAATAAAAGCTAATGCAACCAATTCCACACAACAGCTTTTGATGTTAAGCATGTGAGTCTGCAGATGTGAAACCCATTGAAGAAGACAAAGTTAGCTAATCATGACGTTGACATAAATGACCATGAGGCTGGTGACACGGTCGGCACCTCATTGTCTGCACGTTCTGTTTCCACATGTTCAAGCAGCTGCAGGAAAAGTGTTCAGACCACAAACACCTGGAGCGTATTGAATTTACAGACATAAAAAGAAAAGGAAAAATGTGCTGATGGAATACACTGGGGACATGGGAGTAGGCGTGTCAGAATATATGCATGCCATCCAGCTTCTTGGATGTACAGTCGACAATCGCTGCAGGCTCTAAAAAAACAAAATGACAGTTTTAGCCCTTTGTCATCATAACATTAAACAAGTGCCAGTGCCAGGCCTGGGGGGCCGCTAGCAGGTGTGGGATCCATGAATGTGAAATGATGTATCTTATCAATTTGTCAGAAGGGAGGGTAATGTAATAATGGTTACGTTTACATGACAGAATGGTTTGGAATTAAAGCTATTACATTCATCTTTACTGACCATGGAAATGTTAATAGCGAATAAAGGTTTCCATGGAAATGGTTGTATACCCGCTCGAGTTAATTGGGCTTTAAGAGCTGGGGGTACAGAGGGTTCTGATTGGACAGAATAGCTGCTTTACATGTGGATGCCTTCCGGAAGGAAATGATCACATCTGTTTCCTGTTTTGCTTTCTTTACAACCAGCAACATGGAAGGACAGATACTACATGTAATTTTTTCATTTATAATTCATAATTACGAAGCAGCAGCAGTTCGACTGAATCAACATCCTAATGCCGGCAGTGTGGAATATGTGTGTCTTCAATGCAAAATATGTGTGTCATAGCGACAAGACCAGGAGCACGTGCAGAATGACATGGATGATTTGAAAGCAGAATTTACTGTTTACACATCAGAGGAATTGTTGAATTTGGAATTAAGAGCAGAAGTGGTTTTTATTTGGAATTAAATTTAATTTGGAATAGATTATGTCAACTGGAATCAGGTATTTACATACATTGATATTAGGTATTTACATAATAATAATAAACTCCACAGAAGGATTGTAGCTCAAAGTGTTCATCTGAAAGAGAAATTAACCTAAAAAAATGATCATGTAAACAAGCCCAGTGTAGGTGAGGTGAGGTAGGGGCAGCAGTGGGGGTACCATAACTAACACTGGCATGAATCGCAACTGAAACTTAACATTCTTTAAACGTCTGATTCCTGACTTTTATGGCTTTGACTTTTAACCTGTATTCAATACCCCCCCCCCCCCCCCCACACACACACACACACACACTGCTCTATGCCCCTCCAGAAATGCTGGGCAACGTGTTTTTTTTTGTTTATGTTTATCACCCCTTTACAGTGCCCTAGTGTCAGGCACAACAATCCCTGCCCCTTGCAGATATTGTAAATTATTTTGCCATTTTTCCAGCTGATGTCATGTTAGCATCTCAATTGTGTCTTTAAATGTGTCAGGTTTGAAGGAAATAAAAAAAAATCCACCTTCACATATAATTGAGGGGCTGTGGTCCTGCCCTGCAGTAAGAGAGCGAGGTGTGTGGGGGGGGGGGGGGCAGACAGACAGCAGTGACCATTATTGGTATGTGTGGTGGAAGTGTATAAAGACCAAGTACAGATTAACAGAAAAAGACACATGGTTTTTTTTGCACTGATACATAAGCTGTCTGGTTGTAAGGTCAAGTGCATTATGGGTAGCGAATGGAGTCCACATCAAGTGGTGTCAAATGGATATATGTTTACTCAGACACATCTCAACCCCTGAACCTTCACACTCATCCTGCATTGTTGGGTTATAGGTCTGAATTACAGCAAGTGACATGCTGATGTGTCTGTTATTATGATACAGTTTGATGTTTGGGGAGGAGGTGTGTGTTGTGGAGCATTTGTAAAGAGGAGAGTCTTCATTGAGATTAGGCCTGGGCAATAAACCAAAACTTTACTATTACCAACATTTACTACGGTAAGTGACATAATTTTGGCCATGTTGGTAAATTCAGTATTTTAATAAAAAATAAAATCTTTTTTGTCTATTCTGACTGTGTTTGCTGGTACGTTATGTTCATTCCCCTTTAAGACTGTGTGGAGTGTGTGTGTAGTCACATGACTCTACTCATCCAATCTGAAGAGAAGGGTAAACAGATGAGGAATCCGTTGTACTGTATTTTTTTGGACTATAGGGCACACTGGATTATAAGGGCACTATATATATATATATATATATATATATATATATATATATATATATATATATATATATATAATTCTGAATTAGAAAAACATGAAAACATAGCCACTGTTGGCCATAAAGTTGGAATAAATCAGTTGGTTTTTTTTCTTGAGAGATAAAGTGTAACTTTGACTGAGTTTGTAATCATTACACTTGATCAAATGTTATTACTGAGAAAAACACATAAAATCCTGGAGACAATTAGTTAAAGGTGTCATTCCATGGTTATTTCATTCATATTACTGTGTTTCCAGCTGTTTTTGCACGGTAGAAAAATGACTTGAGGTCGAACAACAGAGTTTACCGGTACTTCCTCATACATGTCCATGATGCGGTGATGAGGCGTCTCTGATTGGCTAAGAATGCGTGAAGGAACACCCCCCACCTCACTCTATGTGTGTTTACCTTTACCAGAGTATCATCCAGCGAGGTTTCATGCCGTTGCTTTTTCTGAAAACATGCAGGGAAAAACGAGGCTTTATTTCCACATGAACCAGTTTGATCCGCCATTTTTTTCAACTTTGTGCAGCAGTTACTGTGGCGCTATCTTCTCTTGTAGATGCTAATGCTAATGCCACTTCACATTCACTGCAATCAGGGATGGGCTTAACCCCACGTGGGTGACGCTAAAGTCCATCTGATGTTAGAGGGACTGGCTTTTTCTGGGTCCCTTGTTCCTTTCGTTGTTTTCTGTGAATGCAGTATGCAGCCAGTGGAGGTGACAAACCACTTTCAAAGGCAGCATGTGTTGGTAACAGATTCCAAAAGGAGTGTGGAAAAGTGGTTTTCAGAGGAATGACACCTTTAAATGCACCTACAAGTGTCTTCTTCATTTGTATATAATGTTATTATCTCGAGTATGTTGTTGGAGTTAATCATGACATACTCTTGTTTTCTAGGAAAACATCAATATCCATATTTAGTTGCTTCATACTGGTGAGACAGTAACATACTACAGGAAGATACAGCTTGCATTGCCAATTAGCTTGTTATAAGAATCACAACTTTCAAGTTCTTATGCTGGCTTTGACCCTTAATCTTTAGAAACCATTAAAGCTTGACTTTAGAAAGCTCCTCATTATATCGTATTCGTTTTATGTGCTTTCCTCTTGAGCATATCATAGCACGTTTCTCACAGACTTGTAGACTTAGATGTTGAAGATTCCTTTATCTACTGAGATAACACTGAACATTTAGTCTTGACTGAAATAATGAGTTTTTGGCTATGCAGTGTAAGAGGGTCCGAGACATTTTGTAAACTACGTAAAATTTGTTTTATTTCAGGTCTGGTGCTATCATATATACATGTGATCAACATTTTAAGACCTCCTGAAAAATTGCATGAATGTACATGTTTATAATTTACAATTGCATTAATTTGCACTTGTATTGTTGGATTTTCAGAATGTTCAAATTGCCAAAATAAAGAAATAGGAGTGAGAGTAAACAATTTATTGAAAACAAAAATTAAACCGAATCATGAACCGATCAAAAGTGACAGACCCCAGCCGTAAGTTCACCTTGATTAGGAACTAGTGCAAAGTTCAGTTCAAGTTACTCAATATGAATTAGTTCAGTTCATCGTCCATTCTTCCAAATTATGAACTAGAAGTTCATGGATCCCAAAATGAACTTTTTCGTTCTTTTTTTGGTTCTTTTTTTGTGTTATTATTGTAAACGTATTATTAACTGTTTCTGACTCTTATCCTGTAGTCAGTAAAATCAGGGGAAAATGCCATCCCTCCAGGGCGGAAGTAAGTACCTTACCCCGGGGTAAACTTCCCTCTGCAGGTTCTTAGAACACAAGGAGCGGTTTCAGTGAGCTTCGTTTTCAATTTTATTTCCAAGAACGGGACAACACCTGCTCCGGTCGCTGGTCACACTCTGTACATTTAACTCTTTTTCTCCGCTCCCAAAAACTCTCTGCACCCCTCTCTCTCTCTCTAGTGGAGCTTTGCATTACTAAATTCTTTTTTAAAAGTTTTATTGCCATTTTTGTAACGTTCTCAGGACAGGTGGTGGATCCAAATGCAGGACTCAGACACAAAAGGCTGCGTTTACAGTTATTGATCACAATTAATAATAAATGTGCTCATGACTCCTCAGTAAGTGTCTGCGAATGATCAAGGAAACGGAGAACCTCCTTAATTCTTTTTGAATAAATGGGAGATTTTAGTACATTTTATCATAAATAATATTTCATATTTATTTACATGGCAAATGCAGGTCCTTGGGATCTATTTTCGTTGTTTGATTTGAATAACAATAAACCTTCCTTGAATCCTTGAATTATTCTCATGAAGTATGCTTTTTTTCCTTTCACATTTATCTCTATGTCTTTTTCTCAGTCTGTATGCCTCCCTTTTATATCAGTCTGTCAGCATATTCCTCTTTTCATTCTGTCTTGACTACAATCCTGCAGTCTCTTGTTACCATAACAACTAATGAATCCTGTGCCCTTCAAAACAATTAGCATTCAGCACTGTTGCTCCTGCCAACACTAACCACATCCTCCATCCATCCCGATCCTCCCGTCACAGGAAAGAGCTGTAGTATCAAAGAAATACTATGCATTTCTGGAGCCTTCAGATCCATAAGCCTGCATTATATTCTTTCTATACTGACAATAGATCCACCCCTCTGCGGGCAAGAACCTTTAAAAAGCCTTGGCTTTCTTCCCAATGTAATCTACTGAAATGAATGCGTTGCTCTCATCAGAGCCATGATTTCAGGCTGATCCTGGATGAATCAATGCTCAGAGTGTTTCCTCTAAGCAAGTGAAAACAAAAGTACAATGCTCTGAATGATGGTTTCTAATTGCTTTAATCCGCCCCCCTTTCTGGTGATATGACAAGCAAAGCCTAATCACCTCCACTAACAGATACAGCTTTTAATTGAGATGCATGGGACAAGCTGTAGCCCAAGGGATATGCAGGTTTATAATCAACTCAGTCACATTTTGGCCCAAAACATAAACACAGAGACTGTATCAGTATAGGAGAGGAGAGTCAGTTGGTGTATACACATCTACAAATGTATGTAAAATTTAATTGTTGCACAGTTTTTTGTAGATCACATATCCTAATCTGATAGATGAGAATAGAATAGAATAGAATAGAATAGAATAGAATAGAATAGAATAGAATAGAATAGAATAGAATAGAATAGAATACTTTATTTATCCCACCCTTGGAAAATGTCACAGTTATAGCAACAAAAATACAAAGTACATGTATGTACAGTTAAATAATATAATAATAATAATGGATTGGATATTTATATAGCACTTTTTTTGGCCAATCACAGTGCTTCACCTTAGTGGCACATTAGATTATTCATTCGCTCTCACATACACACTCTGGTGGTGGTACATACTGACATAAGTTTGGCTGCCATTTTGCACCTACGGCCCTGGCTCTGACCACCACTGAACATCCATACACCAGAGTGAGTGAGGCAAGGAGGATGAAGTGCCTTGCCCAAGGACACAACGGACCATACATCATGGAACCAGGGGGGCCATGGCCCAGGTAAGTTTTGTGCTGTAGTAAAAAAAAAAGTTGTATCTGTGTTTTTAAGAGCAAAGTCACCACACACCTTCACTGCTGCCAATAAAAACAACTGTCACTTTTGAATTTGTGAACCTATCAAATGAATTGTTTATCGTTACATCATCCATGAGTGTCCTCAGCTAAAGCTGTAGGCACCTGCCAAAACCACTGCTTCTACAGAAATTAAGAGACAAAAACCCATAGCAAAATGTTCATCAAACTACAGCTTCTGTGGCACTGGCCCCAACAGACCCAGAGAGTCCACTTCCATCCTCTACTCAAAATCCACCACGGACCCTGCTGCCCTGACAACCCACATCTAGCTGCTCTCCTCCGGCTGCTTCATCACAAGCTCCTCAGAGCCACTGCTGCACAAGCAAAGGCTTTTGATTAACAAAAAAAAAACAGACACCGCTTTCACCATTCACGGTTAATGTCATATAATGTAAGTAATGCACTCATTTTTGTTGGAGACATGTGTATGTGTACCCCCCCTACACTTGACTTCAAACTATGCCCCCCCCCCCCTTTTTATACAGATGCGTTCCGCAGTCCATGCAACAGACCAAGATTCAAACCACCAACCCTTCAGTTACTGGACAACCTCCAAATATAATATAGAAGCAGACTTGAAGGGAGTCTCCTTTTCACACAGTGTATATCAGAGTCCGTACCCGATTATCCTACATCCCCAAGTCTCCCTTCTTTGGATTTGATTTAATCTTTATTTCAAACATTCTTCACACAAGTGATATAACATATAATGAAAATAGAGGGAAAAATATCAAGTTTTCATCCATGAATCATGTTCAAAAAAAAGAGTAGGAAGAAGTACAATTTATTGAATTCTACCCCCCTCCCTTCATTTTCATACTTTATATTAACTTCCTTCACAGCCTTTCATTGTTAGTTCTCAATACAGCACTGTCAAAACTTTATTTACATCCAGCTAATCATCAAATCCATCTGTTAACAGTGTATATTATATTTTAAACTGCTCAACTCTAGAATTGCATAAATATATTTCACAGTTAATTATTTTCCTTCACTGTACTTTGAGAAAATTACTTGAAGAGTTCATTTGCAAAAACAGATAACTCCATTTTTCTTTTTTTTTTTTCAGAAAATTGCATTTTTACTCTACATTCCAGGTAATACTCAGTGATTTGATATATTATTTATTCAATTTAGTGGCTCTTACCAAATGAAATAAATAATATATCAAATAAATCAGTATTATCTGTGGAAAAAATGACATTTTGTGAAAAAAAAGAAAATTGGAGTTATCTGTTTTTGCAAATGAACTCTTCACTTGTATCTCTTCTTAATTTGTTGTACGTTAGAACTTTGTTTTTAATTCTGTACTAAGTTTGTTATGTAATTTCACGCCATTAACTGTTTTGCAAATGTTTGAATTAATTCTTCTGTAGTATAGTATTTTAAAGTGGGGAAAGTGTGAATGTACTCCATTGTGGTACAGACTGGAGTACGCTGTGTGAAAACAGCCTTAAACACAGATGCTCATATCGGCCTTGTTTGGTAAAGAGCATCTGGTTGGATTTGGTGCTTGAGTTCGTGGAAGGTTTTCCGCCTCACAAAACCATCAAAACCAACCATTTTCAGAAAGCCAATGTTCTGTCAGACCAGCATACTTTATTAGAATAGCATTCCTGCATTTGTTATGGTGTTACAGTAGATGATAATAATACACTGCAACTAGGTGGAAAGTAACTAAGTAAAAGTACTTCATTACTGTACTTAAGTGGATTTTTTTTTTTAGGTATCTGTGCTTTACTTGAGTAATTAATTTTTCTGGCAACTTTTTACTTTTAGTCCCTATATTTTTGCATAAATATCTGTACTTTATACTCTCTACATTCTCAGAATAGACTCATTACTTTTTAAAATTAAACAGATGTGACAATATGAAAAATAAGTCACCAGAAGAAATAATCAGTGGAGGAGAGAAACTGTGACTTTATATATTATGACTTTTTATCTCATCATTTTGACTTTTTATTTCAAAATTTTGACTTTTTCTCTTAAAATTGTGCATTTTTTAAAATCTCATTTGAATTTTTTTTTAATTTCATGATGACTATTTTATCTCAATTGTGACTTTTTCCTCCTTTTTCCCTAAATTCTCTACCCTTGCCCACAAAAGCACTGAGTACAGTGACCCTCTCAAACACATTATCTACACAGTAACTCACTTTTAAATGCTTTATTTTAGATACTTTTGGAAACTTTTCAGATTTTTTCCTGGTTAAATCAGTATTATTGTGTACATTACCAAAAAAATGCAGTTTTACTTTTAAATTTTGTAGTTTATTACTATTGTGAAATTGTACTTTTTACCTTTTATTTAAGTTAAAGGAGGTGAATCAGTACTTCTACTTTTACCAGAGTATTTTTTCACACCAGTAGCTCTACTTCTACTTCAGTACAGAATGTGAGTACTTTGACGACCTCTGATGCTAACGCTACAGCTATCAGGGTTAGCATAGCCATTGTTGCCAACTTCACTGAATACAGGCATTTGAATAAGATAACTAGGTTATGCTAATCTATACATACAGTATGCTAATCCAATGACTGAATACAAGCATCAGTGGCATAAATGTAGTTTTATCAAAAGAACAGACTTAATCGTGTATTAATGCACGATGTGACTCATGACGCAAAGTGAAAAAATATGTACTTTCATTAAATAAACACATTAGAAAATGCATAACTCCTTTTAGGGACTATTATTACTAACTAAAAATATACATCTGCAATAAAATATAGAGTGACATCATCAGTAATACCATCATTTTGCTAGGGTATGCTACTATGATGAGTCCAATGTTGATGCATGTACAGGACTGTGAGGTATGCTACTCCAACGGGTATGCTGATCTGACGGGACAACAAGACACTGGCTCTTTCGCCTAATTTCCCAAAGAACAACTGACTCTTGAACGGCTCTTGATTTAGAATTTTTTGTAGGCCTTTATTTTACCATAACTTTGCAAAAATTAATGGTTTGTGTGTTGAAAACCATTTTATGTGCAGTATTTTTTATAAGCTTTACAATTGCCCAATTTTGTGCATTTACAGTATCCTATTACAAAACCATTCTTCTGTTTAATATTTTAATCAACCATTTTATTGCAAAAATGAACAAAACTGCAAATAAATCCAAAGAACAGAACTAGAACCAAAGTCAAGCAAACAGTTTTATAAAAGTCTAATTTTGTGAATTCATTCTGTTAAAAAAAACAGTTATTTTGTTTAATATTTTAATCAAATATTTTTATTCCACAAATGAGCACTGAGGTAAGCAGCTAAAGGAGGAAAAAAACCCAGTGCCCGTTCTTCTGATTCACTACAAAGCTTTCATTGTGATGACGCACATATTCTACGTTGCCTGCATTCGGTCGAGCTGCTGATTAGTAATCATTACAAAAATAAATGCAAAAATCACATGTAGTATGTGGTCTTTCATGTTGATAGTTGAAATTAAAGCAAAACAGGAACTGGATGTGATTGTTTCCTTCCTGTAGGCATCCAGACATGAAGTGGCCGTTCTGTCCAATCAGAACCTTCCGTACCTCTGTCCCGAGCTCTTAAAGCCTAATTAACTGCCATGAAGGGGTGAGGTGGAGAGAGGACTCAGATGCTCAGTGCTGAAGGGGAAAATAATTTAATAACCAACAGAACACAATTCAGACAGACAGAAAATAAACAGGAACAAAACCAAACAAAACCTGGGGGTAGATCAGCCAGAGTCCGTGGTGATGAAAGAAATATCCGGGTTATGGTAACAAGGGAAATAGGCAGAGGTGACAAAGCTGAATGGTTCCGCACCGGCAACTGCAAGCTTCACTGTTCAAGTATTACAGATCAGCAACGACTTGCAGCTGCACGGTGCCGGGCCAGATGGAATACACCTGTTTCCCATGGAAAACTTTATTTCGGAATTTCCACAAAAACATGGAGGAAATGAAGGGACTATACACACGCACACACACACACACACACACACATATATATATATATATATATATATATATAAATATAATATAAATATATGTGTGAAGATGTGTTAAACATACTAGTGTATGTGTGACCAGTGTGTTTCCAGTTGCAGATACGTTTGAGACTCAACTTCTGAGTCTCAACTTCTGGTGGTGACATCCTTGATCCATGACGAAAATCCACAACTTATTTTATTCAGAATAAATAATTTGCAATTAAGACATCATGTAAACATACCCTGTGTCCTCTCTCACTTTCACTTGAGCCCCCCCCCCCCCCACCCCCTCATGTTAATTTGCAGCTATTTGATTGTCAGCAAACAATTACCAATTAAAAACATTTTCATAGTACTTACCAGCTTACTATTAACAATGAGGGACCAATTTGCCTACTTGAGCAGTAAGTCTAAGCCTACATATACAGTTATAGAATTGATCTGACCATTGATTTTCTGTTTCTTCAATGCATGCCTTGTAGAGTTTGGCTGGCTATGAATAATGTATTCCTGATGCTGACAGCCATTACACATAGTGAATGTATATATAGTGTATACAGTAATGGAATTAAATGTCTATTGTGTATTTATGTATCTGTAGTCATCATGGCTTTTAGACATCTGCTTGTATTCAGTGATGTATATAGACACATAAGTGTGTTGTTGAAGAATGAGAGGCGCAGAAGGGGAAAAAGAAGCATTAGTTAATAAGTCAAATACATATTCTATGGTCAATAACATCAAACATCATGGATGCTATGTTTTTCTATTTATTGGATATATTTGACATGTTCTTGACCCATTTTTAACTGCTACATCATAAATGTTGTCGTATTGTTGCATATGAGTGTGAGGTTTGATACACTGTTATATAGTTATTATTATTATTATTCCATTGATATTCATATACAATAATAATTGCTATTTACAGATAATAGGGAATAAATATTGGGGTTAGGAGTAAATACGTTTTTACCCTTTCCTACTCCTTTTTGAGCATGTTTAATATAATTTATTTTAATGTATTTTATGTGTACCTGTGTATGTGTGTGTGTATGTTTAGATAGTTTTTTTCATATCTTTGCTTATTAATTCTTTGTGTATCATTATTGATGTTTTGTTGCTTCATTTTGTATTGATTTCATTTTCTACATGTTGGAAATAATGACTTCAAACAAACAAAACAAAAATAATGTATTCACAGTACAGTTCATACAATGTGGTGTTAGCCTTGTTTAAGTGTGTTATGTTGTGTGACATCAGCTGAATGTCGGATTTATTTACTGAAGCTGGTTTAAATGAATCGATATATGTTTTTATAATGCAGTCTTCATACACATGGGAAGACTACGAAGCATTACATGTTCAGCGTAGGTAATGTACATGTATGTGCCCAACATAATAATATAATTGAAGTCAAATGTCTTTTCCTACAATAGTCTACAATTGTTACCGTTGTTTCTGTAGTGCAATTTTTCCAGTCAATTATTTTCTTTTGAGCAGTTTTTTTTTTCTAATATCTGACAGGAGACAATAGAGGAAAGACAGAAAACAAGCACAGAGGGAGAAGGAGAACATACAACAAAGATCACCTGGACGGGGAATTAAGCCTGGGGAGTTGTGTTTTACAGTTTCTGCTGGAACATTTCAAGGACCCCCCCCCCCCAACACTATTTTTCAACATATTGTACATGTTCCCATTCTTATGTGCAAGTCCTAGCACATAGATGACATTATTTTAATACATCCTATACCTATATATACAGGGTCTGTGTATATTTTGGTATTGGGATTTTCAGTTTATGAATGGGAATTAAGAAACAAAAAACGATTTGACTTTCGTTTTGAAGCACAAATCCAACAATTGAATTAAGCAGCATTTTCCTTTCATTTTTTTTTCACTTCACAAAAAGAAATTCAAAGTCAACAAAAATTAAAATAGATTTTTTTTAATAAATAAAGTTCTGCACTTTGAACTGTAAAGTGTCAAAACAATGGTCTGTTGGTAAATGATGTGTTCCAGTCCATACCTACCAAATACAGCTTTATACACCCTGGTTTTCATACAAAAAGTAAAGTGAGGGCGGACAAAAATCTAAATGTATTAGTGTTTGTAAGTCTACAGTTATTTACCTGTCAAATAAATAGCAAAACTGAGTGTTTTAATCCAAATTACCGGGTGTACCTTTACAAAGACTCTATTTTTTTCTGCACTTCAAATGGTTGAAGAACAGCTGGAGTTTTATTATGGAAAGGTATTTTTCTAGCAAAATCACCCCAGAATGGCAAGAGGTTAATAGTGAAGTAAGTTGCTCTTTGGGTAAATTGTTTACCTGCTGTAAGGATGACATGACTCATCTCCCCACATGTGGTTGTGCTTCATTATCATTTACATATATATATATATATATATACATTAACTAAAATGTCAACGAGTCGACACATTGACGTTCGTAGCACAAGTCGACTTAAATTTGGAGGAGTCGAGAAGTCGCATGTTATTCTTTCTTTCCCTGCCTCCCTCACTCGCGCGTGTAAACAAGACACCTGCAGGTAAGACAGTTGTGGTGGGCTAACAAAACAATAGTGACACACACACACACACATCGCATGTGTGGAAATACTTCACTTTAGATGGGGAAAAAAAACCGGCACGGCATCTGAAGAGGTATCGGCTAATGTGAATGATACGAACAGCATTAGCTAGCTAACCTGTGATAAGCAGTGCTGACAACCTGCTTTATGACAACACGCTCTTTTTCCTACAAACACATGATATGGACAGTGTTGTGTTCCTCTTGTTTGCCTTAAACTTATTACACGTAATATAAAAAGTGAGGACGTGTGACAGACGTGTGGACAGTCCAATTTTTAGAGCCGTGGGTCCAGACCAAATGCAGACATATGTTCACCTACTGATGTTCAGTTCAATTTAACAGCTAACTCTTTGCTAACGTTGTTTTGTTGCAGTTAAGTGCTGTTTGTGTCTTGTCAGTGAACATTGTTACGTTACAGTGAATTTTAATATAAGTTTCTCATTACTGGACAGACATGTGTCCGTGTTTTTTGTTTTGTTTTTTAGCCATGTTTCTGTTGTTTGTCCGCTGACAATGTGATGACATCATCATGACCCACTCGACGCGATGTGACTTTATTGACAGATAAGTCGACTTGAAAAAAACTGAAGTCGTTAATGCCCTAATATATATATATATATATATATATATATATATATATATATATATATGTATATACATATATATATATATATATATATATATATATATATATATATATATATATATATATATATATATATATATATATATATATATATATATATATATATATATATATATATATATATATATCATAAAAATGTTTCTTTTTGTAATTTTTCTGGACCTTGTTCTGTAGAAATGAGTTTAAAGTCTAAAAGGTCTGATTGACAGTACCTTTAAAGGTCACTGCAGCCTTTTAGCCCATGTGAAACAGACAGGAAAGGAAAGCTTCATCAGCAGACACTCATCTGAAGGACTAAATGCTCTGACAGAACATACTCTCACTGGAACCAGGGGGACGCTTCAGGCTTCAGATCTGGTTTCAAGCTCTGTTCAGCTGCACTGCACTGTACACACTGTTTTCCATCCAGTTAGCAGTTCAATCAATTAAAGTGACATCATTGGAAGCTTGCAGTCAAATGGAAATATTAAATTATCATTCCAAGTATTCAGGCACAAAAACATTTCCATAGAGAAAGAGAGAGATAGAGCATGTCCTTGCTATGATGCCGATTAATGCCTGAAAACATTCCAATTGCCTAATGAAGCTTTTCCAAACAAAAGATGTGTGTTCTGAGCGCCTTTAGATGCACCCAAAGACAAATCACACATGCAAAAAATAGCCATATATTTCACTTTTAATAATCTATTTAATGGTAAATATCTGCTGCAGCATAATAAATGTATAAACAAACATTTAGTGATTTATATTAAATAGAACATGAGGGCACTTTACAAGATATCACACACTGACATAAATGTACCACACGTCTAAATGTACTAACTGATTATTTTGCTTATAAGGAAACAAAAAAAACTAACAAACAAAAACATTCCTCTGCAGGAAAAGGTATGTTTTGAGGTTCCAGAGTTTATTTTTTTGCCACATATCATTTCTTTAATCCTTAGATGTATAAGTGGGGTCAAAAACGACTTGAATACAGCTCCAGGTCTACCTGGTTGGTGGAGTGGAGCTGGAATAAACAACTCTGACGGGGCAGGACAAAACTGTCGCTGAATTTGCTCCTCATCCCCATCAGCTCGATGTACAGTGGATGGGAGGGATTAGCCAACATGGTCGCCAGTTTTTTCCCCATCCTCTGTTCAGCCACCACCTCCAGCCTGTCCAACTCTGTCTCCACCACAGAGCCGGCCTTCTTCACCAGCGTCACTGGCACAGATGTTGTGGCGAAGAACAGGACACTGGACACCACTGACTGCTAGAACATTCTCAGTAGCTCGTTATAAACATAAAACGACCTCAGCCTTCTCAGGAAAAGCACCTCACTCCAAAAGCTTTGTAGAAACTGGGTCTGTCAGTGTAGTGAGTACTTCTTATTGTACTAAAAGTACACTTAACATGTATGACGAGTGATATCCAGATCCATCTTCACTACTCTATCGGAGATGTTCAAAAACAGGAAAAAGAAACCTTGACTCAATCCATTACTATTATGGAATAGAGAGACTGGGTTATTGAAATGAAACTTAATAGTCTTGAGTGGCTCTAAGCCGAAGAATCAGGGATAACACTGATGCAAGATGTGAAAATCCAGGCAAAATGAAATGGCACCTAAAAAGACAGATCAGATTGTAAATAATCATATCTTCATTTCCATACCTACTTCCACCATTTGTATTGTCATATCTCAGGTCATAGAAACATTAACTGTTCTGAAGAAAGGAGGCAAAGACACAAAGCATAAGGCATTAAAATGACCCAGTCAAGCTACATTTAAACGGAGGCTATGAAAATAGAAGATGCAAAAGTGGCGTCTCGTCTTCGGTTTTTAATCTATGTTCTCTTGTTTTTGATGTAATTGTCCACCCATCACTGTTCGGCTATGGTATGTATGTAATGTCTGTACAATAGCTGAAATGACTCCTGTACATTTACCAAAGCTGCTAGTGCTAATGCTAATGCTAGTGCACGATCTGTGGGATCCAGGTTGTCCCATGTTTGATGCTTTACCTGCTCAGTATGTGAATGTAATATTTAGACGGAGACATGACCCGGTGCGTCGTCAATACGTCCCACTCTGGAAGGAGTCCGAAGATTTGTGCGTATTCACACCCTGTTGGCGTCGGCTTCGAGTAAATAAAAGACACTTCTGATAAAATATACTGTTGAATTGATCTCCAATCGTCATCGTGTAAATGGCCCCTCATTTAGAAAACAACAATAACAGAATAATAACACACATCATTAAAGAATATGGATGGATTATAGTGGTGAAAGGAAAAAAAGGAAACAGGGAAGAAAGATACAGGTGGAGTGAGGGGGAAAATGACAATTATAGTCATAATAACTAGAAAACCACTACTCCCGCCAAATAAAGAGAGGTCCGCCAAGGAGGGTATGTTTTTGCCAGAGATTGTTTGTCTGTCTGACTGTTAGCAAGATAACTCAAAATGGACAAATTTTCCTTAAAAGTTCAGGATGTGTCACAAGGAACACATTATTCCATTTTGGTGGTGATCCGGAGGAGATCCTGGATTACTTTGAAATGTATTCTCCGTTTACCGCACTGTAAAACTTCTAAGTTCACAGGACACAGGTGAGTCACCACAGAGCCTGTTGTCCATGGCTCCCCACTCGGACACTGCTGAGAGAGACAGAGGGGACACCAGGTGACTAGCCATGAACAGACTTGGTATGTTATAGTCCCCAAACAAACAAAGGGATTTACCACTCCCATTTTTACCTCCCACTCTCAAATCATGGCGAATGTGCCTACACTGGCCATATGGGATATGAATTAAGGGGATTAAGATTTGTTCATGAGTTTACTGAAAAAGCTTTACAACAAAAGCTTCAGTTTAAAAACACCTCAACACACTTGACAGTACAATAAAATGGCTAAAAACAAAATAAAACACACATTATTAATCCTTAACACCTACTGTTGCAAATATGCAACGTACAAAAACAAAGGTAAACTCAGGTGTTAAAACAGAATGAAAGAGAAGTTTATCCTCTACAGTATTTATTTCTTTTCATGCTGTGCTGTCTTCCTCCATCTTTGGATCATCATTAGCTTGTTTGAGGTATAATAGTACACAAAGAATGTTTTCCCCACTCATCCCACACCAAAAAAAAAAAAAAAAAAAAAAAGGAAAATCTACCTACCATCGATTACAGGGATTATTTGACAAAGCACTGGGCTATCACTTTGACCATAACTCAGCACAGCATCATTGATCTTGGCACCCTCCAGGTTAAAAAAAAAAGAGAGAAAAAAAACAGCCAAGTATAACCTTTAGCTACGTCAGCACGGACACCTAAACAAAACAAATGGCTGGACCTCGGAAATACTTGCTGTGTGTACAGAAAAAGCCAGAATGACAGCAGTATGTCCGACCACACAAGGAGACTGATGGCTGCCAATGGAGCATCATTTTTCACACAGTCAAACATTATACAAGGAGCGTTTCAACACTGCTCGCTTCTAACATCTTTAAAGGCAAAGCAAAAAGAGGCAAAGGATTTCCAAAAAGCCCTGTCATAACACTGGTATCTAGATTTATTCAAAGGTTTCACCTCTGTAGGTAGCAATTGCATCATTGACTCAGTTTGGTGACCCTTACCTCATCCAATTAATCACAAAAGCAGCCATACGTGTAGGGCTCTTACACTGTAAAATCTAACAAGTTGACTTTACTTTGAAAAACTCAGGAAAACAATTGGCTTAAAATGTCTAAGTAAACTCACTTAAAACTTTTAAGTGTGTATAAGTTTTAAGTTTTACACATTTAAAAGTTTTCAGCTAGTTTATTATTATTTTCAAAGTAAAGTCGACTTATTACATTTTACAGGGTATATTGCTAAACCCACTTTTATTAGTCTCTGGTTCATTTATTTCTGTATTTGGACCCTACTAGTTTATAAAGCTTAATTTGAACCCTTCAGGTAAACAAAGCTATATTTATATCAGGCTGCTTGCTCCCAAGACGTTGATTTGATATACTTTTAGGCTGCATCTCATTACTACCACGCATAAATGCCATTTAATGTGATTATTCTGTTTTGGCACATACTCTTTTTATTTCATTTACAGAAATTCTTTGAAGCTATGTTACTTTTTTCCATTACTTACTGGATGTTAAACACCAGAATGGGAAGTTTTATTTTGAAAGTGTAAGAATATACAGGGTTTATAACACTGTGCTGACTTGAGAAAAGGTGAGCCTGTGTGTAGAGAAACACATCCAGGGGAGGTTTTATGGTTAATTAGCTCTTGGCTGATGTGGCACAAAGTTCGTAATTGTTTAATTCAATGTAAGGTTTAACACCCAAGTTCAAATTGTGTTACTTTTTATAGTTTTACAAGGTAATATTAGCACTATGTTTTTGCTAGCATAAAAATTAATGTTAGCCTATCTACGTAGTCTCTTATGTGGTTTTACAAAATGTGATTTTCATGATTATAGCAGCCAAAAAGTATGTGATTTTAATTTGTATAAATTATCAAAAGGCTGTTTAAATATGTACTCACTTCCAGCTCTTATGTTTAGTTCATGAGTGAATAAAGTTACCAAAAATAAAGCACTATGAACCATCAGTCAAAGCTTATGACCACCAATGCTCCACCACTTCCCTTTGCCCTTACCCCTAACATTCGCTTTTGCGCGTTCACATGAAAGTAGTGTGAAACCAACCAATGGGAGAGAACAGCATAGCCAACAACCTGGGGGGCGGGGCATAAAAGTGGTTAATTTACATTTAAAGGGCCAGCACTCAAAACAGCCTTTTTGGTGTCATTATTCAGAAATAGTGTTGAAAATTGATCCGTGAATTGAACTGAATTAATGAAAGAATGAGACCCAAACATAGCATTTACAGTTCATGTAGACCACAGGGTAATGTTTTAAAATGCAACATTAATTTTTTTAGACCAGTAAAATAGGCAATATTTACTATTATGATTTTGTATAAGTCACTGTGCCTCTTAGTGCTGCTCTTCAGCCACATTTCCCTCCATTTACAAACAGTGTAATTGGGTTTACACAATGGTGAGCAGTGATCGCTAAAGTATTATTAAGCCTGATTGTTCTTTACTCATATTTTGATTATGTGCTGTAAGTGAACTGTGGCCCTGATTTTCCCCAATCACAATACACAACAGGATTACATTGAAAACCAAATGAAAAATGATAAGAGGAGAAGCATTAGTCATTAGATGATGTCTCCTTTTCAGAATAAATATGACACCTGCAACCTCACTAAAGCGGTGTCATTGAAAGGAAGTGTGTTTTATCGTAATAATGCCATGTTTTTGAGATCTCGACTCCATCCCATCTAGCTTTGAGGAAGGTCTCATTAAAGTTCGAGGATTTGTAACACTGAGCAAATACAGAGAGATCAGAGAAACCAGCTCAAGGTGTGGTTTATGTTGGATGTTTTTTCTTCTTCTGGTGAGAATAAAAAATGAAAAATAAAAATATCAAAGTGATTTGATTAAACGTAACAATATAAACAAACACAGAGTTGTCAAAGATGTGCTTTGGACACATAATTAAATGACACTGATACATTTTCATTTCTGCTTCATTTCACTGAACTATCAATGTTACCCACTCTATTGTTCCCACAGTAATCGACATCTATGACAATATATCCACTTCTACTATTCTCACCCATATTAATTACTTCTGCCAAGGAGGTTGTGTGATCATAATGTGTGCCACATCTGCCCGTCAAAGACAAAAAAATGTATGGACAAATATATTATGCAAGCGTATAAAGTGAACAGAAGAGTGTGCAGCTGTAGCACTCTCTAAGCCTGCTTTGATCAGCATGGCTGCCTTTGCATTATCTAGTATTATTGAGCTTAATACTGGGAATCGTAGGCAGGAACGTTCATTACTGGCCCTGTTAAAATGGAAAACTGGTCTGTTTTAGTGTGGGAGGCTGGGTTTATAATTACAGTTAATCACATTAACAAGAGCAGATGAGGAAGAGGGAAAAAAAACAGCCTATCTACACACACACACACACACACACACACACACACACTACAATTAATTACAATTACTTTGTGATTTAAAAAATGTAAAAGAAGAAATGGTACAAAATAGTATAATTATCACAACTTAGATGATGATTCTTTCTGGTAAATATGTGTTTTGCTCTAGGTCTCACTATATACAGTTTCTTCCATAGCTGTGCTTGTTTTATGATTTATTCATTTTAATTTTTCGAGTCAAGTTTCCCCATTGAAATGAACTGAAATATAATTAAACACTTCCAGGCTCCTAAAAAAATATTTTAAGGGTTTTAAAAACAAAAAAAAAAGCAGTTAAAATAAGAAATATCACAGTCATTAAAACAAATTTGCTGGTTTTATTAACTTATTTACCTTTAACATCCTGAGACCCAGTAAATAAACATATAACATTCACCATTTTACATTAAATATTGTCTTAATTGGAAACAGTTTTTTTCAGCTGTATTTTTCTAAATATTTTTAATATGTTCTTATCAGTGGACATTTTTTACTTTGTGTTTTAAGTAAAGCTGTGAAACTCTTGTCCACTACAGAGAATAAAAAGGCATACCTGGGTTTCAGGAGGTTAAAATGAGACCTTCTGTGAAAGAAGGGAAATGAAGGAGGAGGAAGAAGACGGAGGAGGAGGAAGAAGAGGGTTATTACATGAAGGAGAATGCCCTTCCAGTAAAACATTAGAAGAATTTCCAGCATTTTCTCTCTCTTTATTTAATTTGGCCTTTCTGTTGTCACTTTCATCACTGTTCCTACTTGCAGGTCATTTCATTAAGAACCTATCCAGGAAAATCTTCCTTGTTCTGCTTTTTAAAATGTTCAGAAAATGTGCCAGACTCTTGTAATTAAATAATGCAGTTATACCACCTGAACTTCATTTGTCTGGGTGACTTTTCTCTACAAAGTCACAAACCTCTGTTCACTTTGCCAATACTTATTTTAATTTTCTCATACAAACTGTCTCCTCCACTACACTGACCTCTTCTGGGAATTTCTCCTCCTCCATCTGAAGAAAGGTATTCCTGAAAATGAAGTGGGTCATCTATCTATCTATCTATCTATCTATCTATCTATCTATCTATCTATCTATCTATCTATCTATCTATCTATCTATCTATCTATCTATCTATCTATCTATCTATCTATCTATCTATCTATCTATCTATCTATCTATCTATCTATATATCTGTACTACATCTTTCTGTGCTCCTTGGCAGTAACTGTCAATTAACATTTTAACAATTATGAATTGAAGTAAGTAATTTCAATGCTATCCATCTAGAATAATAATACTAATGTTACAAGCTGGCTCAAGCTTGCAACAAAAAAGAGGAAATTCACACAGAATAGCCTTTTTACCATTTATTGGCCCACTTCTCTAAACAAAAACAGAACATGAAAACATGGAAAAGTCAGTAAGATCAGTAGTGTAAAGCGTGTATGGATGAGTGAGTATGTGTGTGTGTGTGTGTGTTAAACAAACAAATCAAAAATGTAGGTGAGCTGGAGAGAGACTGGCAGCCGCATGGTGTCAGAGAGAGAGAGCGACCGGTTCGGCGGCCATCTTTAAAGGCAGGTGAGCCAGTCTGCCCAGGTGTAGCTCATCCAGCCTGACGACCCTCCAGCCACAGGCACTCAGAAACAAAAGGGAGACACTATTAGGGATCAGGAAAAACCCAGGGTCGTCACACTAATAATACTACTACTACTAATAATAATGGATTGGATTTATATAGCCCTTTTTTGGCCACTCAAAACGCTTCACATTAGTGACCCATTATTCGCTCTCACATGCACGCTCTGGTGGTGGTAAACTACATGCATAACCAAAGCTGCCCTGGGGCAGACTGACAAAAATGTGGGTGCCATTTTGCACCTACGGCCCCTCTGACCAGTGTCAGTGACACTGGAGGCAATTTGGGTGAAGAGTCTTAACCAAGAACACAACAAACCAACTAGGACCACCAACCCTTCAGTTTCTGATCGACCCACTTGACCAACTGAGCCATGGCTGCCCTATCCATCCATCAATCCTGTATAACAACTCTCTGTGCTCCTTCGTAAGAACTGTTAATGAACATTTTAACAATTATAAATGTAAGTAATTGACTTCAATACTACATAAATGACTGCATGTGTTAGCAACATTAAAGTTAATCTTTTGCAGTAATTGTACTATAAGGAAAATAAGCAATATGGAAAGTAGTAAGTAAATATATATTCAGTCTGATTGTTGCTGGTTTTTGTTGGTTCACTTAGCAAACTGGTCCCCTATGTGTCAATTTGTTTATTAAATAAATTAAATAAATAACTTTTCTTGATATCCTGGAGCTGGACTTTAAATGGGTTATTTTCTGTTTGCCCTGTTTGAGTAGATAGAAGGAAATTCTGTAACCTGACTGTCGCTAGATGGTATCACGATACCATCTGGGACCCTACCACAACCAATGCCTTATCTAAAATCCTTGCATGTGATTAAATGAAGAATCTGTCTGTCATCTTGACTGATGCACCACTTCAGTCATCTAACCTATTTTCAATTCAACATCCATGTTAACAAACATGACACAACAGAAATAATAATTAAAAAAACTCACAAAACAATATTAAATTGGCACCAGTGCTGAAATGAAAAAAAAAAGTTGGCTTTGACTTTAATTTTGTTTGTCTGGTGGTAGGGGGTGGGCTGTATCTCAAAAATGGGCAGTATACAAATTTGGGGTCACATCATCAATGGTGTTGCTAAGTTGGGAGGTGGGACCTCAGGTTCATTCTAGTTGGCTCATTCTGAGGTTCAGTCAGAACTACAGCTATGGATGAAAGGGAAGTTAATAATAAACCTCTACCCTACCATCAGTGAAGCTAAATGAAGAGCTTGGTTCCAAAATGTGATAAACGCCAAAACTGAAAATTTGGAGTTACCGCAATTAAATCCCCCTTCTTTGTCGGTTAATTTACGTACTATATTGAGTGTGTGTTCCACAACATCTACCATAGAGATTGTATAATGTGAATGCCCTTGTATTCCAAAATCTGACAAGCGCCATCACTGTTATTCTTTGAAATGAAACGTATCCGTTCAACCAATCAGAGGCTGCAAATGGCCAACATGTTCGCGCCCAAGGAATAGGAACTCGCTTGGAATTTTTTCCCATTTTACGGCCGATTTACAGTTGTCTGTTCACGATAAGACTTAAGTCTAGTTTAGATTTAACTGCATTTATCATATCTCATCATAAATGGTGCGTGTGCAATAGACCCCCCCTTCCCTCATACAATAGATAGGAGAGCCTTGGGGTTAATAAATTTGCACATCAAAGTACATGCACACAAATAGCTCAGTAAGCGATCCTATGGTCTACGATACGGCCGATCCGGATTTGAGTTTCAGCAAATGCACTTATATTATTTTCAAGCCTTTACAAGTTCAAATGGGGGGCACAGGCCTTGTATAGGTACATTCACTAGTGTGGTGGGTAGTTTTC
Source organism: Siphamia tubifer (assembly GCA_020466265.1). NCBI lineage: Eukaryota > Metazoa > Chordata > Actinopteri > Kurtiformes > Apogonidae > Siphamia > Siphamia tubifer. The sequence goes on from CM035783.1 coordinate 9,750,964, forward strand.
TTCTCTATACTGCAATGCAGTATGTTTGGTAAAATAAGCAGACAGTGCTGCCAGTAATGCTCAGGAAATGAATTATCTGGATAATAAGTTCTCAGACATTTTGGTCTTGGGGCCATTTTCAAAATGAATGAAACTAAGGTGAAATAATGTATATGTGTAAGTGAGAGTAGCAGTATTTGTTTGTATTGGTTACTTTGGAGTTTTGTTTATCTTCTTAAACATGTTTTCTGCTCCATTTTTATTTGCAACCACTTTACTGTACAGCAACAGTGTTGTGGTCACAGTGGACTTTTACATTTACATAATATAATTTACTGGTTGTAAATAAAGACTGTGCCAGTACATCATCTGAAACAGAGGTAAAACTGAACGGCTACAGATGTTTGAACAGGTTGTTTTTCCATCAATCTGTGGAGAGACACTTGAACAGTCAAGCATCCGATGATACTACTGTGTGTGATGCAGCACAGGGATGATTTCTTTCTTACAAGTGTTTTTGTTTTTTAAACCAACAACCCACAGAGAGACTTCAGAAAACCGTGAGCCCTTTAAAAAGGTTCATGCATTTTACATCATAAACCATAAAAACCCTGGTCTTTCAAGGTCACTTGACTTGAGACACAATTGAAAAACTCGATTGAACAATACGTTTAATGAGACCAAAGATGGATGAGGGTCATGCAGGTAGGATGCGTTTCTACTGTCAAGGTAGTTACACACATCTTAGTTCAAAGCATACAGTTTATTTTTCACAATTTCACACATTTTATTTCAAGTTATATTTGTCTGTTAGTACGGAAGCCAAGAACAGCCTTGGTTTTCCGTATTATCTCATGATAATTAATGAATTAATTAGTTCTCAAGGTAACAAAGATAATTTTTTCATAGTAACTGTATCTTACTGATAGGTTATCACTGAATGTGTTCTGTGCTCTGTACAGCACAAAATGATGTGGAGGATGTAGTACCTGCTCCCATCTGAGTTCTGCATATGGTTCTCTAAATAAATTAATTTTGCCATCAGAAGAAAATTATTTTTGTTATCTCGAGATAATGGAATTAATTATAAATCCAGGGCTATTCTTGATTTTTTTTTTTTTTAACATGAGGTCAGTTTGTCTATTTACTTTATTTTGACAAACTGAAACATCAACATGGACTTCCACATACCACATGCAGAGATTCTTCCATCACATTACAACCGTGGCATGTATCAGGGAGGGTGAGGAGGGAGTAGAGTAGCCTGGTGACAGACTTTGTGGCGTGATGTCACCAGAATAAGCTTCACTTAAACATCTCTAGGACTAAGGAGATGGTGCTGGACTTCTGGAGGACACCACCTTGTTTGCTACTGATGGTCAACAAGGGCAGGGAGTTGGACGTGTTCAGCAACTCCAACTGCAGCTGGACAACAGGCTGGACTGGTTGACCAACATGGACTAACTAACACATTTTTTCATTTCTTTAATAATGTATCTATCTAGTGTGTTGGGAAAATTACAAGATATAAGTATCGATGTACAACTGTATTATTCTTGAGGTTTGAGTCTGTGCTCATAGCCACAGGTCAGACCTGAGTAATTTGCATACAGAGATGGAATGCATGGAGGTGGGGGCAATGGTACAGTGGAGGACACAAAGGAACGGAAAACCTCCAACTCTACAGATACCTGGACCATTGGAGGGGTGACCGAAGTGGAAGCTACTTAATGTGTGTATGAGGAGACAGCCGGCAGTGCCATGTGGTCTTTCACATGACTTAAGAGATAAAAGACTTTGTAACTTTGAAACAATCCTGAAATTATTTGTAACTAATTGTAAATTATATTTGTTATATTAAAGTAATGAAAATACTCAATGAAAGTAACTCTTACCAACTGCTTGCAGGCCAAATAAGTATATGATCTTAATTAAGATTCATATACAGTATGTACTGTATGTCTAAAACACTAGACAACTGGTAAGTTTTCACACATGTTAACTTGCACTACACAATGAAATGTGTCCTCTGCTTTAAACCCATTACTAGAAACTATAAGCAGTGGGCTGCCATATCAGACACCCGGGTGGCAGATGGAGGGGGGTTAAGTGCATTGCTTAAGGGCACATCAGCCAACAACAACTCTCTGCCAGACCCAGGACGCGAACCGTTGACCCTTCAGTCAATGGACGACCCGCTCTACCAACTGAGCCACAAATAGACATCTATCTATCTATCTATCTATCTATCTATCTATCTATCTATCTATCTATCTATCTATCTATCTATCTATCTATCTATCTATCTATCTATCTATCTATCTATCTATCTATCTATCTATCTATCTATCTATCTATCTATCTATCTATCTATCTATCTATCTATCTATCCATCTATCCATCCATCCATCTCTCAACTGTACCACAACTCTCTGTGCTCCTTTGTGAGAACTGTCAATGAACATTTTAACAATTACAAACGAAAGTCGTTAATTTCAATACTAAATAAACGAATGCATGTGGTAGCAAAATTAAAGTTAATAGTTTACAGTAATTATACTACAAGGAAAATAAGCAATAAAGAAAGTAGTAAGTAAATATATATTTAGACTGATTATTGCCAGTTTTAACCTCCATACTTATATGATGTGGGGATTTTTGTTTGTGTACTTGGCAAATTGGTCCTCTATGTGTCAGTTTGTTTATTACATAATAATAATAATAATAAAATAACCTTGTCCTGATATCCTGGAGCTGGACTTTAAATGGGTTATTTCCTGCTGACCTGAACTGGATTCTGTGGGTCCACTGGGCAGAGGCCAGCAAGGTGATGTGATGGATGTGTGGTAACCCAATGCCTCATACGGGCTGAACTTTCCAGCCTTTTAAATGACTAAGGATACTGTTGAGAGAAACGGCAGAACAATGTCAGTGTTGCTATGCCTTTCTAACAGAGATGGATACAGTTACTGTTGTAAATTGTAGTAAAAGAAAAACATCCAAAGCAAATTCATGGACCTTTGCTCATCTTCAAACATCCATTGATGGAGCTTTTTGGATCCTGTTCAGTGATTTGTGTCCCTTTCTCTAATTTCTCACCATCATCTTATGATTTTATTCTGTCCAGTAATAATCAAAAGTGGCAAATATCACTTTCTTAACCCTCTATGGGACTTAAGGAAATTCATTAACAAAAATAATGACCTGTATTAAGCCCTAAAGTAAAGGTTATATATATATATATATATATATATATATATATATATATATATATATATATATATATATATATATATAACATTTCTCTATGGACTGTGTTTCTTTTTGGAATGTAAAAAAAATATTCATTATTCATTACCCTGTTCATGTTATTTATGAATTCTTAAAAGTTGATGAACATAAGGTTGAATGGACGACTACAAATGACATGTGGTTCAACCCCCACAAAAATCAAAAGTAGTGCAATTAGTTAAATTCTTTTTTTTTTTTTTTTTAAATGTATGGTGCACTATGACTGGCTAGAGGCCTGTGTTATTTTTAAAGCTCTTTTTAAGTGTCATTTATAAATTACATTGTCCAACAGAAGGTTAAATAATCAGTTTTTAAACAGAAAAAATGTTAGTCATATTTTCTACACAAAACTAAGGCTACATAATTTCTACTGCTGTAGCTGAAGGTCAGTCAAAGGCAATTTAGCTGCTAATTGACTGAGCATGAGAGAAAAGTCTGAAACATCCCCCCCCCCCCCCCCTCCATTTTTTCCTGATAGTCACTGTGTTGGTACCATTAATCACATGATTAAAAGAGGCTAGATTAGTTTCCCAACCTCAGACGGGGATCATTTTTCAATTCACCAATTAGTCTATGTCTTCCAAAATGTCATGTATTTTAGAGCACACTACCGTTTTATAACTATATTAACAGCTATGGCTCCCATGGGCTTATGTCAGTGTGCCTGCAACACGAATGGGAAAAGGACAGAGTCTGACAAAATCTAAAATAGTACCTGTTAAATCTTTGTCAAAACATTGGTGCTGTCCTCATTTTGTCAAAGAGCAGAGAAACATATAGATAGAATATTACAGCATCATATTTTAAGCTAAAATAATAGAGTGATGTCTTTGAATTGGGTACCTGAGTGTGCTTTTTATATACAGTTTGTACAAACTTCATATTGATTTTCATAATCTAAATAAAATTATAATTCAAGTTGTTCATTTTGGTATGATCTTTAGAATTCTGCTCACCAACTAAAATTTACACATTGTAAACAAAAGAAAATTGCAAGACTAGCATCTGTCTCCCAAGTGTGCCAAATTATTTCAGTGTTTTTGATCCACAAATCATGCAAAAAATAATTTCCCTGTGGGTTTTTTGTTTTTTTTTGTCGCACCGTAATCAATAGAAATTATTTAAAATGTTAAACAGTGTAAAATGAATGATTTGAATGATATGTACGATTAGGGCTGACCGTAATTTACAAAAATAAAATCAAATTAGAGCAGAAATTTTTTAAATTATATAAATAAATATAGATATGCATTTTACATACACATGGACAGATGCATCTATTTATGAACATTTGACCTAATACCAAAAATATAATAATCCAAATTAACCCATGTTTATGTGAATCACTGACATATGCAAGGCTGCAAAAATGTGATAAAATTTTTCTGCAGTATTTTGTTTTTTGAGGGGGAGCTTTTTATGTTTCTTGCATAAAAAACGTTGACATTACAAACACCATTTAAAGGGGTAAAAAAAAAATGTTATAGGTATTGAGTATTTGGCATTTTTATTTACAGCTCCGGTGACAAAAAATGTGGGGATAAAAATTTAAACTATTTTTATTCATTTATTTTTCTTTAGCTTTTTTCACACCCATGAATAAACAAATAACCTGAGTGATAAGCATTGCAGACAACGAGCTCTTTTTTTCCCCCAAACATGGTGTGGACAGTGTGGTGTTCGTCTTGTCAGCCGCTGCCTTAAATTTAACAGAAAATTCTATGCTACCGTTAGCCTTTGTTTTGTTCGGGTTAAAATACTGATGGTTAGGGTTAGGGTCAGTGGACATTGTTACATTGGAGTGAACTTTAATGCCAGTTGCTTATTGCTAGACAAACGTGTGGGGTTTTTTTTTGGGGGGGGGGGTTAGCCATGTGTCCGTTTTTCCACTGACAATGTGGTGACGTCATCTCAACACGTCGACTCAACTTTATTAATGGATAAGTCGACTAGAAAAAAAAACTGAAATTGATTGTTAATGCCCCATTTCCCATCATGTCCTTTTCTTTGTACACACCATAAAAGTGGGTAAAATTGCATCCTCTAATTTCTAAAACACATTAACTTAAAGAAGTGGGAGGCCTTTATGAAATGCTCTTTAGAAAATGCTTTTATGAAACGCTCTTTATAAAAGCCTCTAAACCTGCAGAGGTAATTTTGTGCTGGACATCAGACCCATAATGACTCATGAAGCAGCACATGAACAAAGGGAAAACAAATATCAGTAGAAATGATCTTTTTTTTTTTGTTTTTTTGGGGGGGGTTGTATCTTATAGTACTAAGCTGAAGTGTGCAGTCAGTATCTAACAAAATCTGAAGAAATTGTAACCATTTGTGGAAGTTAAGACTTTGCGATGCAGTTTTACATGCATTGTTTGCACTGCTTAGAAAATCCAAATGTCAACTTTTAGCTGCCCTTTGTATTCTATAACACATTAGGATAGAAGCCTGCATTGGCTGAGGGGGTGTAAATAATTGTACATAATAGCAGTACTGTTTTGTGTTCCGCTAGTGTGATTTTGTAGAATTTTGCTGATTTTTTTTCAGTGGTTATGTGTGTTTTTCCAGTTTATAGAGTTCATTGATGAATGACTAATTTCTACTCAACAGTATTTATTTTTTCCAAGCGAACAAGTATATGTAAACAAAGTGCTAAACAGGTAAGCATTCATCCTTTGAGAATTAGAAATTTAACAGCTGCCATAAATAAAATATAATAGGTCGAATAATAGCCCAACTAGAAAAGCACTCTGACAGTGCAAACCTCCACCGAGTCTGCCAAGGAGGTTATATTTTTGCCAGTTTGTCTGTCTGGTAGTTAGCAAGATAACTCAAAAAGTTATGGACAGATCTTGATGAAATATACAGGATACGTTGGTAATGGGGAGATCTGGAAATGATTACATTTTGGTGGTGATCCAGAAGAGATCCTGCATTCTGGATCACTTTAAAATTTGACATTGCAGTAAGTGGAGAATAAATTTCAAAGTGATTCAGAATCCAGGATCTCTTCCGGATCACCACCAAAATATAATAATTTCTCCCCATTACAAACCTACCCTGAAAATTTCATGAAAATTAATTCATAAGTTTTTGAATTATATTGCTAACTAACATAACCTTCTTGGCAGACCTCTCTTCACTCAGAGTGGGTAGGTCTGCCTTGGCAGAGGTTTGCATTCTCAGACTGCTTTTCTACTTGAGAATTTTACAAGGAATAACTGACTGTCAAGCTAAATATGACAAATTCAATGAAAAAAAAAACATTGCACAGTGTGTGTGTGTGTGTTGAAAAACCTCAAGTGTAAGATTTTCATCCCTTTGACGAAACTTGTTTTATTTTGACATTTGGCCGAGGCGTCCTGCTTGTTTCATTGCCAGTTTATCTTAATCTGAGTGCTGACTAAAGGGAATTTATTTTAAGGACCAGACCATTGTTTTCCAACCTGACAGGAATGTTGGTCCTTTGAACACGGAAAATTTGCAGTGACGAAAGTATGTTGAGGTACGCCCCCTTGGAAGCAATAGACTGCATTGAAGCAACTGTTTCGTGGAAAACAAATACATGAAAGTCTATCAGTGAAGTCTTGGTCAATTTTCAATATAACTCTATGAAAGTGTGGAGCTTTTAGCCTGCGTTAGCTACTGCAATGGTAGAATAGCATCCGGAAGTTATGGGGCAATTGTGCACAAAATTACATTTTCTACCATGTCTGTAACAGCGAACACCAGAGTAATCTGTAACGTGCACTTCCACAGCCCCTGTTAAAACCTTCCTCACACACTCACACAATCAGAACTGGATTTCTTGCAGTGCCATTTATCTTTATCTGTATATTGTACTATGTATATTGTTACCTCCGCCAAAGAGCTCATGTTTTTGCCGGCGTTTATCCGTTTGTCTGTGTTCAAGATAAATCGAAAACTTATGGAGGGATTTTGATTAATTTTCAGGGTAGGTTGGTAATGGGGAGATCTAGTGGTGATCCGGGATGTGTGTGTGTGTGTGTGTGTGTGTGTGGGGGGGGGGGGCTTGGCTGAGGTCTGCGCTCTCAGAGTGCTTTTGTAGTTAATTTTACAATTATGTATATTACAGATGCCTACATTTTTAAATTAAGTTTACACTTTGTTGGCAGCCTAGGCTTGCCAGTGTCATGTGATGTACAATACTTTTCTATTATGGCATTATGGATGTTCATGGAACGTTCATTTTCTGTGGAATCCCAAATTGTGTTTGCCAAACAATGCAAAGCAAAGTTGCTGTATAGGAGTGTCTGAATTATCATTCAAGCATTTTGGGACTGATGGTGATGACGTCGCATGACAGATATGTGTCATGCCCACGTGCCACAAACCTTTTTCTAAAGCGTCTGACAGTCTTGATCTAGTCTTACTTCATGATCAATACAAGGACATATAACTATACATCCGTGACCTCAGGTATGACGTATCTCTTGTCACAAGTGGGTCTGATGAAAGCTGGACAGGTGAAAGGACTGGCAGACCAAGGAATAGAGCAGGGAGAAGGATGAGAGGAAGACAGTGTGCAGGCCTGGGTCCAGGAGACATATTTACTTTCCAAGGACCATGATTTATAGTATTTTAATACAGATGTAATTTGGTACATGTTCCAACAAACAGCATTTATAAATGAGCAAGTGGCTTACTGTTTGCTTCCATCAGATTTGTACTAGTCCAGGTGGTTCTTGTGGTAATTGTAGTCTATCACTGCAATGAACACCCTGGCTTCAAAGACAGGAGGGCTAAATGCTGTACATTTGTTGGCATACATTAACATATGATTCTGGAAGGATTTCAGATCGGCAGTGGACTAGTGGGTGACAATTGACATTTTGGGAGATTTTGAAAATCAATTTCTACCAACAGTACATATACATTCTCATTAGACTAACCTATTAATTTACTTCAAGTTTAGGCATTTGTGAACATTGTTAAGCCAATACTTGTTTCTAAAGATGCCCTTCAGGGCCACGTGTGCCTCTCACAAGCCACTGCTGAATTCTAGGAGACACCAGCTCTGCATGTTGGCAGCCTCCCAACATGCACTTGTGTTCATTTGTGATTTGATGAAGTCCAAGCCACAGCTCCTACAAATAATTTATAAATATTATATACCACCAATACAAGCATGCACATTGCACATAATCCAGTGCTGATGATGGTCTATGCAAGTACTGTAATCAAAGTACATTCACTGTACCAGGGAGTACAGTAAATTAAGAAGATGCAAAACTGGCGTCTTAACCGTTTTATCTACATTTACTGAGCATTTTTATAAAGAAATGTCTGTGCATATAGGGACACAAGAGTGTGTGGAATTGGATTGCATATGCATGCCAGTCTGCTATATGGAAACGAACGTTGCCTTGTCAACGCGCATGTGTAACAGCAATAGGTTTGCGTTTTTGACCATGAGATGGAAACAACAGCACATAATTTTCAAGATTTTCCCTTTGGAATGAGTCTTCAGATTTTTGCCTTTCAACCCATAAAAACCCAGTTAAAATAATTTGTCGTTTTTAGCTGCAATCGTCCTGGTGTAAACAGCCCCTTAGTAAAATTTTGATGTTTTTTGTTCAGTACCACAGTGATGGAGTACAGTTTCAGCCTCAGTCAGGTTTTAGTTTTGTCTTTAGCCCCATGAATGTGTCTTTTTACTGTGAGGATAAATAAGTCACCGTTCTTCCACAGTTTGCCACTTGTTTCATGTCAAGCAGTGCTGTGGAAACAGTTATCGCTTTCTGCTGTTTGTAATAAGTCCATTGTGAACATGTGGGTAATTGACCACATGACAGACCAGTTTGTTTCGTGAACTAGAGATAAAAATAGACAGTGGTGATTGTCATGTTGAATCTAATCATACTGACTTGTTCTTTGATTGCTACATTCAAGTGTATCAACATCCAGCAGGGTTAAGGAGGATGCAATTAGAAACAGGATAATATCCATGACTCTTTTATCACTGTATAACCATGCAACTAAAAATTTCTTTCTGTTATATTTTCTAATAATAAGCATTTTACATCTAACATGCCTAACCCTATTTCACTGAGTATGGACCTACGTTACATTGTTCTGTTTCTACTGCAGAGAAAAGAGAAGACTGATTGTTCCTCTTAAAGGAGGCGTATCATGCAAAATCCTTTTTTAGCACTTTAATACAAGTGTTTGTGAACTTCGGTATGTTGATTGATGTTTTGTCTTCTAAAACACTCTTAACAAATAAAAATAAATTGTACTCGAAAAGGAGTGGGAAGAAGTAAAACTTATAAACTCGCACCCCTCTTTTACAAACCAATAGTTTCTGCTTCCTACGGTACGGTACGGTATACCATCCATAATCATTTATCAACCCATTGTCCCCTCACACAATATGATTTACACCATCAGTTTAGATCAATCCCCTTTGAATTTGTAACAAAACAATCCTGATCTGTCCCTAGTAATGAAAAAAAATAAATAAATAAAGGATATGTCCATGAAAAGCCAAACAAAACATGTCTTCATTTACACATTTGAAAAACAAAACATATGTAATCCCTTCCCTTTCTTCACTAAACAGGTTGTGGTTTAACTTTACCTCATTTTTCATCTTCACAAACACAATCATACAAACCTATTTTAACACATGGAAGAAGTTAAAAAATATTTTAATAAATGCATACAAAAAAATCAAAGAACCAATGAGACAAATTGACAAAATCAGAAAGACAAAAAAAAAGAGCTTAATTAACCATGTAAGTCATAACACCTTTGCTTTAAATACATAACTCAGAATTGAATTACTAAAGTTAAATAAATGCAAATGAGTAACTCCACCTACCTCTGAATAATGAAGCCGTGTTCTCTTCTTTTATAATAACGTACAGTTACTGTAGGTTTTACAGTGCACGGTGAGGCTTTAAAAAGAAAGAAATTAAATCAGACATAAAAGTGAAAAATACATCAGCTGAGTTGAGGAAATGATGCAACATTTGTCCCAATCCACTGGCTGTACTATGTTGAATTAAAATCAAATAAAGCATCTGTGTCTTTCCAGACGGATGCTTCACGTTGTAGAATAATCTCTTGTGCAGCCAAACAGATTTTGAATGATATACTGTGTTTATAAAAATCACACAATCAGAACGGAGGGGCTGACTATAGGTGTTTGATTATGTGTGATGACTGGCACCAACTCCATAAACCCAACTGTTCCCAGAAGAACAATAAAAAACCTTACATAAAAAGAGGTCACTGGTATAATCTGATGAAGTGACAGCTTTATTAAAACCACCATGTAATAAGGCCAGGACTTGTCCATGCTAGATTTACAGGGCAGTTTTAATAAGCAGCTTCCCGACTGTGGACACTCTCTGACACAAATATGAATTACTTGGCCTTCAGTAAGGACTTTCTTGTCTACAATAAGGTCAGCAAATATGGAAACATTAATTTTCTAGGATTGTTTTGTTTGGGGTGGCATTTTCCAACCAAAAGTAGGGCACACTCTTTTACTTCCAGCTCTTGAAGTCCTACGTTTTTTCTTTTTTCCTGCAAATCACTGATTTCTTATCATGGAAACTCCAAAGAAATTAAGAAAAGAAAAAAAAAAGTTTCTAAAAACCTTTGTAATGTACTCCAGATTACAAGGGGAATTAAAAATCTAACATTTATTCCTACATTTTCTGCGCTACTTACATGTGCAGGGTGGTCCAGGGGAGTTTATAGTTAATTATTCAAGGCTCATTGTATCATTAAAATAGCTCAGTTGTATAAATTTGCCAGCTTATGCAATTACCAATTTCTTGGATATGCTTGTATTATGTTACATTTAAATAAAAACAATATTTGAGCAGTGAGACCCAGTGTATCAAATACGATACAAAATTTAACCACGTACATGGAAATTGATGTTTGAAAGTAAGTTTTTTTTGGTTGTTCAGACATAAAACGTAAACAAAGCCTAAAAACTTTGCTCACCTTTTCTGTATTTCCAAAGATCTGATGTACTAGACTGGGAGGGATGGATTTTTTTTTTTTGCATTCTGATGTCTCTTGTGGCTTCCTTAATCCAATGATTTTCAAAGTGTGACCCGGGCCTCCCCTGGGGGGCGGCAGAGGACTTAAGAGGAGGTGCAGCATTAAAAAAAATAAACCTGAATAAAAAAAGAAGTGGAAAAATGTGGTTAGCTTCCTCAATTACCCAAGGACTTTGCTCAGGGGATTAATAAAGTTCTATAACTTCTAATATAATCTACTCGTACTTGTCGTCTTCTGCTTATCCAGGTCATGGGAGCAGAAGCCTCAGCAAAGGTGCCCAGATTTCCCTCACCCTCGCTACTTCCACCAGCTCCTGTGGGGTAATCTAATCTAATATAATATAATCTAGTTTAATCTAATCAAACTGCAGAACATGTGAGGGGCAAAATCACACCTCGAGTGAAAGTGAGAAAGGACACAGAGTCGAGCAACAAACAGGAAGTCTGAGCTTGATTATTTAAAAGTTTGTCTTTTCATGGATTGGTCCCAACGATGCTCCGCCCCCACAGTGTTTTATTTACAGAGTTGTTAGCTAACCACAGTATGAGTCATGTGTACAAGTGTTAATTAGCGTTATAATGTGAATAAAAGTCAATCATTTTTTACATGTGTTACTGATAAAGAAAACTCAAGTCTTAAATGCTGGTTGACTCAAGTTTCCAAGATAAGTCTTGGGTCAAAATATGAAATTCTTAGAATTAAGAGAATAGGTTTTAGTCCAAAACACTGTCTGTACTAGGGCATTAACAGACATATCGACTCCCGTAGCACAAGTCGACTTAAATTTGGAGGAGTCGACAAGTCGTATGTTATTTTCTCTCTCTCGGCATGTAAACACAGACCAGACCTAAACAAGACATGGCTGCTGCAGGTAAGACAGTTGTGGTGGTCTGACAAAAGAGTGACAGACACATCGCATGTGTGGTCTGACAAAAGAGTGACAGACACATCGCATGTGTGGAAATACTTCACCTTAGATGGGAAAAAAAAAACAAACAGCATGGCCATCTGAAGAGACATCTGCTAGCTAACCTGAGTGAGTAGCAGCGCAGACAAATGCATTATGATAATGCGCTTTCCCCAAACATGACGTGGACAGTGTGGTGCATGTCTTAGTGGCCGCTGCCTCAAACTTTTTGCACTTAATATAAAAAGTGAGGACCCGTGACAGACATCTGGACAGTCCGGTTTTAGAGCCGTGGGTCCAGACAAAATCCAGACATATGTTCAACCTACTGATGTTGTGCAGTTAAATTTAACAAAAAACTCTTTGCTAACATTAGCCTTTGTTTTGTTGGAGTTAAAATGCTGATGCTTGTGTCTTGTCAGTGAACATTGTTACATTGCAGTGAACTTTTATACAAGCTGATCATTGCTGGACAGACGTGTCTGTTTTGGGCTTTTTTTTTAGCCGTGTGTTTGTGTGACATCATCGCGACACGTCGACTCGACTTCATTGACGGATAAGTCGACTTGAAAAAAACTGAAGTCGTTAATGCCCTATTCTGCACATTATGATTCATTCACTTTAGAGGTTCTTTCTAGTGGAATATTTACAAATCCATTGTATACATGTACATAAACCAGCATATACTGTATGTGAAATAACACACCACCATATATATATTAAAAAAATTAACTAACCAGCACTAAAGTCATTTGTTTTCTGAGTCATCTTATTAAAGTATGTAAGATTTAGCACATTTAATTTCCCACCAAATTTTCACCATTAATCAGAGGGTGACAGGGACCATGTCCCTACTAATTTCCAATTCAAACATGTGATGTATTAATTATATTCACACTGCAGCAACAATGCATGTATGTTTTATTGGTAATTGTAAGCCCCATCTTGAGAGGAGTTAGAGAAATGAATAATCAACAGTTTGATTAGCTACCTTTGTGCTGAACATTTATCACACTCCAATCACAACATTTGCCCAAATACTGATTGTTGATTGCCAGCCTTTACTGCCAGTTTGAACTCCGTGATCTCTCAATTTTTTTTTAGGTCCGTGAATAGAAGTGTCACAAATTTACACCGGCGCTTTCCGATATGTCGACTACATGCCTTTTCATGCTCACCTTCACAAACCACCATCCAGGAATTTCTATGGATGGATTATATTACTCAGTAGCAGTCGGCCCTATCCTGTGTGATGCCTTGGGCAATATTATATATGGTGCCCGCATCAATGACTGATTTACATGCAGTTACAAAATAAATCAAACAGCATTGTTTCCATCATTGTCTTTCATGTATGAGATAACATGTCACCCAGTTTACATGCTAAACAGACTGCAAATAAATACCCCTAAAAATCTGAAATGCAGTGCAAATACCCTTAACACAAAAATATTCATGTTGACACCTTCGTTCGTCCTTGCTTTGTAAATGTGAAGCTGTTTTGAACTTCAAATGGACCTCTGTCAACTAAGTCTCTTTGTATTTGGGAGAAGATGTTCGTCAGCAGGATCCAACGGTGCAGCCTTTATTCCTGATGCTGCACCCCTGGGCTGCTCTGAGGTGGAGGGGATACAAAGAGTACTTGAAGCTGCTGAAGTTGTAATATCCGTTCATAGTCCAACATTTGCAGAGGATGGACTTAAATGTATCAAAAGTGCATCTGAAGAAACAAGGAGTGTTGGATATACACACACACACACACATCCCAGATAGCAAGCACTGTCGGCCCGATTCTGGCTGAATGATGGCAGTGTCGGTTGAGATCCGGGTCGGTTAAATACCACCTTTTCTTGAATGGGCCGAGGTTGGAATGCAATAGTTGGGCTGATTACTTTGTTTTCCCCTCGGCCCGATAGTGGTTTGATAGGTTATCGCCAGTGTTGAAGACAAGCACGGCAGACCTACTGTTAAACTTAAATGGGCCGACACTACGACGCAGTAGTTGGGCTGAATACTTTGTTTCTCCTTCGGCCCGATGAGCTCCAGCCAACATTCGGTCCAAACGCGGCTGATGGGAGGCGGCCCAATATTCACAGACATACACTGAGTCAGTTCTGTTTGGCGACAGAATTAAATGTTCAAACGCGAATGGGTGACGGGCATAATGTAGACTATCATCGAAATGACACACTCCACTGTATTTCTTTGCATAGGCTTATGAACACACTTTAGTGTCAGGGCGAAATAGCAATTAAAGCCTTCTATCACACCACTGGATCTGACATGAACTGACAGCAAAACTGATATTAATTGGCATCAAAACACTTGTGCCTTTTGCACAATGAACAAATTATTTCATTTGCTCTGCTCGTCCCGTTTGTGCGCAAAAGGAGCGTAAATATGAACTTTCACCTTTTTTACGCACGCATTTCCTGTCCAGAGGGAAATGTAGTTCATGGAATGTGAGGTGTGAATGGATTCAGGAGCCTACAAACATGGCTGCCTTATCGCTCGCCAGAAAAAGACATAGATGAATTAATTGCGCATATCGGCGATTAACAATAGCTTATATTTCACCACACACACATTAAAGATCATGTTTAAAGGTGACTTTTATCACTAAAATACACTTTATATGTACTTTTATTAACATTAGTGTCTTAACTTTGAGCAAAAGTTGAAACAAATTTCCATTGTCCAGATTTATTATATGACCGGGTTTAAGGGACAAGTTTTCATTTAACAGTGTCCGTCATGCATGAAAACAAGCAGATAAGCAAAATTCGCGGTGTGAAATGAAATAAAATTACGCCGACGCGCATCATGCATCTAGATTCGCGGCAGAAATGAGATATTCCATCAAGTGGCTCGGCAGGGTACCTACAAGCCGACTGTTACCAGTGTAAGGAGTGAAGGCAGCGCGAAACTCTCTCTTTTCGGACATCGATCTGGGTCTGGTAAGTAGCACTCAAATTTGACTTGTTTTAATCAACGTCAATTATCGGAAAATAGACATAGAAATAGCATGAACATTAAATGAGTGTGTAATAAAAGGGCTATGCATTGTATCGTCAATACATTTTTCGTGTTTTAAGGTTTAGAACAACTATTTTTGTAGCTGACAACCTGGCGCAAAGACATGCGTGATGGATCCGTCATTCTAACCCTACAACCCTAACAGTAAAACACCAATAAATCAGTGTTGCAGCCACAAACCAGGATCGGTAATTTGAGTTAATAACTTTGTAATCCAGTTGTCATGCTATGTTGCAAATGTGAGTTAAACTGTGCACAAGGGCTAGCATGTTCTACTGATTGCAATGTTAGCTAGTTATATGGCTGTTTCTGCGAAATTAACTTAACACAAGGACTGCAACCTTAAAAATGCAGAGCACCCCAAAATGGTGCTAGGAGCCTTAGTTCTGCACCTAGTCACATGACTGTCTGTCTATCTATAAGCGAGAAGTATTTTGCAGTATGGAAATAGTCTACATAACAATTTAATAAAGTTACTCATTACTTATGTTATATTTCCATCTAGTGGAATGAAAAGGCAATAGTAATATAGAAGTACAATCGAGAAACATCACAATAGTAAAGGGTTATATGGCCTACTTATGTATTATGCTGCTCATTCTAGTAATGTTATTGCAACTATTTCTAATACTAGTAGCCTACTGCATTTTATATAAGTATTAAGTGTGCTAACTGAAAGACTCTTTTTTTTGCCAATAGCGAGTTTCTTTACAATAGATACAACAGATTATTATTCCTAAAGTATTACTAAAACATTACCAAGAGTATTTGTACTTGGCGCAGTAAAACAATTTAAAATGTTTATTATTGCCTATTTGAAAAGAGACATGAAACAAAGCTATAACAGATTTTGTTGAAACATTATTGCTGGTTTTCTATTTGTGTTTAATGTTCATCTCTAAATTGTGTGTTTCCTTAGGCCGAAGAAAGAAGTCAATTAAAGGTACGGTACTTTTAACACATGCATGGGCGCACTCTTAGAAGGAGGGCTGTGAAAAAGGTAAGTTCTATATTTACCACCACAAAAATTGAGCCAAAACGATAAAGCCTGAACAGTTATAGCGGTTTTAGCAGTGCAGCAAAATAGCGCAGCAATTGGGGCAAGCTTTCTAACATAAAATAACGTAAACTACTTGCAACAATTGCTGCGCTATTTTACTGCACTGCTAAAACTGCTATAACTCCGTTCAGGTTGCATCATGTCAGCTAATTTTTGGTCAGCTTGTTGTACTCGACCACTGCTTCCACCAGAATGTAGGTTTGGATGTGCCGGCATTCTCCTTTAACACTTTTTAATTAATCTATGAACTTGTCCAAAGTCCTATAATCATTAGGATAATGTGTGATGTTTATTTTGTTTTACTGCTGCAGAATTGCCTGGCTACCAAACCTTTCGCTGGGGCCCCCAGCAGCAGTCTGAACCCGGTAAGGGCAAGTGATTTCTAATCATCTTCATATCTTGCTTGGCATTATCTTGACAAAACTTTACATTGTTTTTCACAGCATTCCACGCCACACAAGGGGATACTCAATGTAAGCAATTATTAATTATATTTTATTTTAGTCAAAATTTTTGTGCTTTTAGACATTGACTGTATCTTAAAGGCTCTGTGAATTACGTTTCTCATACAAAAGATCTATCCACCCTCCGAAAGGTAGAATTAAATGCAAACTTGTTAAAGGCAGGGTCTGGGATTCTCAAAAATTGTCCCACCCACGTTCCTGCCCCTTTCCTCCAATGGTTGAGTATGACCATTTGATTGATATGCCCCTTTCCTCCAATAGTTGAGTACAAGCACTTGATTGACATGCAACTGTCCAATGGGAAATGCTGGTCTGACAAATGATAAGCACTTTTCCAAGCCCTGTTCGTTCCACAGAGGATTGACATATTTCATTTTCATATCAATGCTTCCAATTTAGTGATTGTGAGTGGTTTATGAACAGGATTTCAAGTAACTTTGCAAAAATGACAAAAAAAAGTGCAATCACAGACCCTGCCTTTACGCCCTCCTTCTTCACTTTGGCGTGAAAGCTCGCTTCTCATTGATGCCTGAAATTCTGGGACAGGAAATGCAGTAAACAGACTGCTTGGATATACTGTCTTGATTGCGAAATTTTGTGCAGCATCATAGGAAGTATTGGCAAGCCCAGGCTAGGTCTACCGTATTTTGAACGTGATCGCAGGACCAGTTTTGGCCACAAATTTACATACTGTTCCTTTAACTTATTTTCTATAGCTCTGCTGAGAGAGGTGCTTACAAAGTTGGAAATGGTGCTGGAACAACAGACCACAATCCTACAGCGGCTCCAGCACCATGATGCACCAGCAGAGTTGGTGGAGGGCCTACCAATTGAGGACCTCAGTGGTCTAACGGCGATGGAGCAGAATCTACAAAATTCTGAATAGAACGAGAAAGTTGTGAGTGTAAAAATTATTTACTGAAAATTTTTAGATTTTTGTTTTCTTTTTTTCTTTTTTTTTTGCTTAACGTCCATTTACTTACAGTGCTTACAATATTTCTTGATGACCAGAGTTAAATAAATACATACATACATCCGTAAATACATACATACATAAATACATACATACATACATACAGCTGTTCAATATAGTTTGTCTCAGACATGGAAAATCAGCATACCTGCCAACACTCCCGTTTTTACTGGGACCGTATTTCAGACCCATCTCCCACCCCCCTCCCATTTTGTCATTTCTCCCGGAACCAAATTTCCTAATGAATGATCAATTTTTGTTCTGAACTTGCAAGATCATGTATTGAAATGCAGTCTGATCTCATGTGCGCATTTGCCGCGGCAACATGACACGACCACAACCTGACGTTCTTTCAACACAGAGATTCAGGAAGTTGAAAGCTTTCGTGTTAACTATTGTTTGTTTTTAGATGTGGCACATTTCTCTTTCCAAAAGTGTTTGGCAAGAATTGTGATGTTCTAGATGAATAGCCTACCATTATGCTGTCAATGAAGGAGAGTCATTAGTTTTGTACAAAAGATGGATCTCAGAGTACACTTCATTAACATAGGCTACGTTCTGGAGCGCATTTCATGTAGCGGACTAAACTGTGCATGTTGTCTTGCATAGCATAAACTAACGTTAATGTTCTTGTCCTTCAGGAATGGAGGACTGTAGATCCAAGTCATGCAGCCTACAAACCACCTCAGTCCAAAAAGTGCACTGTAAATCGAGCAATTTGTGATGTTTTCAAATTGATCACTGTCATATATACTGGTAAATAAATGCCCCCCCCCCCCCCCCCCCCCCCCCCGCAAAAATCTCATGAATTTTGATTCTCAAATGTTGGCAGGTATGAAAATCAGGGAATTTTTTTTAATATATATGGACAGTCAGGTATTATCAGGGAATTTTGGTAATAGCATCAAGTTGGCCCCTTAGGGAATGTTGCTTTATTGTAGTGAAGATCATGGAAAGTTTGCATTTTAGTCAGAGAATTTTAGTTTTGCGTTTTACTAAGGGTAATTTTATGTGATTTACATTGGGAACCTTGTAATAATGCAGTTCTTTTTGTTTTAGGTCAACTACCTTGGTGTCATAGGGGGGGTTGACACCAAAGACTGCACGTGGAGGATCATGAGGGTGGTGGCGAAAGGACTGGCTCGCCAGCTGAACTGGAGGGGAGTTAACGGAAAAGTATCTATGGCCAAACTGTGTTTTTGTGTGTGTGCGTGGGTGCATCGGTACTTATGTGTTTTTAAATTTAAAGGAAAAGTTCACTATTTTTACACTTAAGCCTTGCTTTCAGATTGTTTCTGATGATTTCAAGAATCTTAATTGTTGCTGGACTCCCTGCCCCCGTCAGAGTGGCAGCATAGGTGCACTGAAGCAAATGCTCCTAAAACACACTGAGCATTCGTTTGTAAAGACAAGAAACTCTCAAAGTGGTCAGTAATATTCACTTTTGTGCTGACAAAAATATTGC
Source organism: Siphamia tubifer (assembly GCA_020466265.1). Classification (NCBI taxonomy): domain Eukaryota; kingdom Metazoa; phylum Chordata; class Actinopteri; order Kurtiformes; family Apogonidae; genus Siphamia; species Siphamia tubifer. The sequence goes on from CM035783.1 coordinate 9,770,182, forward strand.
TGCAAACTGTGTCTGTGAATGTTACCAATCAATGAGTTTCACGTCTCTACCAACAAATGCGTTTTTAGGAGTGATTGCTCCAGTGCACCTATACTGTTTAAAATTAATTCTTGTAATAGCCTGCGTCAAAATCTTAACTATTGTATTTCATCAGAAACCATCCGAAGAAAAAGGCTTTAAGTGTAAAATAAAACTTTTCCTTTAGTCATTTCATGTGATTCATCAGTTAATCAGTATGTTTGGTGATTTGGTGTGTGTATGTGTGTGTGTGAGTGAATGTGTGATCAGTTTCAAAATAATTTGTTTTATCTTTGCTGTTTGTATTGTTAAAACTGATTAAAAATAAACTTTTAAATTATAGAAATCTGTTTTTATGTACTTCTTTGCAGTTCTCAGGCCACATATGGGCCAGTACAGGCCGACATTCAGCCAACACTCAGTGATATTAGTAAAGTAGTGCATGGGCCAGTACAGGCCCGGGGACCAAGCCAGCAGTCAGCCAACACTCAGTGATATTAGTAAAGTAGTGTATGGGCCAGTACAGGCCCGGGGACCAAGCCAGCAGTCAGCCAACACTCAGTGAGATTAGTAAAGTAGTGTATGGGCCAGTACAGGCCCGGGGACCAAGCCAGCAGTCAGCCAACACTGGTATCATCAGCCAGCAGTATGTGGGCCACACCTGGGCCAGCAGGAACAATCAGAGTCATTTTATTGTGAGTGGGCCACACCTGGGCCAGCAGAAGCAATGAGAGTCATTTCACAGTGTGTGGGCCTGCACTGGGCCAACACAAACAATTAGAGTCCGTTATTTTTCAGTGGGCCATCTCTGGGCCGGGGACCAGGCCAGAATTGGGCCAACTGTCAGAAACTCTCCTGACATGTAGTGGGCCAGTAGTGGGCCGTAGTTCATTTGCTATGTGGGATATATATATATATATATATATATATATATATATATATATATATATAATTTCGAGAGAGAAAATGAAAAGCCTAATGCTACTAGACATAGAAGCAGGAAACAGCAGTTTAACACTTCCTGTCCAAAGCATATTTAAACAGACACACCCACATCACCATCATCATTTGCACCATGACCTGCTGCTCCCACTGTGGCAACTTGAACTACAAAACATTCGGCATTACATGATTTCTGGATACATCTTTTCAGACACATTCTAACATTACAACTCTCAATCGATCAGTAAGTCTGTCAGGTTAGTCCATGTGCTGAATCATTAGTTTGCTTTTAGCAATCGCCACATGATTAATTAATTCATTCTAATTGCATCATAGATGTCATACATCCTGTCACAGACTCATTCATTCTCTCGCTCCTGTAGCGGTCGTACTCTTGCGTTGTGTTCTTTGTCTTTTTATGACCACAGACACTCTCTTTAGTTCCAAATGACCCTTTTATTCATTGTACCTGGTGTACAAAAATATGAGTCTGTCTTTGTTGCATCAGTAGCAGCACATACACACACACACATCTGTCTGAAATTAAATGGAGGGAAAAGCAGTTAGCTAACAAAAGAAACTAAGTAAAACATTTTTTTGAAAAATAAACCCAAACAGTCCTAATTATTATGAAACTGAATTGATAGCCAATTATGAATTAAAATACACATTTAACAATAAAAACTTTAGAATTTTGTAGTTTTTTAAGCAAACAGCGGAGCTCGTTGGAGTCATACATACCCAGAGGATGGCTAGGTGCTACTGTTACTATCCTCTGGGTTGTTGTATGACCCCAACAAGCCGGGCTGCTGCATTCAAAGACCCTCGGAGATAACAAAACTGTATGTATGTGCTTTTTGGGATAGCAAGAGGAATCAGACAACTTTTACTCCGTTACACTCCTTTTCACTGGTGAGCACTATGGTAATGCTGGCCTGAGCTAACTGTTAGCATTGGTGTTGCCACAGATGGCTAGCGCAGCTGCAAGCCAACACTGCCATTTGTTTCTGTTTACAACATTGTCTTAATCATTACACTGACCCGTATCTAGTATGGTGGTGAATTAATGCACATCTCACCACACTACTGGAAACACCTGATTATCTTAGCCAACTTATTGACTTGGATGTGGATATTAAAACACTGTTGCACAATAATTAGAATGGATCTCTTGTACATTTAGTACAATTATTTTATTAAAGTGCAAATTAAATTTAAATATTGGATTGTTGAATGATTAAAGCTTCATGTTTATTTTTGTATTGTCATATTTGATTTAAATTGAAGTATATATGCTGTGATTTATAGTAACTGTATTATTGGTTATTGAATTTGTCCTGTGTTTAGTTTTATTGTAATTATTTGATGTAATGTGTGAATTTAACTTTTGGTTTTTACCAATTAGATTTTTTTTCTTCCCTGATCTTGATTTAGGTCAGGGCTTTTTTTCCTGATGAGTTTTTGTTTTGTTGTACCATTGCTTTGTTTTTTTTCATTTGGCTTGTTTTCCTCTTGTATCCCTCCTTCCAGTTTTTTTGGTCACCCTCCTTTTGATGGTGAACCAATCAACCTACCTAATCTCCTGGTAGGACACTTTGTTATGTGGATCCCTGAGCCTAAGGACTCATTGTTCTGAACCATTGAACTTCAAAGAAACTCAAAAGGATTTGTAAAACCTGAAGGGTATTGTGCATTCTAATTTCTGTATCTTTTGATTTTGTTGATGAAATTGTTTTGCTAGATATTGATTTCTAATTTGTACATAGACGTTATTTATTAATTATAAATTGTTCTGGTATTTCTCATTTATGGTTGATGCATATTGTATTATACTAATTAAGATGTTTAATTATATCAGATATTTATAAATTAATAGTTTATAATTATAGTATAACAGTGTGTTCATAGTATTGATTATCTGATTATTTATATTGCTTACTTAAATATAATACAACTGTATGTTATGTCTTGTTACATATGTATTTTTATTGTTATATCCACTTTATGTTATGCCATAGCCGATTGTGATTGAAATATATATGTATAAGTATAATATGTTCCTCTTGCCCCACCTGGGCGGTGTCTCATTCAGACTCCGGTCCTCTACCAGAGGTCTGGGAGCCTGAGGGTTCTGCGCAGGGTCTTAGCTGTTCGTAGCAATGCGCTCTTTTGTACAGAGGTCTCTGATGTTGTTCCTGGTATCTGCTGGAGCCATTCTCCCAGCTTGGGGGTCACTGCCCCTGGTGCCCCGATCACTATTGGTACCACTGTTGCCTTCACACTCCACATTTTCTCTAACTCCTCTTTCAGCCCTTGGTATTTCTCAAGCTTCTCGTGATATATATATATATATATATATATATATATATATATATATATATATATATATATATATATATAAATAAATTGAAATCTTTTTCCGTTTGTCGTTATTCACAGTCTGAGCTCCAGAAGAGGAACCGTCTTCTGATCTGAAAATACCATTAGACAGATGGCTAGGCTTGTTCGCTTCCAGAATGAGATTGTGAATACGCTACCTTGCCACTTTCTTTTAATGCCTTTAACGTCTTTACCTTGAAGATGAATTTCCTGTAAAAATACCACCTTACTAACCATACAACTTATCTTATTCATGACTTGTTTAACTTTGAGGTTTTGCAGACACCTGCAATATCATGAGACAAGATTAACCTTTACTTCTTGAATCATACTGAAGTAAAACAAATAGATTACCTTGCAATTTATTATGAATATATAGAGGCACAAACCCTGGATGTTGGAACAGACATCTGAAAAAAAAAAAACCTTTTCCCATGCTGAACATCCATACAAGTTACCTTCATTACTTTTACCAGTATATACAAATGCACTTGCCGACTCATCTTTACATTGCCAGTGAGTTTATATCCACACACTCAATGTATATCACCATCCCCCTCAATCTTGTCAAACTCATGCTTCAGCCATAGTTTTCAAAACATGAGTGCTGTATTTTTGTCTTACCAACAGTCTCGCTAGATGAATCAGTCTATGCTGAATACCACTGTTATGCAGCTCCACTGGATCCAACTGCTTCCTCAATTGATGAAGTCCCATAGCCAAATCTGGACAAAACCTCACTTGCTGATCCTAGTACTGAATATTTGATTGTTTTTCATGTCGCCAAAACTGCATGTGTAACCACTCTACACCCAATGAGACTGCAGATTCTATTTAGTTTCAGTTTGGACCAGTATCTAGTGTCATCTAAGGTAGCACTCATGAGTCCTGGGGGGAAGAAAAACATTGAAGACACTCACACCAACTCTAGCTTGCAAAAATTGTATTGCTGGATATCAACAAGAGTAATACAACATTACATAGGAATATTAAAAAAAATAAACAAACACCTGAGCAATTTTTTTTTTATTTACAAAAAGTTAAAAAATTTCGTATTGAGTCTATATTGTCTTTTTTTTTGACGAGCTCAGTGTTTTTTGGTGGGGCCCTTTAATCTTTGTAGGGTTTTTTTATTTGTCCTACCACACCACAATTTTGGAAGGTAAGTTCAGCTGTCCTTTCCTCTGGTTCTGGCTCACCATCTAGGTCTCTGGATCCGTCAGTCCAGCAGGGGTCTTGAAGTAGCCTGGTGGCTATCCAGGGTTGGCATCTTCTCTTGTTAATGTTGACTTCTGGTGGCTCTGATGTCCTCTCAACATTGGTTGTCATCAAATCTCAATTCCGAATGTGTGACCTGTAATGGAACAGGTCACATTCATTAATTTGAATTAACTTAAACCACTACAGACCAGTAATTCTTTGTTAAAATAGATAACATAAATATGACCTATAAATGTATTGAAATAAGTTAAAAAGAAAAGGGAAACAGGAAAAAAATAAATCATTCTCAGTTTCTATTATAGGTCTCAAGTTCCTAGAGTAAAATCAGTTTAAAATACTGAAATAACCCCATTCCACTATCAATTATTTGCACAAAGTTATAAGACAAGGCGTCATTCGTTTTCCTACATGTACAAAATGTATATCTACACACATAGCACAGGAACGATATGCACATACAAACATGATATGCACGTACACACAGCATTCACACATATGACAGCTCAGCATGTTAACTGGTTTACCCCACCCTGTTAGCCGTTAGCATGTTAATTATAGCTCTACTTTTAATTGAGGTCAACACACATTCTCATAGTCTGCTGTCTTAGCGCACGAGGCACTACGTAAGTATTTTGCAGCTAGGTTAGCGCCGAAGCTAACACTGCTTTTACTCGACGCTCATTCCTCAAAATACACATTTAACTCACCGACGAGTGGGCGACATCAAACACAAACTCTGTTCAGTTCAGCTCCGAGTGGATTCTGACCATTTCATTCAACTTTAACCGCTTCTGGATCTCTTTTTTTCCTCGTTTTCTCTCACTTTATCTGTCTCCCAGAGTGCTATGAACACCTGCCGCGCGATTGGCCGACTACGTCATGATGCAACACGTTCTCTGCTCCGTGTGGTGCAGTTAACCATATAAATGCCAGCTATCTCTCATCCACACACTCATATGCACTAAATAATGAACTTCTCTTCACTTTTCTTTTAACTTTATCAGAGTTTATGAAGCCTGGGCTACACATTCTTCTCCCTATAGCTGAGGAATTTCATTAATTAAATAAATTAATGATCTTGGTGGTGCACCAGGTTCTCTCGCTGGTCCAATTTGATGCACCCGCTCAATTTTAACTGATTCAGTGCCTCTGGAATCCACTTGTCTGGGAATGAGCACAGGCCCTGGCTCTCAGCCCCCTCTGCTGACCAACCAACCTCAAATTATTCAGTTGGGCCCTGGTTTCCAGGTCCAAGAGTTTGTCTTCCATCCTTTTGCTTTTGGATTTCAGTGCAATCACTTTAGCTTGTAAGCTAGCAACTTCATAGCGCCACTTGTAATACCCGTCAGGTGAACTCGTTCATCTTTCTTTATATTTCCTATTGCCGTACTTATTCCATCAAGTCATGTCATATACTCATCTTTCATAGCCCTAAGGGCAGCCAGGATCTCTACCTTGGTGTTCTGCAGCTCCTGGTTTTGGTCTCCACTAGGTCCTTCTTCTGTTTCGTTTGTTTTCTGAAACCCACTCCCACTGTGAAAGTCTGTCAACTTCTGCTGGTGAAGCGTTTTATTCACTTCTGACTTTGCTTTGCTACCTCTCGGCCTTACATTAGCCTCCCTCAAACCACTTTATTGGGTTCTGTGGTGAACTAGAATGTCTTAGTAGAAATTAAAATACCTGATAGTAGAGCAGTGGAAAATGTGTCTGCTTAGGTGGCCGCCATACCTGGAAGTCCAAGAATGTTTTGTTTGTCTTTTAAAGTGTATGCGATCTTTTCCACTGGTACATAAAGATAGTTCTTTGAGCCATTTTGCCCATTTCTCTCCATCACAGAGCGATCACTCTCTTTGCTTGTAATATTCCCAGCTTTATGAGCATTTTCTCATGGTGATTTATGTGAATTCCTTAAGGGTATAATCCTAATATTAAAAAAAACTTGTGTTCTAGCTCTAATTTCATTGATAATATCTCCTGTAAAATACCTTTAACTTCTCCTCAGAATTCCTTAATTTTTGGACATGACCACAGGCAATAGAATAAATTGCCCTTCTTTTTCTGCATCTATTACAGAGCTCTAGAATCTGTTTGTTAAATTTGTTAAGCCTTTCTGGTGTAAAATAAAGTTTCATTAGCCAATTAAATTGCAGCAGTTTTGTGTCTGTCTTGTGTCTGTCTTTTTTTAAAATTGTATTTTAAACAGCATTTTAATTGTTTTGCATTATAAAGCACTTTGACTCTTTGTGAAAAGTAGTTTATAGATAAAAATTACTTATACTGTATATAAAGGGATAAAAAGTGAATAGTAATTGAATTGATTACTCAAAGGAGGAAAAATGTTAGCGAGCCATATGTAACTATAACAAACACGAAAAGCGTAGATTAAGCCGATGTAGACACCTGAGTAGGTTTAACCTGTCAACACATATTACACAACACCATCACCCACCCACCCATTCTACAATAATATTAAACTGAATATTTACTTAGCATACCATGTTGAGGCTTATCAGTCAGAAGCAAGTTATCACCTTAACAGTCCACAATTGATACGTCCTTACATTACCGTACCTTTACTTTACCTCTGTGTCCTATTTTTTTTCTACTTCAGTTTAGGTCATTTTGACATGTTTACAAAGTTCTCTGGAGTCACATTAATAAATTGCCCCCTCCCTCACAGACAGCGAGCAGATACCAATCAGTCGAGAGGAGGGGGGACTTATTACTGTTAAAATGAACACATTATTCCATCATTGTGATTAATCTGATTACAAATTGTAATGGAATGACTGTCTCTGCCAAGGCTTTTGGGTGAGTTTGTCCAAGTAGTGTTAACGTCGCACATGTGCAAATGGACAATTGATCCATTAGTGAAAAGCAGCAGAACCAACTGATAAAGATGGGAGACTCTAAACAGCACATTGGCCTCTGGATGGAAATAATAACAAAAAGGAAAAAAAAACCAACATGGAACAGTCAACCAATATAAAGTATTAGACACACCCTGCAGGACGGAGTTTTCTTTTTAGAGAAGCACTTAATTTATTTATCTATTTAATTCATTTGGCAGATACTTTTTCCAAAGCGACTTACAGGGGTAAGTGAGCAGTCAAGCTCTCTGAAGAATAAAATACAATAATCAATTAAAAACACACAAACACTACCGTACAATTAAAAGCAAGGAATACAAAGCACAAATATTGCATGAAATAAAAGAATAGATAAAAAATAAATAAGTAAAAACAGCTGTGCAAATAAAATGACTTAGTAAAACAATTAAAAAATAGAACAAAAATAAATAAACTGAAAGTGCTAGGATCGCGGGTGCTCTCTGAAGAGGTTGAAAATGGGTAGATTATTACATTATTCACATTAAGGTACATTAATTGCACCTTCTGCTAGCACTTTGGCTAACGCCTCACCCAGCTTGCGACAAACATGTTAAGTGTTTATATGTTACATTTTTCATGAGTCTGTCTGCTCATGCAACAAGAAACACAATTAATATTGATTAAAAATCAATGATATTAAATTGTGATTAACCAAACCCAACCCTGCGATTAATCTGATTTAACATTTAATCATTTGAAAGCACTATTACTAATGTTAGTTGGGCATTACGTTCAATATTAACAGTGAATAATAATGACTAGTTTTAATATAATTATGTTGAAGGTAATTTTTTTCCTGACTTTCTTTCCTGACCCCTGGAGGCCATAGTTCCTGTAGCATCTGCCTATATTTACCTCCACGAAGGAGGTTATGTTTTACCTCCTTGTCTGTCTGTCTGTCTGTTTGTCAGCAAGGTAACTCAAAAAGTTATGGATGGATTTTGATTACTTTCAGAGATGATTGATAATGTGTCAAGGAAGAAACCATTCAATTTTGAGCTATAAAGGTCAAGGTCACACTGAAGGTTAACAACTAAAACACATAAATGGTGATATCTCACAATCCAGACCAAATAGTATCAGGTGTTTTTTTTCATTCACTTTGTCTGACCTTCTGACATCAAATGAGATAACACCGATAGGCTCGATGACGTCAAGTTTTGACGTCATATTACATCAATTACAAATGGTATATTTGCAAAATTTATGACCTGTACCTTAACGCAGGGTTATTGACATATTTTGTTAAATCTGACAATATCTTGTTCTTCATATTTAACATTAGATCTAACATGTGAAATTTGGTCATTGTGCGACGTCGCATAACGTCAAGAGTGACGTCATATGTGATCGAATATTAAAATGGACACAACTCAAAAACAGGACAGAGGAATTCTTTGAATTTTTTTTTAAAACCCTCTCAGGGATTAGACTTAGACTTAGACTTCCTTTATTGTCACTGCACAAGAATACACACAACAGTGGGATTTTTGGCAACGAAACGTCATTGCTTGGCTTCCGGAGCACACATACTTAATGCTAATTGCTAATGGCCAATAAAATAAATCATGAGCAAACACAGAACATTAGTTTACAAATAAATTATAAACATCCAGATCCAAACCTTTGCAGACTTGCGCTGCTTTGTGGAGGTCTGCGTTCTCGGAGTGATCTAGTATCTAATGCAGTGTATCCCAAGCTTTTTGAGCTGTGGCACATAATTCACATTAGAACAATCAAAAGACATGTTCGCAAACAAAAATATCACAAAAACTATATCTACTGAAATGTAAAACTAGTGTCAATTTACTCACTTGATGGGAAACCTAGGCGTGTTTTTATGGTTTTTACATAAAGCTGGTATTGTTGCAGAAACTGAAAGACATGGAGAAAACTGAGAGGGGTGCATCAGTGACCCCCCCCCCCGGACTTTAAAGATTGCAATCCATATAATAGAGGCATATGCCCCCTGCCGCCTGTGTATCACTTGTGAAAGGGCTTTATCAACAGAATGTACCACATTAGAGCCGGTTCAAATTCATTTTCACTTTGCAAAGGGATACTGTTGTTGTAGAGTGGATTATTGGCATATGTGGTTGTACACATCTATATAACGCCACTGGCTTAGAGTGGCGTATATATTGGAGGGCTGAGTGGTAGCTTGGGTAGACCGATTGTGAAGTGGATGAAAAAATGGTCTGATAGATGCAGTGGTGTTATCTGCATGTCAGTTCTTAGTGAAGATCAGGTTAAGTTGGTTTCCATTTTTGTGAGTTGGAGAGCAGCTGACCAGATAGAGGTCCCATGAGTTCATCAGGTCCTTGGCATATGGCTTGTCTAGGTGAATGTTGAAGTCACCGAGGATAGGAGATCATCCAGATCTGGGATGGAGGATATTAGTGTGTCCATTTCATCCAAAATGGCACCTAGTGCTTCTGGGTCATGATAGATCACAACTATCTTATCTCATATTTATGACTTTTTATCTATAACTTTGACTTTTTATCTAACAATTTTGAGTTTTTATCCCATAATTATGCTTTAAAAACCAAAAAAATCCCATAATGATGACCGTCCATGTGAGTTTTTTCCCCATTTTTCCTAAATTTGCTGTCCAAACCCACTAAACTGAGTAACTGTGACCTGATCAAACACATTATCTACACGGTCACACATTTTGAAAGGTTTTATCTTTGGATACGTTTGAAACTTTACTGTTTTTTCATGGCTAAATAAGTATTATTTCATCCAGGGCAAAAAAAGACTTTACTTTCTACTTCATTAAAAATGAGAAGTCGTATTTTTTTTTTTTTTTTTACTTTGGAGTTGAATCAGGACTTCTACTTTTACAAGATAATTTTTTCACACAAGTATCTGTACTACTAAAGTACAAAATGGGAGTAATTTTACCACCTCTGCAGAGTGCAAATCATAGACTTTACACTCAGATAATCCCATCAACCTGTTTATTGTACTACTATAGTCATCATTTTAAAAGAGTACAAAGCAGGAATTCATATTGAGAATGTGAACTGTGTTTGTTCCCTATAAATTGAAGTGAGAGAGAGTTGAAAGGAAGTGCAAGATGATATGATAGCTTTCACATCCCTAGGGAAATCAAACCAGCATGGTGGATCGGCCATTGTGAGAGCAAGCCTAGTCCGCTACAAACACAGGAAAAGTGAGATTTTACTTTGCGCCAGCACTCGTTTTCACCTATATCCAGCAGAACTAAAGAGGGGAAAAAAAAAACTGAAATCATGCTGGAGAAACGCGGCATGCATTATGTATGACGGTTGTTTTCTGAACCATTTTGTTTCAAGGATTACGGCATACTTCAAAGATATTTTCTGTCGCCCTTTTGTGTCGAGACAACAAAAATAAAATGTTCAGTGTTTGCAGAAATCACCTGGTTTTAAAACAATACTATTGTAGAGAAAAAAAAATAAAGGGTTGTGAATCAGTCACAGCTCTTAACATGAAACGTTTTTACATTTATTTTTCTTCGACGGGTACTAACTGAGGCTGATTTATACCACAGAGAATAGTTTATTGTGGCTGGTTGCTACAGATCTCATCTTGTTCGTGTAGAGAATTACAGCAGCAGGGAAGATGGTGATTAATCATCTGATGTTATCAGCCACTCCCTAATGAAAACAAGCTACATCTTCTCTTGATCATTTCACTCATTTCAGTCCGCCTCCATCTCTCTGTGAGTATTGATAATTTGCTGTCAATTGTAGCAGTAAAATAAGCTTCCCATCTGATTCAGCAATTTTTCCCCATAAATATCAGTGATCAATGACAGCACCACAGTACCGGGGCTGTTACTGTTGGACATTAACATTGCAGAGAAATACCAACACTCACCAAAATCATGACAGGATGCAATCCTCATGTGGACAGAAGACAGGGATGGGGTGGTTTCTGCTTCCCGTCTCCCTGTGCACAGCCTTGCATCAACAAGATATCTTTAATTTCTATATTTAACATTAATGCACTGTTTGAAACCATAATGGATTTGTTTCAGGAAATAGGAGTATACTGGAATTTGGCTTTGTCTGTTTCCAGTTACTTGTATTGTCATTTGTTTTGGTTTTTTTTCCCGTAAACCAATGCTGTTTCCAAAAAAAAAAAAAAAAAAAAGTACATAGTGATGCATAATAATGAAATACTGTATTACAGTATTTTAAATATTACGGTCAGTGTGGGTTGTTTGTTGCTGTCTGATGTAAGTGAACACCAGTAATATGCGTCAGGTGTACAGACTCACATTAGTGAAAAAAAATACTGTTTATCCAATTGATCAAATCTGACAATAACAGCTGTTCTCATCATCAAATCTCTTCTATAAACTGCTACACTCATTACATACATATTAATATTTGATACTACTCTACAAATCCTGAGGCGTGCTTAGTTTAGGCTAATACATATTCAGTGACTAATTATATACAATTGTTAGGGAGTTTCATTAGTGCTTATGGCATAGGTTCAGCTCAGTGGTAGATTATTCACAGTTTATTCTGAGACAAAGGAGCAGAGATGTGAAATTGCTTCAGTATGAAAATAGTAGAAGTCATTTATAAGCCACATTTGACCTTGACTGTCTCATTCTATAAAAATTAATTTCACTCCAACACCTGAAGAAAACCTTGATTAAAATGAACGTAATATCTGTTTCAAATTAGTTGAAAATTAGCTGTATAAGTAAATTCAGGTTAAACCTGCTGAGAAAATTAATAACACTGAATGCAAAACAGCCTCATGCTATTTGAAAAGCTTCATCAGCTGCATTTCTCTAAACTCAGCTTGCTAAGATAAATTGCTGTAATGATAGAATATGTGATCTCAGTGCAGAGTATATCCTTCACTTCTCAGTCATGTTTTTGCATACACTTTTCATTTTGTGTCTCTGAGCTGAACAACCCAGTCCCCAGACTTGCAGTATTTGGCACTTCAAATTCTAATCATTGAAGTTAGACACACTTTAATAACTTTGGCTGAACTACTTATACTGGGGTTAATTCTACAGTACCAAACTGCCCCTCAGCCCTCTAATAATAATAATAATCCAAAAAACTTTGTTAGAAAGTAATACATCATGTTAGATTGAAGAAACTCAGGTGCAGGCATTCCTTAAATATATCTAAAATTTAAAAAGAAAAAAAAATATATTGCCTTGAATCCATATATCATTCGTTCATTCGTTTTTCAAAATAAAACGAAAAATAAGACAGTGAAACAACAAGTCGTTTCTTCTTTATTTGCTTCCAAAACCAAAATGAAAAGATAATAACAATAACGATGTGTTTTTTCGGTTTTCCTTTTTGTGTTTAAATGAATAATGGAAAAAACGGATAACGGCCGTTTTCTATTTTGTCCAATTTTTACCTGAAGCGAGTTGAATAAACTGGAAATGACCTTTTACCCGCAGTGACAAATATGGAAATTAAGAGGGTCACCCTAAGACCTGAAGATATGATCACGGAAAAAATTGGTGTCATGTCATACCATAATGATCTTCAAGTCCAGTGGACATGTTTCTTTGGATTATTAAGATCAATTTCCGGTTTACTCAATTTGGGATTATTATTAATTTAAACGCAAAAAGGAAAACTATCTGTTTTATCATTTTGGTTTTGGAAACAAATAACGAGAAACCAGTTGGTTTTTTCGTTCTTAATTTTGGTTTTATTTTGAAAAACGAATGAACGGATGACACACGGATTGCCTTGCTATACTTATTGCAAGGCTAACGCCATCACACTGCTGCATCAGGGTTAAGGCTTGATAGCACTGAAGCTGAAGAATCAGATAAAAAAGATGATATTTCTGTACCACAACAATATAAAAAAAAATTAACTACAGACAAACATGTACAATTATTATTACATTTATAAGTAAAAAAACTGGAAGCATGCTTTAACTTAACAAATGAGCATACGTATTTTGTGTATGCTTTAGTACTTATCTAAAAACTGTACCAATATATTCCCAAATTCTACATAAGTGGGGTATTTTTATTTTAGTTTGTTCTAATCATTATTCTCTTGCATTATTACACTACACTAGAAAGAGCCCTGTATTATCCAATGCCAGTGGTGAGTCTTTCATCTCATTGAGTCTGGATAAAAACTATCATCAGTTTTGACTTAATGTTATTTCCTACATATAAAATCATGCTTTTGAAAACCAGGTTCTACCTCTGCAATATCTGAAACAGAAAACATAGTGCAGAGACCTATAGTAAAGCATAGATCATGCTTGAAGATGATGTCATGTGTGAAGATCAGTGAAGTGTAAACACATCAAGAGGTGGATGGAAGTGGGCTGCTGTTGTCCCCACGGAGGGAAGACATTGGCTTTTTTTATTGCCATGTGTCAGATCTACTTCTCACCTGCGGAATTGCACACTGCCGCATCAATGCAGTGGAGATGTTAACTTACTTATCTCATATTAAATGTTTTTTTCCCCCACAATTTTAAGCTTGATTATCAGACAGGTGACCAGTCAAGATATTCTATTTTGCACATGGTTGATAAGATGGCAGGAATGACATACAATAACATAATTGGGTCCTTAATGCCTACTGTCGTAAATATGTAACATACCAAAAATGTCTAATTCTATGTTATATGGTACAGTCAAATTCATTTTCTCCACTTAATTTAGCACATGCTTAAAAAAACTAAACAAACAAACAAAAAAACGTATACACAAATTAATTAGTTGCAGAAGTGTTTTTGTACCATACATTTTTCGTAAATAGAGTCTCATTTTACATGTAAAAGGCCTAATTCAATCCAAGGCCCCCAATACTATCCCTCAAACACTTTAAAAATTATAAAACAAAATGTAGATTTAGATTTTAGCATGTCCAGGCTAACACTAGCTATTGATATAAAATATAAAAATGTACCGATTTTGTATGAAATATGTGTTAAAATAAGAAGTAGATTTAGATTTTAGCCCGTCCAGGCTAATGTCAGTGTCCGGGACAGAAGAGTTGAGCCACATCTCGGTGAGAATGAGGATCCAGTAGTCTGGTGGATCATGTTTGGCGTTTAAATCCAGCTTCACGTAGTACAGTTTGTTTTCCAGTGAACGTAAGTTGGCGTGCAGGACTGATGGAAGTGCTGGTCGGAACGGGTTAGCTCTTAGCTTAGCTGTAAGTCCAATGCAACAGCCGTGCTTCTGCTTCCTCTCGTACCGCTACCAATGTCTCCAAAGGCGTCCTCTGTGGGGGAGACTCCGCTGTAGGACGCTGGATCTTACCGGCATAGCAGACCTAGGTTCTGTAGAACAGTCTGCGTCTCCGGGCTTGCGGAGTCCAAGTTTTTAAAAATGTTTCTTTAGCCGATGATAGTCTGCCGGTCATATACTCTTCTTGCACCGTTCGGCTGAACTTATGATACTACAAGCAAGAGATCCTGGATTCTGGATCACTTTGAAATTTATTCTCTATTTACCGCAATGTAAAATTTCAAAGTGATCCAGAATCCAAGATGTCGTTACCAAAATTTTATTATTTGTTCCTTGTGACACTCCCAACCGACCCTGTAAATTTCATCATGATCCATTCATAATCTTTGAGTTATCTTGCTAAATAACAGGCAAAAACATAATCTCCTTGGCAGACCTCTCTTCATTTGAAGGGGGGATGTCTGCCTTGGTGGGGGTTTGCGCTCTCAGACTACTTTTCTAGTTTATTTCTTTATTTTTAAACACAGTGGTGGGTCATTTTGACCCAAAGACAACAGGAGGATTAAGGTTTGACTGTATTCACAGAGACATAATGAGGAAAAAGATAGAGCACACTGACATCTGGAACTTTTTTGCTTTTAAAGAGTGAGAAATACTGGCACTAAATCTACAGACAATTACAGTAAAAGTGCTGGTGCAAGTAGGTTTTACACACTATTCATGTGTATGAAAGAAAGAGTTGGTTAGCAGACAGGATGAGGGCAGAGAGTAGGACCATGAGCTGGGGGACCACCCCTTAATTATGAAGGTGTAAGGTGGATCGTTCTAATTTATAAACAGTCCAATCCATGTTTAATGCTACCTGAGTGTTTGTACATCTGTTTCAGCCTTCTTGAATGGTCTTGCAAAAAATAAAAACAATAATAAACTTACAGTAACACTGTCGAAGGCTGACAGCAAGCGTATAGTCCCAAAATCTCCCCAATCCTCTGCTATATATAAATCTATACACAATAATTGTTAGACAATTGATATCTACTCAATTTGAGCTACATTGACCTGATAGTGATATAATAACAGTAGAGAAAACACAAAGTGAATGAAAATGACACTATTTGAACTCTGAATGGTAGCAAGAAAATTGACAATTGTAAGATGATCAATATGAGCCTTTTTTTTTTATCTCACTCAGCTTACTATCACTTTATTTATGTCTATAAACTGATTTTCCCCCTTTAGATAGAGAAGTTGAAATCAATAAGGTTCTTCCATTAGGGGTGCCCTCTGTTGTTTATTAAAGGATCAAAAAATCAAAACAAATCTGTCCTAGTTATGAGCCTTATTCACCCGGAACGTTCAAAAGATGGTGAAGGGTACACTTGTTGCTACATACAACACTTTACCAATGACAATGGCACCTCACTGCTGCGTCCTGAAATGTACATCTTCAAAGAGGAAAAAGTGCTAACGTGGACAGACCTTCCATCGTTTCCCCAACGACAAGGCAGTTTAGTGTGAATGAATCAAAAACATAAAACGGGAACCTGGGCCATATTTCACGGCAAGATAAGGATAATTATGTCCACTGAAATGCATTAGCTAACACATTAAGCTTAGCTTACCAGACTAGCATCAATAATAAATAGCGCTAACAGCCACCTAATCAACCTAATGTCACAATGAAATAAGAAATGAAATATGTATTTACATAACACTACATTTTATATGCTATTTCAAGAAGTCTTCCATTTTGTGGTTAGCGTGCCGATAGCTGTCAGAACTGATGATATGCTAGCAGTCCCATTAGCCTACTTAAACTTTATGTCGGTGTTAATTTCGTCAGATGAGACGAGATGAAATATGTTGGTCGATGACCCTTTTCCCCATGATGACGACAGGACGATGACGAGACTACACAGCTGTTCTAAAAACACTGACTATAATCTGTGACAATGTGCGTGTTCATTGACGAATAATAACAAAACGAAAATATCAGAGCGCTGCAAGTTGGGAGAACAGCACTGCACTCGTCAATGTCACAATTATCTTACTGACAAATCAAAAGCAAGGAGGTGGGACAACAGTGTTTGAATGTTTACACGTATCACATATCTAACCCACAAGTGAGTGACGTCAGTGTAAGTTAGCATCGACACACATTCTCAGAAAGAGCCCATGAGACAAGGTTTTTAACACATATCATGTCGACAAGTCCTCACGTGTAAACACTGCAAATTTAGCTTGGCATAAATACATGCTAGTTCTGGATTGAAACACACAGACCTACTAATAAACCTCAACTCCTGAAAGACATTGTGGCTGATTTATTGATTACATTTAATATGTTTTCATCTTGGGTTTCAACTGTAGACATTTTTTTGGAATAGCAACACATAAAATATTTTAACACTACAGGTGCCTTTATAGCTGAGCAAAAACATTTAAATGAAATAAAAATTGAAGATCACAGTAGTCTATATCGAATACTGTACAGATAAAATGTTCTGAATAATAATAATACATCTTAAAAACTAGAAAACCAATTCAAAAGAAATATATGTTACCAGATGGAGGTGGATGGAGGCATCTGGTAGTCTACTTTTAGTCAGTTTTAGTCGACTAAACTTCTCAACATTTTAGTCGACTAAAATATGACTAACAAAAAAGATTTGTGAAAGACTAAAAGTGACTAAGACTAAGAATGAACTTTGATATAAGACTAAAACTAAAATGAAAAAATGGGTAACAAAATTAACAATACTTCATGTATCCTTCAACCCAAAAACTGTAGCCTTTCAACACGACAGCTGGGGGAATATTACAGCCCTTACATGCCCATTTTTCAACAATCGATCGATGACTCTGGCAAGACGGAGAGATTAGTGGTCCAAACTGCTGGCATGTTGGCAACCCAAACATTCACTGAAGCTAGTGATTGACAATATATGGAACTATGTACTTCCGTTTAACTTCCGTACCCCTCAAGCGTAAAAATGTCTGCTAGGTGAATAAGGCGGATTACATTCACGTGAAAAATATCCAACGGTTCATGTCAAACCATTACATCCCCAAGACTCAATTTCAGGGATATAAATGTACTAGTCATTCTGGACTGCATACAACAGTTAGTACAATTTATTATAAGAACAAAAATCCAGTTTCAACTGAGGTAAAAGAGTGTGGGCATGGCATTTTACAAAAACAACACTTACCCTCTCCTTGCACAATTAGTTTAAAAATGAAATGCTATGACTCCAAACAAGTGTTTTCCAGATATTTAGAAAAATATACGTCATACTTACACTGCAGGACTAGTCATTTCCAGTTTCTGACTCCTTGCAGCTTGATGTCAAGTGATTACATTATAGTTCATCTATGACTCATGATACCAGGCTTTAAACTCAGGGTTAATATATGAATTGCTCATGTTTCTCATTGCATTTTTCATGTCACACAATACAACAATAAATGTCATAGCATTTATTTATGTGCAGAGTTATATGATCATGTAGCAATGATTGTAGCCAGACTGCTGTGTAAATTCTTCTCCATTACAACCCACAACATTCTCCATGGTGTTTGGCTCTGGCTAAAACACCATGGAATAATGTCTTATACTGCCTGAAAAACTGTTTAATAATTTGAGTCAGATGAATCCTGGTATTGTCATCTTAGAATATGTCTGTCTCACCAGGGAAGAAAAATATTCACTCATAGAAAAACCTGCTCATTGAATTCATTTTTTATACAATATTACTGAACCTAGATCTTCAGATTCAGATTTAGATGTTTTTATTTATCCCCTAGGGACAATTCGGTTTGCAGACAATTGGTCGCAGCAACATAAAAAACCCCCAAAAAAACACACATACACTTTGGCTATGATCTGTCAGTATTCAAAAACAGCTAAAAAAGCCCAGCAATAAATAAATAAATACAAAATACAACAGTGAAAGTGCAACAGGATCATTAGATACATAAATACATTTAAAAAAACAGAGAAAAATATCACACATGTATAGAAAAAATATACCCTACATATTAACACTATCACTGTCGTTTAAAAGCCTGATAGTAGATGGAATAAAAGAAATTGCAAAAGCGATTTGTTTTCCTTCTAGGAGCAAGGTAACGCGTCCCAGAAGGCAACAAAGCAAAATTGCTATATAGCACGTGGTCTGGGTGTGCAATAATACTCCTGGCCTTGTGGAGCACCTGCCTATAACCTGCCTATAACCTGCCTATAACCTGCCTATAACCTGCCTATAACCTGCCTATAACTTGGTTGTGGACACACCCATGACCCTGGCACAAGTTCTTGTCATGCAGGACAAGCTGTTGTTATTGACAAAGTGAATCAATACTAGATCAGAACTGGGGCTATAACGATAACGGGTGTAATAATAACCCAAAGTAAAATTCATGATGCTTATTATTACTGTTTAAATTCTAATTGTCATTAAAACCGTGTTTGATTCCAGCTTCTTGAAAACTCGTGGTAATACTGCAGCAGTACTTCAGGTGCGCATGTGCAGCTTGTTTGACATGTGAAAACTCTATTCTCACTACGTTTATATGCACATCTAAACCAAACTATTGGCAATAAATGAGCTAAGGACTTAACTGGAGTGTCCCAGAAATCTGAGTATACATGTGACTACTTCTTCAAAAAAAAAAAAGTTAAGATGTGTGAAAAAAACATGACGAAGATAAAATATGTTTAAAATAATTCATAATTTTTATAGGTTTTTATATGTTTTTATATGATTTTATAGGTTTTTGTAACCAAGCCAGTTTAATAAAGGCTTTTTATTCTTCACTTTTAAGAGAGTGCCTTGGAATTTTTCTTTGTTTTTGCTGTTTTTTCCTATCCAATAGAGCACCTCTAATTATTATTACTTATTTTGAGTCCAGGTAGCGCTCCTTAAGCAAACTTTTTTTATGTTTAAAATAATGTTGAAAACACACAAAGATATGTCTAGAGATTAAGAAAAGTATGTTTAAAATGTTAAAAAAGAGGTTTAATGAATAATAAATAACAAAAAAAATATATGTTTATAAAAAATATTATTGGAGGGTAGGGGGGGGCTGCTTCTGAATTATTTTAGGGGAGCCTCACTATCCTACAATTTGAAAACTCCTACTCTATGAGTTTTAATCACTTAAGACATACTGTAATTACCCTTTGAAAAAGCAAAGTCCTCCGAACTTGCAATATAATTTTAGCTTCATAGGGACAATCAGGTATAGTTCTGCCAACAGGTTTGGCTAATGGTGTCACATTAATAAAAAGTAAATCAATAAGTAAACATAAAAAGGCCAATAAATGTTGTGAAACAGACACATTAACCTAAATAAACATTAACACAAAACCCACCATGAACCCTTGTACATAAAATAGAACACAATGAAAAACATGTCCAGTACCCACAATGCAATGTGGCAGACTATCTATCTATCTATCTATCTATCTATCTATCTATCTATCTATCTATCTATCTATCTATCTATCTATCTATCTATCTATCTATCTATCTATCTATCTATCTATCTATCTATCTATCTGTCTGATAATCTGTTTCAGGTCTAACGTTACAACCTCTACTGTGAGAGACACAATGGACTTTTAGAAAGTAGACAAAAGTAAACTCTGAGGATAATAAGTTAAGGGAGAATAATATTAAGGGCACAAAACAAGCACACTAGATGTTTACAGGTTGAACTTGAAACCAAGGTTACACACACACTGTTCTGTTCCAAGGCCTGCAAAATGTTACTAAGACCTATGAGGCCTACGAAACTCGATTCCAGGGATATAGTCTGGGTGCCTGGTGTGTGTCCTGACGAGACCCCCCCCCCCCCGGGTCTCGTCAGGACACATGTATAAGAGACGTAGAAAGCATGTCAACCTTCAGTGATATTATATGGAGACCCTTTAAAAAAGTGATGATAAAATGATAAAATTTTGAAATTAAAAATCAAAATTATGAGATAAAAAGTCAAAATAGTGAGGTAATTGTCATATAACTATAATATATAAAATCACAGTTTCTCTCCTCCACTGATTTTCTCTCTGAAGTGATTCATTTTTGTACTGTCAGGTCACAGTGGTCAGTTTTATGGGTTCGGGCAGGACATTTAGGAAAAATGAAAAAAAAAAAAAAAAAAAAAGGCACAATTGAGAAAAAGTCATCATGAGATTAAAAAAATGTTCTAAATGTGAGATAAAAAAATTATAATTTTAAGAGGAAAAAGTCAAAATTGTAAGATAAAATGTTCAAATTGGGAAATTAAAATTCAAAATTGTGAGCTAAAAAGTCTGAATTATGAGATAAAATGTAAAAAAAAATTATGAGGAAAGTATGAAATAAAAAGTCAAAATTGTGAGATAATAGTCATATAACTATAATGCATAAAGTCAGTTTCTCTCTGAAGCCATTTATTTTTCATACAGTCACATCTGTTTAGTTTAAAAAAAATTCTAAGAATGTAAAGAGTATAAAGTACAGATATTTATGCAAAAAAACTAGGCAGTCAAATTAAAAAGTTTCCAGAAAACTAAATACTCAAAGAAAGTACAGATACCTAAAAAAAAATCTACTAAAGTACAGTAATCAAGTACTTTTACTTAGTTATTTTCCACCTCTGATAAAGGCTTTGTTTCAGGTAAAGACGGCTGAATATAACTGCCTGTGAGGTTTCCTTCTCCGTACAGCTGTATATAGCCTAGCTTACTCAAACTAGACTCTTTGAACACTTCTGTCTATATTAGTCATCAGGTTGTGCAACAAAGAGAAAAAAAAATCATTCTTTTCACAGAGTAGCTCGACCACAGACGGTCTCCTCTTCCTTTCTTCTCTCTCTTTTTCACCTTGTGTCACAAACATTAACTGGGCAGAGTTAACATTAGATGCATTTTTAGTTTCTATTGACGTCACTATTTCTGACAGTAGAACAACCAGGTAACTCAGTCTTTGTGTTCAGTTAAATTTTTTGGTCAAATATCAGACCAATGTTAGCAGATATTTTTTTCCTAATTCAAGATTTTTTTTATTATTATTTTGCTTAATTCAAGCTAAAAAAAAATCTACCATTGGAAATAATAAAAATTATCTTAGAAATATTTATTGAAATGGGATTTTCAAGATTTATTTTCTAAAAAAATATCTGTTGTTATATGTTAGTTACAGGTTAATCTTTTGCTGATCGTGTGTGATGTGATATTTTGACTACAAATTAGAAAAATACAAATTAGAAAAATACACTTGGGAATACTTTCATTTTTGCACCATATTAAATGCTTCATATTTTGCTAAAGCCACTTTTAATAGTCTTTGGTTCATTTATTTGTGTATTTAAACAAACCCTGCGATGACCAGGCGACTCATACAGGGTGTACCCCACCTTCACCCATTGTAGCTGGATTAGGCCCCCAGTGACCCCTGTGACCCTCGTGAGGATAAATCCGGTTCAAATAATGATAGAGAGAAACAATCAACAATATTTTCTTTTACTTACACATCATTCATTTGCAAATAGTACATAATAATAATAATAATAATAATAATAATAATAATAATAATAATAATAATAATAATAATAATAATAATAATAATAATAATAATAATAATAATACATTTTATTTGTATAGCGCTTTTCATGGCACTCAAAGACGCTTTACATGTAGTAAAAACAGAACAACAATAAAAACAAACAATAGAAAATCACAAATCACAAATTAAAGCAGACAGAATTAAAAAGTAATCATGACATTTGAATACAGTTTAGATTTTCCAATTCCAACCAAATACAGTGTTGAATGTTTTTCCATATACGGTTTCTTTCTGTTTGGTTTCATGCATCCCTGTGAGCCTGTAAAGGTCTTGAAACTTTACATTGTCTCCTAACAGATGTATTTCCATATGTGCACAGATGTGTGCGTGGGTGTCTTTGTGTGTGCTTCGGTGGCAGCTTTGTTCCTCCCCGTTGCACTTGTTACTAAGCCTACCTCCCAGGTGTGCAGAAGCTGCCCACATGCCTGTTATTTTACGGTCTGAAAATGTACTGCGACACATCCTGCTAATTTAACTGACAAGATTTCATTCACAGTTATAAAGGAAATGTCATGGCTACCCTGCAGGTATGCTGTCACACTAGCTGGGGTCATAACAGGGATCTCCGAGACTTTTTCTGTCCAATTTTAAAGCACATGGGAGGCAACTTTGTTAAGCATTTCTCTGCATGCCAAGGATCATTTTAAGAGCGGAGCTAAGTGTTAGACCGTGCTGAATGATAGACAAGGGCAGAGGCATCACATATCAGTGAGTCCAGTGACAAGCCTCTGACTGACGGTGAGATTTATCATGGTATAATTCATGACAGCCACACCCCCTCATATCTCCTCAGTCACATGATCAAAACCTGTGTCATTCTTTTTCCACACTACTGTTACGCAACATCTAGAAGTACAACGCGAGCTTTATGTATGACACCAAGTACTTATTTTGCTCAAACATGTCAAATAAATGCATGTAATTAAAGAAGAAGCAGTAGTGTATTAGCATTTTATGTAACACATAGAGGAGGGGTGTCAAACTGGGGTCCTCGAGGGCCGGTGTCCTGCATGTTTTAGATGTTTCCCTCTTCCATTACACCTGGAGAACATTGCATTATTATTAGTCTGATGAGGAGCTGATTATTAACTCTTTAAGTGTCAGTGATGATAGATGATTTAGTTTAAATATTCAGAAAAATTCAACCATTTTCCTTTTAGTTTTGTGCATGGACAAGGTGCCAAAAAGCAAGAGTTTTTTATTTTAATTTTATTTAAACATTTTTTAAAGGCAAAATTAAAATTGCTGCGACCAAATTTCAATAGTAGTTTTCTTCTTTAGTCATATTTTTGGGGAAATTTTCCACATTATTTGTCATTTTATAAATATTTATTAGTTTTTGTTGCTCATTTTGTTTATTTTTCTACTTTTTTTTTTTTGTAGTATTTTTTTTTGATTTTCTGCCATTTGTGTCTTACTTGGCTCATGTTACCAATTATTTTGTTAGTTCTCAGGATTTAAAGGGTTAAACTGAATCACATGGAAGAGGGAAATATCTAAAACATGCAGGACACCGGCCCTCGAGGACTGGAGTAGAGCATGAAATATCTCTGTGCCTCTATAATGGAGTCTGATGCTGATGGACAGAGGTGAAGTTGATTGTCATGAAGATCAAATATGAAATCTTCCAGTCATGTCAAGATATTGATTAATAGTCAGACTACTCTGCCAGTTTCATCATCATGAACATGCAGCCATACCATCATTGGGAACCTGGAGGGTGAATTAACAAGATGTTTTCCTGGAACGTTTTTTTTTTTAACTACGTATAGTGCTTAAAATCCCCTTCACGCACTAATTACAACCAATTAATTAAAGGATCTAACACTCTTTTTTTTTATTGCTCTTTTTCAAGGTAACAGAATAAACATAAAAAACAGTATGGCAGAAGAGAAAAACATCAACAGCAGATATGTACTGACTATTTTAAAAAAAATATGCTTACAACAGCAAGAATGAATTTTTTTAACCCTATTTTGCTTTTTAAAAAAAAAAAACTTTTGTAAGCAATTATAAAGTTACGTAAAATCAGACAATAAAGAAAAAAAAAATTCTGATTCAAGAGTTCTCAAGTGAATTCTTTAAAATACAATTATCTTAAGTGAGGAAATGGATAAACAGGGATTATTATATGAGGAAGGTTGTGCTGTTTTACCGGCCAGATGGTGTTCTGTCAAAATGAGCGTCCCCATCAATACGAGGCACCGGATGCCAAAATTGACAACAATCTCTACAACTTTACATTATTCAGTCAAAACACGCATCTCCGCATTCGGAAACGTCACCACCGATATCATACCATGCTTCCATCATAGCCAGTCCTCTCCAACATTTCTATGATCTAACTCTCTTATTTATACTTATAGTCATTCGTCTGGGTTGTGGGGGCAGCAGCCTCAACAAAGCAGCACAGGCTTCCCTCTCCCCACAGGTGGTCAAAGTACTCACATTCTGTACTTAAGTAGAAGTACAGTACAGCTACTTGTGTGGAAAAGTACTCTGGTTAAAGTAGAAGTACTGATTCAACTCCCTTACTGAAGTAAAAGTTTAAAAAAAAAAGTAGAAATTATCAATTGTAGTTCTGCATATGAACCCCACTGGATGGCAGAGATGGAAAGTAACTAAGTACAAGTACTTCATTACTGTACTGCAGTACATTTTTTTTAGGTGTAGCGTAGAAGTCTCTCCTAGAAAATATATTTGGTATTGGAATCTGTACTTTCCATGACTATTTATTTTTCTGGCAACTTTTTACTTTTACTCCCTACATTTTTGCATAAATATCTGTACTTTATACTCTTTATATTCATATAAATATCTGTACTTTATACTCTTTATATTCATATAAATATCTGTACTTTATACTCTTTATATTCATATAAATATCTGTACTTTATACTCTTTATATTTATATAAATATCTGTACTTTATACTCTTTATATTTATATAAATATCTGTACTTTATACTCTTTATATTCATATAAATATCTGTACTTTATACTCTTTATATTCATATAAATATCTGTACTTTATACTCTTTATATTCATATAAATATCTGTACTTTATACTCTTTACATTCTCAGAATAGACTTGTTACTTTTTCAAACTAAACACATGTAACAGTATGAAAAATAAGTGGCTTCAGAGTGAAAATAAGTGGAGAAGTACTGTGACTTTATATATTACAGTTATATTATCTATACTATTACCTCACAATTTTCACTTTGTACCTTATATCTATTCTTAGCAGTGTCTGCGTGGGGAGCCATGGACAACAGGATCTGTGGTGACTCGCTTGTGTCCTCTGCTCCTCTGGATGTACAAATGGACGTTTACATCTGTAACCTGTCCGTCCATGGGAGTGGATCTCTCCTTCAGTGTGGTTCTCCTCAAGATTTCTTCTTTTTCCGACTGGGTTTTGGAGTTTTTTTCTTGCCGAGAAGGAGGGTCTAAGGACAGGGGGTGTTTTGGACCTTTTATCTATCTCTGTAATTGTGTTTTCTGGAAGGCCCTGTGAGATGATTTTGTTGTGGTTTGGAGCTTTATAAATAAAATTGTATTGAATTGAATTGAATTGAATTGAATTGAATTGAATTGAATTGAATTTAATTGAATTGAACTGAACTGTTGGAGGGCTGCATTTGGTCTCCAGATGACATGTTTGAGACCCCTGATTAAGTGTTTTTTTTTTCCTTTTTTTTTCCCGACAGCACAGAAAACCTCCTGAGTTCATAATTCTGTGTTGTCAGTTTGTCCACAGCAGCTTAAGACAGATTTACTCCTTTTCTTTCACAGTGGGTGGTATCCAGCGTGACGATGCATTAACTCCAGCGACTATATCAAAGTGTGCGTCAGTGTTAATATTCCCTTAACACAAAGCCCAGAATCAACAAAACAAACACCAAGTATAAGCAGAGAATTTAGCAGTTTTTTTTTTTTAACAAGGAGGGAGTGTGTGGGGGAGGGGGGGGGGGGGTCGCAAACTGCAGCTTGACTACAGAAGTTTACATACTGAACCTGCAAAGATCAGTATCAGGATTTTACATTGACTTCCTGTAACTTCTTCCTACACACGTTGCCATATCGGAGGGATTTACCGAAGCCAATAAATTATCTTACCTATATGTTGTAAATCTCACAAGCCTCATAGATCTGCTGTCATCATCTCCTGTGACACTAGATTTATCCCTGCTTTGTAACTTTCTTAAACACCGTTGCAGTTTTTGAGGACCTTCCTTCATCCATTTTAAGATTTTAACACCTTTACAGAGTTCAGATTCATTTTTACAAACGTCCCAAAGATGGATGTTCAATATGTTTTTCAGGGTTTATAGACTGTGAATGGTTTATATCAGGGGTCTCAAACTCATTTTCTTCAGGGGCCACATTCAGCCTGATTTGATCTCCCATAGGCCGGACCAGTAAAATTAAAGCATAATTACCTATAAATAATGATTGTTTTAATGCAAAAAAAAACTCCATTAAATTATGAAAATACTTTGAAAAAGTATCCAAATGCAAAAAAAAAGTTAAATTTCATAAGGAAAATAAGGTCAATTTCAACTATGTTCTGCCTCAATTCATCATTGGTCCATGTGTTTTATTATGGATCAGTTCTACAAAGACACTAAACTCTTAGGAACTGAAGTAGAAAATGGTTCAATTTCTGTCTAATTTTCTTTAGACATTTCCTTTTGTTCACATTTCATTGTTACATGATAGTTTGTAAATGTAAATATTAGTTTTTGCAGTAAAACAATGACAGAAATTTGAAGTTCTCATCATTTATAGGCCAAAAAAGAAGAAAACATGGAGTCATTTAATAGGTTATTATGCTCTTCACCCCATGGGCCGCATTTGGCCCCCGGGCCGCATGTTTGAGACCCCTGGTTTATATTAATGGGGTGGGGGATTTTTTTGCATCACAGTTAGCCTCATCTGTGGGAGATTAATTTACACCTACAGGTAGAGAATACAGGGAAATGAGTGTTTATGTTGTGTACCATCTGTTTGTGAATTTACACATGAATACAACTACGTGTCCATCAGGATTGCAGCATTTCACAGAAGCTCCCTGGATCTTCACTTTACTCTGGTGTAATTGTGTTCAAACTTTACAATTACATGCAGCCAACTTCAGCATTTAAATGGATCCAATCACCTGAAATTAATCACAATGAGCTCTCCATGAGAGATATAAACACCCCAGTCAAAATAAAATTGCTCCAGACTTCAGGGGTGATGGGTTTAAAAAGGACTCCCAAGTCATTCCACACCTACCTTAGTTTAATAACGAGGTGCACATGAACAATTATCTTTGATACAGTATTTGTGCGCTAGCTGAGAGAATCACCCAAATGCAAACTTAAAGGGAACCTGTCAGGAATTTTTATTGCTAGCTATTTAAAAAATTCATATGTAATACTAGTGGTTCCGTCAGGTTGCTTGTTGTCGTTTATGTAACATTATAGATATTTTGTTGGCTGATTTTCTTTTGATTTCACGGTCTACATGTATATTAAAACTAGTAAATATTTAAAAAAAAAAAAAAAAAAAAAAGGAAAATATTGCTGCTATTAACTTTTGGTATTGAAAAAAAAACTTGGCATTGTAAAAAAAAAAAAAAAGTTGCATTAGCACTGGAACAGGTAATGACATTGTAAAATGTTGAATTGACAGATAAAATATAAATATTGAAAAAAACAATATTTGAGGGGGATATTTTATGTCTTATGTGTTTTACAATGCTAATGGTTTTTTTTCTTTTATTGGTATTTTAGCCAAGAAAACTCTCTGTTTTTTGGTACTCAAATATCCAACAAAATATACAAATATCCACTGAGAAACAAAAAATACAGAGGAAAAAATATGCACAAAATGTGCTAACATCTACTAAAATTCACCAAAATGTGCTGAAACATTCTAAACATTTTCAAAAACTTTTAAAATAGAGAAAATCTATCTATCTATCTATCTATCTATCTATCTATCTATCTATCTATCTATCTATCTATCTATCTATCTATCTATCTATCTATCTATCTATCTATCTATCTATCTATCTATCCATCCATCCATCCATCCATCCATCCATCCATCCATCCATCCATCCATCCATCCATCCATCCATCCATCCATCCATCCATCCATCTTCTGTCTGTCTGTCTGTCTGTCTGATAGCAACGTAACTCAAAACATTATGGATAGATTTGGCTGAAATTTTCAGGAAATTTTGACACTAGTACAAGGAGCAAATAATTACATTTTGGCAGTGATTAGTGGAGGAAAACATCTGTTTCATCTGGTTGGTTGTGGCAGACTGCTGCTCCCAGAAGTGAAAGGGGGGGGGGGGATCTGCCTTGGTGGAGTCTGTGCTCTTCAAATGCTTTTGTAGTTTTTATTATTTGTTTCTTTAAACCCCCCCCTCTGCATTTATTTCTCTTTCCTGTTTAAATTTCCTTTATCGCTTTTCTTATTTATTTCCATATTTAATTTTCATCTGAAATCTTAAATAATTCTATAATAGTGTGAAAATACTACTGATGGATTTTTGGGTAAACTAAGAAGAGTAGTATTACATGACTATATATCATTACATAATCACTGTATCTAAAACAGTGTTCTTAAAAGACAAAAATGTAAAGTATACCCACTTCTCTTGGAACCACTACACTGCTGATCATGATCATTATCAAAATGCTACCCTGTACGATAAACATCACCCTGTGTGTAAACTGTAGTCACTTTCCTGTGTCTAATGCATGCAGTAAGTGCCTGACATAAAAAAACATTCAGGTATAAAGGTGTTTTTCTTTTGGACGGTCGATCTCTCAGATCTTTCTTTACACTGCGACAGTGTTTTGTTGCCGTGTGAGCTCTTATCTGTACACAAATATGGCCTTAGAATTCAGAGAGCAGTTATTTTTCCACCACCGGAGCGTTGATTTTCAGTTTTACAATCCCACAATTATAAGAGTGGAGAGGTGGGAGAGAAACTGGCTAAGAAATACAGTAAGAAATTAAAAAAAAAAAAAAAAAAATGTCCCTGAGAGAGATCAAAAGCTTCATTGGTATGTATAATCCTAACCAAGAGTTGCAGAAACAAAAGAAGGAAGAGATGAGAAAGACATGTAATGATAGGGGAAGATGGTTGGGTAAGAAATGAGAGAGAGAGAGAGTGAAAGACAGGGAGAATGAAAAGAGGAATGGACAGAGGGTGACAGCTCCATCCAGTGGTTAGTTAGTGTTATTCTATTGGATGAACAAGAGCATAGGACGATGAGATGAACAACAATAGTAAGGACTTGGACACTCTTTTTCCTTCTTTACTGCCCTACAAAGCAAAAAGGTAGTAACTGCATTTGTTGGTGAAAATGAGTTATTATGTTTTTTGCAACATTCAAATCATTTTTTGTCATGTAATATAATATCTCATCTCAACTGTCTGTCGTTTTGGAGAAAATTGGTGGGTGTTTGTACAGTAACTGCAAAACGTACGAGTAAAGCAAAACAAAAAGGCAGTAAAGACCTCATATAGGACCCTGCCCCAATAGTTTACAGTGAATCCCTGTATTAGACTGAAACACATTATGTAATTACTGTATTTTCCACACTATAAGGTGCACTAGACTCTTAGGCGCACTGTCAATGAATGTTTTTTTATGAAGGTTTATCATATGCATTAATTGAAGTCAAAATCATGAGATAAATATTCAAAATTATTAGATAAAAATTCAAAATCATGAGATAAAAAGCCAAAATTATGAGATAAAAAGTCAACATTATAAGATAAAAAGTCAAAATTATGTGATAAAAAGACAAAATTATGAGATAAAATGTCAACATTATAAGATAAAAAGTCAAAATTATGTGATAAAAAGACAAAATTATGAGATAAAAATGTCAAAATTATGAGATTAAAAGTCAAAATTATGAGATAAAAAGTCAAAATTATGAGATAAAATGTCAAAATTATGAGATAAAAGGTCTAAATTCCCAGTCACTAAGCACTACCAGAATTAATCCATATATAAGGCGCACTGTGGTTTTTGTAGAACTAGGTAATATGCAGTGACAATAACTGCCTCATGTCCAATAATCTACCTACAACTACTGGGAGAACTTTAAGGTCATTTTTCTCAGTTTGGTGTCTGTGCAGTTACTGCCTTTTTACTTTGTAGGACAGTTTAGATGGGGTGGTTATTCTTTTGATCGTGACAGAAATGATTAAAACACCAAAATTGGTTGAGATGAACTTTAGAACATATGGCATCGTTTCAGACGGGGGTGACAAAAAATCCAGTCATGGAGTTTTATCTCAAAATATGCTTTTTTTTTTTAGATAAAATCTTTTTAAGTCCACTGGAGAAAAAAATTTACACTTGGAAATTAGATGAATGGATCCAATGAACTTTTTTAGGTATGTTAATTGACTTTAACAAATTACCATGGTAACAGCCGTTTTATATTTTTTAAAATATAAAATTCTAAAAAAACAACAATAACCACAACCACAACAACCACATGACTGGATTTTTTTTCACCCCTACTGAAATTATGCAGTATGTCCTAAAATTAATCTCTACCAATTTTGATGCTTTAATCATTTCTGTAACGATTCTTCCAAATATTTGGATGATGCTACCCCACTACTTGATACATGAAGTAACTTGACCAACACACATTTTAACCACTTTACTCTGATTAAAAGGTTAAAATAGGCTAAAAAATTGAGTATTGAATTCAAATGGAGTATTACAGCTGTGTATTTAGACATATTTCACTGTATTTCATGAAAAACATGCAATAAAATTAGGCATCATCACACTGTTTTTCCTCCATAATAAATAAATAACTAAACACTGAAATACTTCATCAAAACAGTTGCTGATTATTTTAATTGACTAATCATTTTATCAATGAGTTTATCCACTTCTGGAATACTAAGTAATGAAGTTTAAAAAAAAAAAAAAAAAAAAACATGCATTTTAAGACATTGCAATTGATTGTGATGTGTGTGTGTGTGTGTGTTATATATTCAAAATCTCAAAGTTATGCTTCTTGATGCAAACGGTTCATGAACGTAGCAGCAACTGGACCAAAGAGTCATGTTCTATTAAAAATAAACAGTTGGGTAAAACTGCCCCCCAGGTAATTCATGTGCTGTTTTTTTTTTCTTTTCAGTTCTGGTTCCTTGTTGGTTTAGTCTTAAATTGAATTTCAAATGGCATTTAAAAAGTTTAAAAAAGTCTTGAATTTAACTTTCCCTGAGCTGTAGGAACCCTGTATATGTTGCGCAAGCACAGTCAGCTAACCGTTAGCTAGCGTCAGTTAGCAGAAAGTGCTATTTGTTTTTTCTCATGTTCTTACCTATAATTTGGTGAATATATCATTGGATGAAGTTACTGTAAACCTTTTGCTCCAGTTGTCTGTCCACATATGTGAGGTAAATGTCAAACGATGCCCACACATCTTCTCTTGTGTTTACCCACCCAAGACTCTTTTTTTAATTTCAAGATGGACGTAGCATAAGTTTATGTCTGTGCTGAAAGTGCCATGTTAATTCCCAGATGGATGTTGCTCTTTCACTTAGTTACTCCATTAGGGAGTGGAGCTGCACCTCTGACCTATTTTGGCAACGACAAATAAACACAAATCAATGAAAAGAAGAGGCAGGAGGGACACAAACGTGATACTGTTGTTAAATGTGACAAGAAGTCTGGAGGAAATCTGCTATATTTATCAGTTTTCCCACCACTGTTTTCACTGCTTCGTCAGTTTTTAAACTCACCTTCTCTTGCTTCAGACACGACATGTCACTAAACTGGGGCATTTTTAGCTTTCTTTGAGACTAATGTCACCATGTTTGTCTTCGTCACCCCCCCCCCCACCCCCACCCCCCAAAAATAAATAAATAAATAAATAAATAAACAGTCAGATTTTCTAGTAAATAGACTGGAGTTTAGATGTTCATCTTCCCTCTCTCTACTGATATTTAATCTTTATGTAACTGACTTGTAACACTCCATTACTCTGTTTATAATATTCCATACATTACATTTAAAACAAACAAACAAAAATCCAATCTTACCAAGTGTATTTTTCTCATTTCTAGTCCAAATATCTCATCACATAATCACTTAAAGAGTAACTTAAGAAGTGATTTATAGACAATAGATGTGGAAAATCTGTTTTCATAAATCTTAGCAAGATCATTTTCATTTGTTCCATTCTTCAGACAGACAGGCAGACAGACAGGCAGGCGGGCAGACAGACACACAGACAGGTAGGTAGGTAGGTAGATAACTTTATTGTCTGTTTCAGTTAAAAACAGAAATGTTTCTTTTGTCACCGCTTAATTGAAATAAAAACAGAAACATTCAACATTCACCCACACAGGTACAACATGTAAAACTTTTTTTTTATTATTATTTATTTTAAAAAGGTGCAGTTTACCAATGTTTTGTGTTATTAAAGACAGCTATGGCAGACGTGATGAAGCATTTTGTGAAAATGTTTTTCTTGGCCAGCTGTGTCCGGTACCGTTTGCCTGATGGCAGCAGCTTGAAGGAATGGTGGAGTGGATGGGAGGGGTCTTCAGTGATGAGGGTGGCTTTCCTCATCACTGAGCGATGGTACAGTTCAGACAGACTGGCTTGTGCTGTTTGAGTGATTTTGCTGGTCTGATTTATTATTTGGGAAAGTTTTGTTGTATGTTTCATGGTGAGAAAATTTAACCAGGTTGAGATATTATATGTGATGAAGGATTCTATGAGTGATTTGGAAACAATAGTTAAAATGTTCTTATTGATGTTAAAAGACCTGAGTTTCCTCAGCAGATGGAGACGCTGATGGGCTTTTTTGTTTACAGCATCCACATGACGTCCAAAGGACAGACAAGTGTCCATTTCCAAGCCGAAGTATTTAAAATTTTCAACCTGATCCTGATTCACACCAAGACAATGGATCTATATATATATATATATATATATATATATATATATATATATATATATATATATATATATATATATATGTGTGTATTTATGTTTAATTTAAGCATAAAAATCTGGTCACGGTCATTATTACATTATTGGTCATACACTAGAAAAGAATCAAATTCTTAGTGTATTTTTTGTTTCATTTGTAGTCTAAATATCTCATCAATTCGTGTGGAAAATCGTATTTCATTTAACGAGATCATTGTCATTTGTTCCATTGCCAGGTATTTTTGCTTTAATTCAAGCAAATGAACCCACTTGTTTTTAGAGGAGCATTTTAATTCAATTGATGACAATGTAATATTTTTAACACATTGTTATGTTGCTTAATCCATAAACATCTAAACATCTATCACCAACCAAAACCATCTAATGATCTACTTTTTTAATATCTATTAATTGACTAATCTTAGCAATACAGGTAAAAAAAAAAATTAGTAAAATGTAGTTTGTCGTCTGTACATGGTTATATAGTTACCATGGAAACACTGTTATCTTCTACTAAATTGATTTACCAGTAAAACCCATGGAAATCCTTGGTTTATGTTCAGCTAATGATATATTTTAATTCAGTTTTCTCTGTTTCTAATGTAATAACCCTGACATTTAATGTCAGCCTTTCTAGAGATCTACATTATCAGTAAATTAAATACAGGAAAATACCTGATTTCTACATATTAAATGCAAAATAAGATAATGTTCTAATAAATAATGATGAATCACTTCAGAAAGATTAGACATAGAGAAGATTAAAAATAATTTGGGAACTCACATAAAAGTAGCGCTGGGTCTTTATGGGTTAATACTTTGAAGTAGTAAGTTGGGTTTTGGATTTGAATCAATGTAATAATGAAAAATGTTCATATCAAAGCAGTTTAAGCTCCTACGAGACCCAGCACTGCATTGCTGCTTCAGGAAAAAGAAAATGCTGTCCACTGCAAAGGACTTGTCATATGTATCTGAAGAATATTGGCTCTGTATAGTCTATATTGTTATATGTTTTATCGTCTTATTTGCTTATTTCAATTGTGTTATTATCTTTTAACCATTTAAACTTCCAAGGGTCCACATAAAGGCTGGAGGTAGTCACTCAAAAATGTTAAGTAAACGACCCAAACCTGTCCCAAATGTCACATGACCAAATGTAATTTGAAAACAGAGATGCTCACACATCAGAAGATTTAAAATAAAACCACTTTCAGATAACATATCCACAGCAGGTATAATCACACATTTGTTCAAAATTCAAATGTCAAACAGCTGATCTGAATCTTTATGCCTCATAATTATCCACAGAGGAACCATATTCCAACAAACACAATCATAATCCAACAAAAACATGCAAAACTAACCAAAAAAATGTCCATATATAGCCTAAAACACATCAAAACATCAATAAATATCCATAATTGTTTCATGTATTGCATCATTTAACAGCACCATCCTCCAATATCCCTTAATATTTTCATTTATAATATAATCAAACACCAACTACATGTTATCAAAGTGGTTCAAGAACAGCATTTCATTTACTTTATTAAGAAATTTAGAGTGAAATTGAGTGGAAGTTTAAAGGGTTAATGATAGCCAACACAGCTTACACAGACGAGATCCTGGATTCTGGATCACTTTGACATTTTACATTGCGGTAACTTGTGACACCCCCAACACGTCACACAATTTTCATCAAGATCCATCCATAACTTTTTGAGTTATCTTGCTAACTAACAGACAAACAGACAAACAAACTCTGGCAAAAACATAACCTCCTTGGTGGAGGTGACAAGCACAGGATCAGGAGTTGAGGTCGTAGAAACATAGAACTGAGAAGGCAAAAATAATATTGTTACGAATAAAGTTGGAATATTGAGCAATTCAGTAATGTAGATGCCGAATCTACATTACTGAATTTAGAGCTATTGAGAAATAACTAAAATAATGACTAAAATTTTTATGTATTTCTAATTTACTCTATTGAAATTGTATAATGTATGTACAATCAGTTTATTTATTTATTTCTTTATTCTTATTTATTGAAATTTTATAATCAGTTTATCTTGTACTTTTCTTGTAATTTTATTTCTTATTTATTGAAATTTTATAATCAGTTTATCTTGTACTTTTGTAATTTTATAATTTTGTGCAATCGAATTATAATGTTTTTTTTTTTTGTTTTTTTTTATGTCACCCTGTCTTAAAATTGTGCTTTAATTTTTAATCAATGTGAAGCACTTTGGGCTACAGTGTTTGTATGAAAGGTGCTATACAAATAAAGATTATTATTATTATTAAATTATTATTATTATTATTATTAAAACTGCAGTTTGGTGTTATTGGTAACATATAATTCATCAAGGAGCTAACAAGACAACAGATAAATAATTAACTGTATTTGGAGAATTACAAGTTATTAGGTAATTAGACTTATTGCTAAACACTGCTCTAGTGTCTTATCTAGTTATCCAGTGCCTCTAGGTCCTGTTTGTCTTCGCAGGTAAAACGGTGCAGACACAAAGACATCTAGACTAACTGCATTCATGAGTTCAGAAGGAGAATCCCCCTTTTCTAGACAAGATGACATTTACTGAAGTCAATTTCAGAAAAAATCTTAGGTGGATGAAAATCTGAATGTGAGATTAAAGATCACAAACACTAAGGACTGCTTACCAAACACCACTGGCAATCCAAAAGAAAGTACTACTTCTGGCTTGGAATTGAAATGATACAATACAATCAAATTTATGTGATTTCTTTACCTTTGCTGGTATCTTGTTCTGTCATTTAAAGATGGAAAATTGTTAAAGATTAACTCCACAACACATACTTTGATTATTTAGTGGGTATTTTACAGGGGGAAAAAACAAAAGATGAAAGAAAATGCATGCATGTACGTATTAGAGAACTGGTCTGGTCAACATGATGTCTAATGTTATATGTACTCTGCCAAGGAACAGTGGAGTTATGGTTTGGCCTGTATTTATCTGTTTGTTTGTTTGTTTGTTAGCGAGATAATGTGATGGATGGATGGATGGATGGATGGATGGATGGGTGCGTGGGTAGGTAGGTAGATAGATAGATAGATAGATAGATAGATAGATAGATAGATAGATAGATAGATAGATAGATAGATAGATAGATAGATAGATAGATAGATAGATAGATAGATAGATAGATAGATAGATAGATAGATAGATAGATAGATAGATAGATAGATAGATAGATAGATAGATAGATAGATAGATAGATAGATAGAAAGACAGACAGACAGACAGACAGACAGACAGACAGACAGACAGACAGACAGACAGACAGACAGACAGACAGATAGATAGATAGATAGATAGATAGATAGATAGATAGATAGATAGATAGATAGATAGATAGATAGATAGATAGATAGATAGATAGATAGATAGATAGATAGATAGATAGATAGATAGATAGATAGATAGATAGATGTAAAAGAAATATTCTCATAACATTGAGACCATATAACAACACTACAAAATGTCCAATTTAAATAAGTTACCACACTACCAAGTATAAAATAAAATAAGATAAAATACAATGAGATAAAATTAATGAAATAATAAAAAGTTATGTATTATGAAAAGTCAATATGACCACACCACAGGCCAAAACCAGATGCTTCAGTAGAAACATATCTAGGACATAACATGTTGAAAACGTCAATAATTTAGTTTTGTTGTGTTTACTTATAAAAAATAAACAAACAAACAAAAAATCGCATCCGTTTGTCTGATGCAGACACGTGTTTTGAAACAAAAAATATTTTTCTGCTAATCGGAAACTAAAATTTTAAGGGTGTGCAAAAACTTTTTTTTTTTCCCCACTACTGTAGTTTATAAGACAACTAAGACAGCAAATTCATAGCCAGAATGGGATTTAAATAAATTTGTATACTGCTGGCTTGATTATGCTGAAAAGCCAGGCACCTCCAGCCATCATAGAAAGGACTGAGTTCAAAAAAATTTAATGAAAACAAAGCATGTGCTTGAAGTATCTTTGTTCAGCAGCTCTTCCAAAGAATACAAGCAATAGTCAAAATAGTCAGATGGGAAGCAGATGAGAGCAGGTGTTTGCTGTCACTTATTTCTGAATAAGTTCTGACAAAATAATTCATAATGATAACAGCTGGATGAAACAGCTCCAAACTTCTCCTCAGTTCTCCGCCTGTGGCATCCCTCTGTTCCAAGATAGATAGTTTCTGCACAAAGCCGAGAACAGGTGCCTCTCAACCAATGTCATTTGCTTTGTCATTTTCTATAGACTATAGGAAAAAGAAATCACATTTAAATGAGGGAACTGGAAATGCAAATGCGTGCAGTAATCATAAAGTTTCACACATAATTGTATCAGTAGCATGCTAAATAATAGATACGGTCTGAGTTTGAGATGAATATCATTCACTTCATTGGTGTCGCAGGAGCATAAACTGGGTCACCAGGTTTCAATTCTTTATACAAAACGTAAGAGCAAGTAGCCTGGTAATGAGGTCACAGAGAGTGAGAACAGGTCAAGATACCAGTCAGTGCCATGAATACAAAAACATGTTTCCTGTCACAAATACATTCTGCATTATCCCTGTCTCACTGCGTCCAGGCAAAGCAAGTTTTCAACATTCAATATTTAAGAGATGAAACCTTAAAACTATAGTGCAGAACTTCTGTCACCAAATCTGAAAATGGGAAATTACTGCCACAAAATGCCCCTTCATCATAGGTTTATTTATGGTGAATGTTAAATGGACTGCACTTATATAATGCTTTTCCACCTTCATGTTGTTCAAAGCACTTTACATTAACCTCACATTCACCCATTCACACAGACACACACACACACACACACACACACACACACACACACACACACACACACCCACCCACCATTAGGCAGCTGCTGCCACACAAGGTTCTGCCAGACCTACTCGGAACCTACTTTAGGGTTCAGCGTCTTGTACAAGGACACTTTGACATGTGGACAGCCAGAAACGGGATGTGAACCACCCCTGACCCTTGTACTGTACATGCCCTTTTTGTTTCAAAATGCAACAAGCACCACCAGTGCTTGTTGGCAGGATGGTCGCTGAGCGTTTAGCATTCTTTCCTCACAGCAAGAAGACCCAGGTTTGATTCCTGGACCGTGCAGACCTTTCTGCGTGGAGTTTATATGTTTCTCTCCCCATGTCTACATGGGTTTCCTCTGGGTGCTTTGGTTTCCCCCATTACCCAAAAACATGTTTGTTAGGGTAAAATCCTCCAGCCAGGTGATTATATACCATGAGCCTGGCTCTACAGCTGGACATGGGTCCCCAGGTGCCGCCCATGGCTGCCCACTGCTCCTTACAGGTGCCCCAGTGACATCAAGGATGGGTTAAATGCAGAGGACACATTTCAATGTACAGTGTATGATGACAAATAAAGTACTTTACCTTTAGTTATTGTTCAAAACAAGACATATCTGTTCAACCAATCAGAGGCTGCAAATGGTGTAATGTATTGGACTCGGTACTCCATTAAAGGACAGTACTGACTTCACAGTACCTGGTCGTCATAGCGATGCGCTGTCTGCTCAGGGAATTGCTACCAAACTCGCTTGCTTCATATTGTTTCATCTGAATTTTTATTCTAGGGGTGGGCCATATCGTATCGTTCACGATATTCATGGGAAAAAAATTATGGATCACAAACAAAAATTAATATCGCAATATACTAAATGATGTAATGCCACCATACAGCAGACATGCTCACGCAGTGTGACTCATCAGCGCATTTGGGTTAAAGTGGCTGAAACAGTACTGTAGCTACTGTCCATGAAGTGAAGAGCGCTCCCCAGACATTAGCATAGAGGCGGAGCGCTTCCTTCTTTCAGTCTGAGCGCCTTCTTGCTTCCAGCATTGTTCTAGTGAACTGTCGTGTATGCAGTTACTTTATGATGTTTTACACATTTAAAAGGCCACTTTCCAGTGCAAAACCTTCCATAAACAACTCAAGTTGACAGGACTCATGACCAAGTGTAAGGCACATGGGGGATCTTAACATGCTGTTAGCACTGGGAGCAGACCAGTGCGCCTCCTTGCTCAGAATTTCTGTGGTGAGCTCTGAAGTGGATCCAAAAAAAAAAAAAAAAAGAACCACTTCAGCTGAGTGGAAGGTTTTTGGATACAAACAAACCGACATTACAAACCACTGTTGTATACAAGGAGTACTTCAAGAAGCCTCTAGCAACAGAAGGAGCAAATACATCCAACTTATTTCACTATTTAAAATGTCAGCACCCAATTAGAGGAATTTCTGAAAGTAACACCACGAAACCAAACAAAGTCAGTTCACTCACCAAGGCATCGCTCACTCTTTAGTCAGTTGTACACAACATGACAAAAAGGAAACACTGGAAATATACTACTCAAACTGTCACCATCTGTTGACAGTTCAAATGCAGAAGCAGCTGAAACAGATGTAGGCCAAGTAACGTTAGTAGAGGGTCGTTGTGTTTGTTCCAAAAAGAACTTTGACATCTATGGTTTGTAATTGTTTTGGGTTCCACAAAGATGATTTTAAGCAAAAGAAGGTGAAATGCAGTGTCACAGATCAGCTGATATCACTTAGGAACCGGGTTGTGTGCAGTTACAGACCGAAACACATCCTCACACGTACCACCACACATGCACACACACACACTATTGCCATTGTCAGTTAAACTGTCCCATTTACCATGATATTGATTTGAGATCATATTGCACAACTCTACGCTCAACCAAAGGCTGAATCTCCTGGTCCAACCATGATGTAGTAATGTAATATAATGGGCTGTCATCATTTGAATTAATGTACTGGTGTATTTACTGTCAATGTCTGCATCTGTATTTTGTAAACCAGTGCATCAGAGAGAAAAACAATTAGTGTCTGCGTGGTTTATACATCAGATTTTAGTATCAGTTCTAACTTCAGCGGAGGTGATACCAACAATCTAGTCCCAGATTCCAGGTCCGTTTTTGTAATGGAAAAAAAAATATCAGGCATTAGGTAATTGTAGAATACAGGATCTCCAGAAACCTGTTTCACACACACACACACTTGTCAAAAAAAAAAAAAAAAACATTGAAAAGTGTCTATTATAAACAGGATCGGATATGTAGCACTTTGGTTATTTGGTTCATTAAAAATCTCAGTTATTTCAGGATTTGAAATTTCATATTTTTGATATTTAACTGTCCAGTCTTTGTTTCCCCCACACATCACTGAGGTGTAGCACTGCCCTCCCTGGCTTATAATAGAGAGTTCTAATAAAGGTTGTTTGCTCAGCTTTCAGGGAGGACCGATGATGGTCACACACATGCACTAAATATTAAAATATTTGGCTGCAAGACTAAAAAAATGCATTAATCTCAAACAATGTTGACGCCCTCTCTGTGGTGTTAAACAATGAGAACAAATGCAGACAAAAAAAAAAAAGGAAACGTATGGAAGTCTACTTAGTGTCATGCACTGTTCTTTTGCAAAAACCCTAAACATTTAGATACGGTAAGCTAAATTCACATAGCTTGTTAAGATGAAAAAAAAGAGGAAACGACATCGAACATTTGTGTTTCGTACAGTTTTTTTTGTTTTTATTACGCAATTATTCTGCCCATTATGTTTTATTTATGGCAGCTGGTAAATTTTAATTCTCAAAGGATGAATGCCTACCTATTTAGCACTTTGTTTACATATACTTGTGCACTTGGAAAAAATAAATACTGTTGAGTTGAAAAAAAAAAAAAAAGATATTTAACAAGTTGGCTGAAGTTTAAAATAGGATACCATTGATTTGCATTAAATTTTTCTCAAAACAGCGAAGGTAATTTGTAATGGGGACAAAGGCGAACTATAGGCAGTCCAACAACTGTACATGTCTTTGTAATGTGTTGTTTTGTTGAAATATGCATGAGAGTCACTAGAAAACTGAGCCTTGAATACAGCATATGTTATGCTAAGATTTCATTGTACATTTGTGCGTTGATGGTGCATTGCAGATGTTTAAATATGCACCAATACAAACACAGACATCTGGACTTGTTACTTGTAAGAATCTGGATGGTCCTTTTTCAACTATAGTATGGAACTAACACGCATTCATTTCTTCCAAATAAAACCAGGTGTATGTCCAAAAACTTTCCAAAAATGACCTTTAATCTACTTTTTCTAACCACTTCTCTGTGACCTTGATGGAAAACATTACAAATGTAAGTTAAGTTGGAAAGAAGACTTGATAAGACATTAGGAAAAGGTGCTACCAAACTGACAGAATGTGGCTGTTCTGAAGATGGACTATTAATGGAGCATCTTTGATGCAGTGCTATTTAATGCAGGATGTAAAATGGACAACTTTGTAAAAATTGGATTGCATTATCGAGGCTGGAGCAGAACAGTCCTCTATTATCATCCTTCTTTCCAACTGTTGTAATATAATATAATATAATATAATATAATCATTGTGATTATGTCAAACATTCTATCTTTACAAGATGAGCAAAAAGATATAAATTATGTATATGAATCTAAATAACCTATATGTGTTGTTTTAAGGGTACTTGGTAGGACTGGGAAATACATTGATTTTATTAATTACTTCGATTGTGTATTTTTGAAAACCAAATAACAGCTGGCACTTTAATTCAAGGAGAGACATAGGCACCACTATTTTCAGGTTTTGATATAATAAAAGCAAAACTTGTTTTGAAGTTTCTTATCGTTTCCATACATAGGAGACATACAGTAATATATTCAATACATATATGGTTCTAACATGTATTTATTTATATTTCAGATAAACCAAAGAATGCATTTGAATAAGAAGCAACAACTTGAAACCATCCTCATATAGATCATATATAAATAAAAATAGTTTGTCAAGAAACATTTATTTTCCTATGTATGGAGACTTATGGGACACCCTGTACAGTAGGTAGGTAGGTAGGTAGGTAGGTAGGTAGGTAGGTAGGTAGGTAGGTAGGTAGGTAGGTAGGTAGGTAGGTAGGTAGGTAGATAGATAGATAGATAGATAGATAGATAGATAGATAGATAGATAGATAGATAGATAGATAGATAGATAGATAGATAGATAGATAGATAGATAGATAGATAGATAGATAGATAGATAGATATCCATTTTTTTGTAACTTGTCCTTTTCATGATCTATTCTTTCATCAGGTCATTTAGTTTTCTCTTAGATAAAACCACCCTTCATCTGAGTGTGGTATAAATCTGTAACACACACACACACACACACACACACACACATACACACACACATAACCTCCTTGGCAGCAGTAACAGACAGACTGTCACATCCTCCACTTCAGCTTCTCCTTTCTTTCTGTCTCTGCCTTGAATGGGGGTGTGAAGACAGGTGTGTGGCCGCCAGCTGCTGTTCATCCAGACTCTACCCTGGCATCAACAATCGCCTCCAACTGCACCACCAGGTCATAGGTTCTGTCTCACAGTCAGTCATGTTGCAGCCACACCTGTTCTTACAGATCTCTGGATTTGGCCTTAAATGTAACGTCCTGTTTTCCCTCTGCCTGCAGCAATCCTCCGGCCTGATTCCTGCCTCCGTCCTCTACCTGCATTGCCCAAACACCCAGCCTAGCTCTCTGTGAAATCTACTCCTCTGACTCCCCTCTGCAGTTCATCCCCTATTCTGACCACCTGAAGCTTGCACAAGCCCCTACCCATCCTGTACATAAACCAACACGTGTTCAGTCTGGTTAATAAACAACCCATGTTTTCAGTTCCCAGTCTACTGCCGTCTGTACTCTGCACCCACACAGGCGTTTACAATACAGTGGTACCTCTAGTTATGAAATTAATGTGTTCCAGAAGTGGTTTTGTACTGTAAATTTTTCATGTAAAATGCCTGATTCGTTCCAAGGCTCCAAATACTGCCCCTCGAACCATTTAAAATTATAAAAATAATGTACCAATTTTGCATTAAATATGTATTAAAAGTAAAAGAAAATGTAGATTTATATTTTAGATTTAACTTATTGGTCTCAGTGGGTAAATGTGTCTTCACTGACTGAACATTAAACATTAAACCATTAAAATGAACCAGACATGTGGGTCATTTTCATTCCATTGTGGTTATTTTAATTGTCAGTTTCGCCTTCAGCTGTGTTTGTTGACAGACGTTTGGTGGGGTGTAGATCT
This sequence comes from Siphamia tubifer, assembly GCA_020466265.1. Lineage (NCBI taxonomy): Eukaryota > Metazoa > Chordata > Actinopteri > Kurtiformes > Apogonidae > Siphamia > Siphamia tubifer. The sequence continues at coordinate 9,813,666 of CM035783.1, forward strand.
GGGGACGATTGCCTTTGACGGCTTTTTGTGGTCTTCCTGGGGTGCACGGGGCATGAACAGACAGAATGATTAGTGCAATCGTTTTAAACATTGATACTACTTGTATCAGTGACATGCACTTTAATAATACTAGACTTTTGCCTGTGAAAGCCTAATTCCTTAGATTTAAATAATGATAAACTATGCATTTTTATTGACCATGAGCCGTGCCATCGCCCAATCATTGGATTGGGCGATGGCACGGCTTGTGGACATTTTTTCGTTATGTCGTAAAAAGTGACTGGGACTCACTTTCTGTGGGCTCATGGTGGGTGGTGGGTGCGTGCTGTGGTGGGGTTTGATGGACTCCTTTACGCGTTTATGGTTAGAACTCTGTGATGAATGAAGGTCAAAGGCTCATGAAAAGCATCATGGGTAGGTCTCTCATAGACAATGGGATGCTACGTACAGTATGTACATGACATGTTTACATACATTATGTTGTTTCGCACACTAATGTACATAGTATTTATGTCTCCTGGGTTTCGGTTTCCTTTTGTAAATAGAAATTTCTTTCTTATTCAGAGAAGAAAAATTGAGGTAAATGTTTTTCATTACTTGGATTATTCGTTAGCTGGGTCTTTCGTAAGTAAAGGTACCACTGTACTTCTATATAGGGGAAGCAATAAAAATGGAATCTACTGTATACCCACTATACAAATGTTTACAACAGTTCACATCTTGTATCTCTACCACCACAATTTTAATGATCAAATAACATGTATATTTTATTACCTGTGATCACATGTTCTTTTAGTGCTGTCATTAGTGTAACACAAAAATTTTGTGAGAAATTAAAAAAACCAAAAGAACCCATACAGACCTAAACATCCACCTAAACCATCTACAACTGATTAATACCATTCAATCCACTAATCCTATCAATACTTGTAAATAATTAGTGTTTGTCATGTTTTCATGGTCATCAGATATGACCCATTTGGAAATTCAGAAGGTCCACAGTTACCATGGAAACACCATCATCCTCTACAATATTGAATCATCATTAAACCCATGGAGTTTGATCAATAACAGTGGATGGACACACTGGGTTTATCTTCAATTAAGGATATCTTTGCTGGAAAAAGTAAACACATTTTTTCAGCTTTCTTTCTTTTGATATAAGAAACTTTGAAGTTACTAAAGAATATCTTAACTAGAGGAAAGTACAAAGTTTACACCGAAAAATACAAAATACAGAAGATAATATTAAAATACATGATGACAAATCCTTTAAGAAAGATTAAAGAGAGGGAAGAATTCATTTGGGAACTGTCACAAAAGTAGCACAGGGTCTTTATGGGTTAAGGTGGTCTCTTTCAAGATAATAATATACCACTCCACAGGGCATGAGGAGTTCAGGATGTCTGAACCAGTCACAGACAGTTCAGACACTTTTGTGACAGTGAACAGTAGGAGCACAGAGTGAACATAAAGCACAGCTCCATGGACATGAAATCATTGTTTTTTGCTCCAGTTTTCTTTGGTAGATTAACAAACCATACAGATGTTTATGTGCAATAGAAGGAATAAAGAGGAGTACGATGTAATAATGAGGGTTAGGGTTAAATTTAGGGTTACAGATAGCTTAAATTAAATGAGCAAACATCAAGCAAGCCACGGGTGTCACACCCATGGGGGATAGGGGTGTTGCGACATGTAATAAACACATAAAAGTAACAAATACGAATATATTACACTGTCATCTTTGAACCCAATGATGAAGTAATTATAGTTGCATGATATATATATATATATATATATATATATATATATATATATATATATATATTTTGCTTTTCTTCATTAGATCATATGACAATTAATCTAACATCCATCATCGTCAGTATGACATATTAATATCCTCTGTAAAGGTAAATTATGGTCTTCCTTAAGTGCTGCTAATTTGTCCAAATGCAGGAATCAAATCTCAGCAGTTTTATTAATACTGCAATTACACCAAGTCAGAAATGGATCCAAAAGACACCCCTCTTGTAAATTACACACAAAAAAAGAAGAAGACAGATCAGATATTTCCATTGCCTCCTCAAACCATGTCTCCTGCTGTTCAGTCAGATGTGTTCGTTTTCACAGTGCCATCATTTGAATAACTTTTGAACAAAATTAAAGGGTTCAGCAAGTTAGAAATCAATGACCATGTGAGACGGCTACAAAAGTTCTCATACATATGCATTAGTGAGCTATTCCTTATTTATTTCACTCAGCTCAGTCTTTTCTCCCCTCCTTTTACAGTGTGGGAGGGAATGCTGACTGAAAAGCATAACGGAGGACAGATAGACCATCTATGATTATGGACCGGAAAGCAAAGGGTGCACAATCTTTCAGTACCTAAAGCAGATCTAGTTGACATTTAAGGGACAAAATGTACATTTGCAGGGCAGGGCAGTGCAAATTCAATCTGCCCGAAACACCAATATTTTTGGAAACAGAAATAATTTAATGACAAGAAATTAAAGAACTGACAAGAAGTGTTTAAATGATTTGATGCAGAGAGTAACAAATAGCTGCAGATGTGATGTGGCACTTCATCTGAAAACACTTCTTAATTTACTTCACAGATGATTAGATGGTCTACTGTAGTCTCCCATGAGGGTGCTCACAGGCCTGTCTGTTTTGTGTGCTTTAAGCAAAACTGTGTTTGATTTCCTTATTTCTCATCTTCAAGAAGTTTCTTTAGTGTAGTATTCTTTTACCCCTTCTGCTAGAAGTTGTATTTTAATGAAATTATAATTACTGGCTGGACTTAGCCTTAGAGAGTTAGAGTAGAATCCTTGAGAGGAGCCAGTTGAGATGGTTCAGACTTTTAGGTATATATGCATGTAGGTAGGTAGGTAGGAAGGTAGGTTTGGATGGATGGATGGATGGATGGACTAGTACTAGTGTCAAAATTTCCTGAAAATTTCAGCCAAATATTTCCATAATGTTTTGAGTTACGTTGCTATCAGACAGACAGACAGACAGAAGATGGATGGATGGATGGATGGATGGATGGATGGATGGATGGGTGGGTGGGTGGGTGGGTGGATGGATGGATGGATGGATGGATGGATGGATGGATGGATGGATGGATGGATGGATGGATGGATGGATGGATGGATGGATGGATGGATGGATGGATGGATGGATGGATGGATAGATAGATAGATAGATAGATAGATAGATAGATAGATAGATAGATAGATAGATAGATAGATAGATAGATAGATAGATAGATAGATAGATAGATAGATAGATAGATAGATAGATAGATAGATAGATAGATAGATAGATAGATAGATAGATAGATAGATAGATAGACTTTATTCATTCCAAGTTGGGAAATTTAGTTGTTGAAGCAGTACAGGCATTGACAGATGTGATTGTGTCGTATCAGACAAGGACATAAAATGTTAATTATATCTACAAGAAGTAAGAATTAAATACAGAGGTATTGGCTATAGACAATATACAAAATAAGTGGAAATAAATAATATGGGACAGTACAATAATAAATTAGTAGCATAGTGCGCGGCTGTCCACATGTCAAAGTGTCCTTGGGTTGAAGTGTCTTTGGGCAAGGCACTGAACCCTAAGTTACTCCCAGTATCGGCATCTACCGGTGTATGAATGTATGTGTGAATGGTTGAATGTGAGGAATTGTAAAGCGCTTTGGGCGGCCAGTGGTGTATAGAATGCACTATAAAAGTACAGTCCAGTGAGTAGTGAAGTTATCCTCGACAATATAAGAGTTTGACTGCAAAATGGCCAGTTCTTACAGTCACTCATTGTCAGTGATGACATCCATCAGGTATTTTAACAGTATTCTTATAATTTTTCATGGTAACAGTTGAAGTTGTGAATAATTATTTGCTTTATATAATGCACACACACAGGTTTGTTGGGTAAGTTGGAGCGGACTGTTGCCTACAGAAGTGAATGTGAAACCTAATGGTCATTTATCTTTTCCCTACCTATTGAGGGGGCAGGACGTTCCGCAGCAAAACACTGGGTTAACGGTCACACCATCTGTTTTCAGTGTCCAGGAATTGACATATATTAATCATGGATGGGGGTCTGCCTTGGTGGAGGTTGGCACTGTTCGAGTGCTTTTCTCGTGTTATGATAGTCATGTGAAACAAATAAATGATTTACAGCAGAGGAGAACACTGTTTCTTCTAGTAAAACTGCATGCAGTACTCTTTCTTAATTAGTATTCTGACAGTGCTGTGGACTGCCGACAACCTCCAGATAAATCCACTTGCTTGCTGGACTTTTGCTAGGTTTTGTGACAGATTTTCTTTACACCCTCGCCCTTGGCATCTATGAGTAAACTGCTCATTTTCCTGTTTAGTTTTCAGTAAACACTGGTCATGGTTTCATAGATGTCTGTGTGTGTTTGTGATGTTTGGTGCCGCAGCGTCTGACGAGAGTTGACTTGACCCTCAAAGACCTGACCCAGTTATCTCTTTTGCATCAAAATCATAAAAATGCATCAAAGACATTGAGAAATATTGAGAAATTAAGCTGGTGAGAAAAGTTTGGTTGACAAATATGTTACTGGATTACATATTGAATGCATTTTCTACTTTTCTGTCTTCAGTGCTTTAAGGAAAATTAATAACATTGGAGTTTATCAAGATGCTAGTCTTCAATTATTAGCCCCTGGAGCCTGTTCAGTTCTGGGGTTTGATTCCCATCCCTTTAGATCAGGGGTTTTGAAATGGTGAGGTGTGGTGAAATAAACCTGAATAAAAAATAAATGTTACTAAAAAGGGTGGAGGGGGCTGCTTCTGAGTTCTTTTAAAGGAGGCTCACTGTCCTACAATTTGAAAAGCCTTACTTTAGATAACACATCTGTTCCATCAACCCATTTAGACCCAGCTTTACATTTGTGGCAATTTCCAAATTACTTTTTTCTCTCTTTGTAACTTTTTTTAATGTTTTTTATTATCACCATTTATTATAATATTGTCCTCTGGAAGAGAATATCTATGACAGGGGACTTTGAGGGGCCAATATCCTGCATGTTTCAGTTGTGTCCCTCTTTCAGCAGACATGATTCAAATGATAAGCCTATCATCCAGCTCTGCAGAAGACTGATACCAACCATCAAGAGTGCTGGGAGAGGGAAACTTCTAAAACATGTAGCATAGGGGCCCTCGGTGACCCTTGATAGTATTTACATCATATGAATGTTCAGAAAAGTAGAAAGAAGAAAGTGAGTTTGAGACCCCTGATTTATGTCTATTATTAACGTGAAGGTTTGTTGATGGTTTAGGGTGCACTATTTATAAAATAAGACTGCAGGATGACGGCAGGTTTCTTCAGAACAGTGTTTTACCTAACACACATGTCGATAATGTTACACTTCCTGACAACAACCACTCACATGACTCAACCAGCCAATCAGGAGCCAGCAACACCATGTGATCCAGAAAGGTAGATTCAACAAATAATAAGAATAATTTAACGTGTAAATCCTAATTGTATAAACAGTCTATTGGGTGAACACTACCAATATATTATTATTTTTTAACAAATATATGAATCAATCCATTTTTAACAAATACTTAACTCCTGTGTCTTACATGTATTTATAGGACTAGTGTATCAACAGGTATTAAACACTCTAGATTGGTAGATGAGTTTCACTGACAGGGGCTGGTTGGGTCTTTATGGGTTAAGCTTGTTTCCTGTTAAAAGGATCCAGAACAGATGAAGACAACCACTCTATGAACAGATGAATCATCTCTGCTTCTAATTAACACATTTTTTCCCCCCTGTCATCCTTAAGCTGATGATGTAGACACTTTCATCCACTGCCGTCATCCAAGCTCATCAGAAAATGCTGGTGACAGCCAAACAGTGGCTGCAGTTTGGGCAGATTGAAAGGACCACATGGTTCGATAGCACGAAACCACTGCTCACATCTCACTGGTCTGATGTGCATTCACAGCAGGGCTTAAGGGTCAGCCCATTCTTGCTTAGCAACGCTGTTCTCCACAATAGGGTTTTGTTGTACTAGCAGACAAGAATGGAGCATTATTGTGCAACTGGAAAGTGGAAAATGTAATTGTCTGTCAAGCAATCAATCATTATTATCACTAGCAGCATTGAGCACTGATGCAGTGATAGTACCATTCTCATATACAGCCCTTTCAGTCAAGCTTTAAAGAGTCCTCAGTGTCACTCCTGACAGTTTCCCTCATCATTAACTCGGTAGTGTTCTGTTGTTAATTTAACGGCCATCATCCTTGTAGAAAAAGAGAAAAGTCTAGTAATTACCAGGTTAATTGGATAAGCAACCTGGAAAACTGAGTGAATAATATTATTGACAGAAAACATCCGACATGAAACAAAACAAGGAGGTTTTCTCTTTTTTTTTCTTTTAATTTACTACAAAGAAGGTCAACATCAAAAAGTAACATATGTGACCCCCCCCCCCCCCCCACAGCACAAAACCAGCCATTTTATATTTATCTGAAAGCTTATTAAAAATGCTTGCGTGACAGTAATTCAACCAATCAGAAGCCGTTTTTCAACATAGCAACAAGGGATTTTGTTTACTCGAGAAGGCTGTGTTCTGAGGCCTCCCATTGGTTAAAATATATAATTACATAGATTTCTATTCAAAGGTTGTCTAGAGGGAATCTCGATCTTTCCAACGGTACCAAACATGACAGGGAAATACCTAACGCAAGTGCGAAGGAAAGTCGTGTTTTGAGCCGATTTTTCTTTGTTTTAGACTTAATTACTATCAGAGTCAGTTGTTGTTCTTCCTAAAAGGCAGGATTTGAAGCACTTACAGTGGGAATTTTAATAAAACTCATAACTAGAAGTGCTCAGAAGACATTTTACTTGGATTTTATGCACAAACTTAAACTTCGATAATTTTGACCCATATAACGTATTTGAGGCTAAAGCTAGAAATACTGCTGTGAGACTCAACAACTGGTTTTGTGCTGGAGGGTCACATTTTGTTTTTGGGTTATGAGGTAATGCATCACTTCAATACAGAAAAACAGCAAACTAAGAAACTGAATAAATACACAGTATGACTCACTACATCACGACTTGCAGGTGGTGAGTAGTAACAGCTAAAAGTGACAGTTTTATTAATCCAGTTCTGGACCTATCAAACACTAACACCTGACATATGTATATATAAATGTACAGACAACCTGATCATGCAGAAGGTTTTCACTGTTATTACCTGAAGCCCCCTGCCTCTATCGAGCACTAGGTCATAGTTACAAGAAAATGAATGACTAAAGGTGCAGTACGTAAGAATTATGTTCCCAGTAATCATAAAATGACCCTGACTGTCACTACACATTAAGGAATCATGTTCATTTCAAATACTCATATCACTGACAGTAACAGTCAAGACAGAATATGTGCATTTGAAAAGCACAGTGTCAGCATCTAAATAATGTTTATGTTGTCATTCTGTGTTTCGGTCTGGTGCTCCACTCTTCAACTATCTCTCAATCACCAAGTCAGTAGTGTTTATCCATCCAGGTTGCCAGTTTCTACTGAGCTGCAGCTGGAACATTTTGAACTAAGGCTGGGTGATTTGAAATTAATACAATGATAAATTTGGCAGTTTTACCTCCATAATGATAAATGTCAGATAAATAGACTGACCATTCTGTGACCACAGACTGACTATAGACTAACCACAGACTGACCATAGACTGACCATAGACTGACCATAGACTGACCATAGACTGACCATAGAATGACCATTCTGCGACCACAGACTGACTATAGACTAACCACAGACTGACCATAGACTGACCATAGACTGACCATAGACTGACCATAGACTGACCATAGAATGACCATTCTGCGACCACAGACTGACTATAGACTAACCACAGACTGACCATAGACTGACCATAGACTGACCATAGACTGACCATAGACTGACCATAGAATGACCATTCTGCGACCACAGACTGACTATAGACTAACCACAGACTGACCATAGACTGACCATAGACTGACCATAGACTGACCATAGACTGACCATAGACTGACCATAGAATGACCATTCTGCGACCACAGACTGACTATAGACTAACCACAGACTGACCATAGACTGACCATAGACTGACCATAGACTGACCACAGACTGGCCATAGACTGACCACAGACTGACCATTCCTGTGTTGATACTGACAGATGTGTTGCTTGTAAATGTACGTTTACACACACACACACACACACACACACACACACACACATTTGTAGTGACTTGAATACTGTTTTTCCTTCTTGTATTCGTAAAAATATACAAGGGATACGTAAAGTTCTCATCTACAGTATCAGGATAGACAAACAATGAAGAGTGCCATAAAACAAGATATAGACTTAAACACACACTAAGTCAAAGGACAGAGACAAAAACCTTATGACAACATCCTCTGTAACTGATGAATCATTTGGGTCGTTTATTTACTTATGTCTTCCTGAATGTGTTCATAAGTCATGTTAACTATCTACTTATTATGATGTACTTACATCTTGTTGAATAAGGACACTGAGGTCAAACCAAATGTTCATATTGTCATTATTATTCACAGTTTTCAGTCATGTTACAAAGGATTGGTACATTTTTATTCACTTGAATAGTTCTGTTAGGAGAAGTGTGAATAGATTTTGTCTACGTATGTACTGTCTTTCTCCAGCTGGATTCTGCAGAAGGTTTGTCTCTTTGTCAGAACAACTGCCATGTGACATTTTAGCTAAATCAATCTTGTAGAATAGCTGGCAGACAGTGGACAAAAGCCTTCTTTTGCCCTCTAGGTACATGACTTGACATAAAAAAAACTATGAATAGAAGGAAGGCAGTGAAACCTGCAGACTTAAACTAGAGGTCGACTGATAGTGAATTTTAGAGGCTAATATGGTAATGATAATTCAGCAGATATTATGTCTGCCCTTGTCCCAGAAAATCTGGACAGTTAAAATGCATTATATCCATATCTGAACATTTTCTCTTCATCACAACCAGAACTGAACTAGTAATTAATAGTAAGTCATTAAAGTCAATAACAATAAGCTTCATTTCACACTAAATATCTACATTCTTTTACCATGTTTGTCTGTCAATTTAATTTTCCCCCTGTTTCCCAGTTTAGAGTCCTAAGAATAATTACAACGAGTCAACTTCTGCTGATTCTCAGGCTATAAAACATTCTATAGCCATTGATTAATCAGCCAAACTGAACAATCAGTACATCTCTGACAAAGCCAGGAGAATGTGTGAATAATCATGTGAAGTACTTTGGCGTAGCTGTATTCACATGGAAAGTTTCCGTTCACTGATTCACTAGTCAAAGGCTAGCTCTTGTGGGGGTAGCATGTAACCTGACTTTGACCTTTGTTTGTCGATAATTTCTGTTCGTATCTATTCTTAGCAAGTTGTTCTTCAAATTCCCTTCTGTATTAGTCTATTCCTTTCAGATGTGTTAAAAGTACTTATATTCTGTACTTAAAGTAGAAGTACAGCAACTTATGTGAAAAATTACTCTGGTAAAAGTAGAAGTACTGATTCAACTCCTCTACTTAAGTAAAAGTAAAAAAGTACAATTTCTCAATTGTAATAAACTACAAAAGTAAAACTTTTTTTTTTTTTTTTTTGCCATGAATGTAATAATACTTATTTAACCAGGAAAAATCTGACAAGTTTCAAAAGTATCTTTTCCTTTAAAACTGAGTTACTGTGTAGAAATTGTGTTTGATCAGGTCACAGTGCTCAGGTTTGTGGGTTCGGGCAGGACATTTAGGAAAAATGAAAGTGTATTCCTATCTTTATGGGGACATTAATATGTTTACACACTCACGCCATCGGGACCTCTAACACTATGGGGACCAAAATTCAGGTCCCCAAACTGATTAAATATAAATAAAGGTCCCCACTAGTAAAATAGAAATTATGTGGCCCTATAAATACATGAATTTGTTTTTTCCAGAAGTCCCCATAAAGCATGAGGTAAACAGGTGTAAATCATTATTATTACTATTACTATTATTATTATTATTATTATTATTATTATTAGTAGTAGTAGTAGTAGTAGTAGTATTATTAGTATTATTAGTATTATTTATTTATTTTATTTTATTTTTCATTATTATTTTGGAAAATTATTATTCTTTATTAATTTAGTGATTCATTCATTTTTATTTTTTATTTTCAAATGTCTCGTAATTTTTAAATGTATTTTTAAAAAATGTATTATTTATTTAGTATTTTTAAAAAATATTATTATTTATTTTATTTTGTATACATTTTCATCAGTTTCCTTTTTTTTTTTTTTTATTAAAAAATAAAAACCATCTTTACACTCACTATCCAATGGCTACTCGATTACAAAATTGGTCCTCATGAGACATGGAAACAAGTGTGTGTGTGTGTGGGGGGGGGGTGTTGTGCCAGGCATCATTTGTTTTAAAAAATATTTCTTTAGAAATTGGATCCATTCAGATCATCCTTCAACATAAGCAGCTGATACTAAACAGGATGTGATCTGTCACGATCACTGACTGGTCCTCCCAATCTTCTGAACAACTCGAGTTTATGTCCTTGTAACAGCAACAACCTACGACAAAGAGAATCAAGAATCAAACAATCGAGACTCCAACTGCAACATGCATGAGTAGGACCGTAGCACAAACAGAAGAAAAAAATTGTGTCCTGAATTACAGACCTTCAATTCCCACAGCACCCAACAGTGATCATTAGCTCAACAGAGCGACTGACAGCTCATCCCCC